>JAUMHG010000035.1:547925-562031 GCA_032359395.1 Enteromius anoplus
CGCCTCTAGACTGTTACGTAACAGTCTGTGTTGTGTTGGAATTTGACCGTTTTTCAGTCGTCTTTTGCAAACACTTGCTTTATATAAGAAGTAGGAAACGATGGTGTTTGAGACTCGCAGTATGTTATGTCTATGTACTGAACTGTTATTATTCAACCATGCCAAGGTACATTCAGTTTTCCATTCTATGGCACCTTTAAAGATCATCGCTCTGTACAGACATAAGATGTCAGTTACACTCATAAACACCTTTAAGACATCTAATTGCCTATTTGATATCCAATAGGAATGTCATCTATTGAAAGCACTCTAAAAATATAGTCGAAGTCAATTAAGTTAAACTGTAAAAATAAAAAAAAGCCTAAAATATTTTGCCACGAGCTCCATGTGCTAAATATTGTCACTGAATTTGTAGAAGCGAAATACAACGGAATCCTGTATTTTTGGAAGTGAAGGCTTCAATGTGCGTTAGTATGAGTTAATTTTAATAATAATTTTTAATAAATGCGCGTGAAATTATTTGAATTGAAATATAAAATGCACAACCATTTAATTTCAGCACCTAAACATTAAAGGCCTGATAATACAATATATGTATATATAAATGAAGCACTGTTACTGCAATGCAGTTTCAGCTCATGCTCTTTTTCAAATCCATCTATCATTATTGTCCTTCCATAGATGGCGCTGCGGCGCGGTGAGAGTGTGAACAGAAGCGAGGTCTGTGCGCCGAACACACGGCTTAAGTTCTGAGGCGTTTCATGTGTTTACGCCTGCCAAACAAACACAGGTGCGGAAATAACAGGGATTTCTGGGATTTTTGCGGGCTACCGGTGGAAAGACGGGAAGGAGGCAGAACAAGGCGGCTCTCTGTGACACCATACGCTGTAGTGTGTGTGTGTGTGTGTTCGGGTTTATGTGGTTTATGAGGACACAAATGTGTAATAATGACATGGGTATGACATAGGTATTGCAATATGAAGGTGATTTATGAGGACATTTTCAGTGTCCCCGTAATTAAAAAGACTTAAAAAAAATACTAAATGGTGTTTTGTTTTTATCTAAAATTGCACACAGTTTCCTGTAAGGGCTAGGTTTAGGTGTAGGGTCAGTGTAGGACAATACCACATATAGTTTGTACAGTAAATCACAAACACCAACGTGTGTGTGTGTGTGTGTGTGACGAGGTAAATCGATGCAATGAGGGAGTGAGTGATCGGTCACTACCGAGGGTGGACGGACAAAAATGGTTAAAAAGTCTGGTCTGGTCACTATGACATTTGAGCAGTTTCATTTGATCATTAGTTTCTCATCGTGCCAGCTTTTTCTAATGCAGACGCACAGGCTTTTCCTCTAAACAAGGAAAAAAGATTTAGAAGTGTTTGCGTTCATTAATTGCGCTTCAGGTATAATAAAAAGCAGTTTGTTCCGTTAAATTAGGCTATTAGAAGAGTATAATTTAAAAACTGTAGCTAAGAAACCATTATGAACATAAAGATTAAATCTGTTATAACATGGCAGATGGGTTCAACACAAGAATTTAAAAAGATTTTTTCCTTTTCTTCATCATTATTTTATAGGACTATGATTACAAATGACTAAAATGCTGTGTGAAAATAGTTAACGTGCACATATATTCAAAATCTGAGGAAAAATACATTTGTTTGTAGGCTAGATTTTAGTGATTTGTTTATTGCACCTTTTGTGTCTTTAAATAACTGTTGTTCTTACATCATGAAACCACTAGGATAATAACAGAATGGCAGAATTATTATTTATTTATTTATGTTGCTTCATCTTGAACCTTTTTATGTATCAGTGACCCCTGAATGGAGTCATGATAATACTCATCAGACCCTCTCAGGTCATGTGACTGTCTGTGTTTCCGGCGGTGTCAGGTGTGTGTTTGGGGAGTCAACACAGCAGTTCCTGTTCTGGGTTAAAAATAACCCAGAGACTAAAATTCCTCTCTCTCTTTATCTTGGTTCATTTCTGCTGGCGTGGAGCAAGACGGTCCAGCACACAACCACCAAAATAAAAGCTCCTCGGTGGTTCTTTTACGGTCAGGAGAGCCCCCTTCGTATTAACAAAAATATTTGGCTTCGTAGGAATCTTGAGATGTGATTTAGATGTGTGATAAGTCTCTTGGTATTTCACCTTGGACTTTCAGACAGTCTGTGTTTTGGTTCTTTAAAGCTCCAGCACACAGATGTTTTCCTAAGTAATAAACATCTCTAAATAAATCATTGAACATATCTTAAACATAACGGAAATAAAAAATAAACTTTAAAGTAGAATTAAAAAGTATTTAAAAAGTCCACACAAAAAAAAAGTAATATACATAGTTCTTTGTGTCACTTTACGCTTTTAATTATTACTTATTCAATTCTATTTTTTAACTTGTAAAGAGAAGAATTAAAAACTTAAAGTTATATGCAATAATAAACAAGTAGAAAAAACTGCATTTATTCTGCACAAGTACTATACAACTATGTATAGCTATAAATATTAATATGTATTTACATAACATCTATTTCAAGTATTAGTGCAGAGAAATCATTTTGGTGCTGAATGTATTTGATGTGTTTATGTGATGACTGGCATTAAGCTACTCGTGTGGAAACACTGCAGAATATTTTCCCTCAAACGTCTGAACGTATTTGGTTCTGTCTCTCTGTGTTTGTACCTCTTTCTTTCAGGTTGTTACGCTCAACCTCTGGCCTCCATCTCTCACTGTTTTTCCACAGACGTGTTTTTGACGGTAGTCTGTTTGATCTGGTCCTACACTCCTTCACCCACACCTTTTTTTCACATCACTCCATCCATCCTCCATGTGCAGCGTGTTTGTCATGCTCAGTTTTTCCACTCCTGAGGAAAGGACTGAAAACATGACCTGACCTGAGAAACAACGAAAGTACATACAAATCTGAACACTTTTGGCCTTTATTTATTTCTACATTTATTTAGTTCATTTGCAAAACTGTTTTTTTTTTTTTAATTTCAAAAATCATGTCAAAAAATTGTTAATCATGTTTCTATTGTGTTTTGTGTTAGTCAGCTGTTAAAGTTAGGAAAAAATATGTTAAAGCTAATTTTACCTTAATCAAAATAACCCAAATGCAGTTTAAATGAGATTAAGTCGAAAGCACAATTAAAAAAACACATGATTTTTGAGTTTTTGCAAATTGACTTTTCATATGTGTGTGTGTGTGTGTGTGAGAGAGAGAGTGTTGAATTCATTTGATCTATCTCTCCATCAGTCTTTTCATGCAGGAAATCTCTGTTTTTTGTGGCTGCGGCTCTCTGCTGCCAACATCACACAGCTGAGTATATTTATCTAGCCTTGCACAAAGCACACAACGGACAGAGTTATCCGTGTGAAAGAGACTTTAAAGCATCCATAATATTTTTATTAAAACATAAGTAAATAAACAGCAGACAGCAGCTCCTCTCTGGAATGAAGTCGTTTTTATGAATGACTGCATTCATCCGTGACTACGCCCCGAATTCTCAAAACCCCGCCTCGACTGACAGACCACGCCTTTTTGGAATCCTCGCCGCACAGCCGCGCTCTGATTGGCCGAGGGGGCGGGGCTTTGGATGAAATCGCAGTTCACCCGTATAAAGACTCTCTGCAGTATGAAAACAACTGTTAGAAACGTCAGTGCTTGAATTAGCAGCAATTTACAAGATCGTGCTGGAATAAACGCGCCTGTCTGGATTATTAACACTTGTCTGTGATAGTTGAAGTCCTGGACTTGGGTTACATTTGCAACAATTCATCTTCCGTGAACACTGAAGTGTGTTTTATGAAGATGAGGGATTTAATGTTTGTGTTGGTGTTTGTATTGATCATCTGCACGACGGTAAGTCACAAGAGTATAATAAACTTAATAAAATGCAGAAAGAAAGATATCAGCCGTTATCATAATTATGCACAGTTACATTAATAACTGTCTTATATGTGGGTAGTTGACATATTGTATTAAAAAATATTTTTATTTTATTCTACATTGCTATGTCAACTACCTAATATATATATATATATAAACACACAAAACATTTCATTTTATTTATTATGTATATATATGTACATTGCATACATTGATTATACAGATTTATATACATGTTATTGTGTGTGTGTGTGTGTATATATATATAGTAGTCAGCATTTGAAGTGAATCAAAGTTGTCCTAAAACAAGAATGGGTATTGTTTTAGATTTAGTACAACTTTAATGAAAAGTTTTAGTCCACTTCAACTGTTGAATACTGTATGTGTGTATATATATATATATATATATATATGTATATGAGATTTGTACACCTGAGCGTCTGACCATCCTCATGGCTTCTGCTGTTCAGAAATAGATGAGTGCAGGCTCAAAATAACCAAAGCACAACAATCCAGCCCTCCATCCCGCTCCATTAACTCCGCCAGCCAGAATCGGTCAGGGAGGGTCCGAGTTATGCTTTGATCTCAGAGCTCAGATCCTCATGTGGGTCCTAAGTGACTCGGGCTCATCTCCTCTGAGTTTAAGATGCCTGGCGCGGCGGTCATTCTCAGAGGGCTTGGCTGGGTATTTCACACAGTGATGAAGATGCCAGGGAAACAGGTGCAGCGCTATTGGAAAGGATCCAATGGAAATTGGCTTTAATGGAAAAACCCTTTGGAATGACAAAACACTACTTTCCCATGCAGCGAGAAATTACATTGTGAGGTGAAAATGAATCAGGCTCATCCCAGCTAACAGGAACATTCTCATAACGTTCTGGCAAGGTTGCCTCTTCTAAGGATGCTGTTTTAACATTTCCATTAAGTTATAAAAATTTATATTGTAAAAATATATTTTTTTTATGTTTTAAAACATTCCATCATTATAAACATTTTATCATCATTTTCTTTTTTTTTTTAGATGTTCTCTATATTTAAAAAAAAGGTAAATAATGAAAATAATTTAGTAATAATAATAGCAATTAAAAAAATAATACATATATATATATATATAATTTTTTAACTAATCAATAACCAAGTATATTATATTTATTCTATATTATCCTTTACTATTTTGTAAAGAATTTGTAAATGTTTTCGTGTAGCTTCGTACCAAATCATGATGTAAGTTTATTTCATTATTATTAAACATTTTCAATTTGATGAATTACAAACATCATATGTGACCCTGGACCACAAAACATCATCTGAATAAATAAGCTTTCCATTGATGTATGGTTTGGTAAGATAGGACAATATTTGACTGAACTACATCTATTTCAAACATAAATCACCCTTAAAGTTGTTCAAATTAAGTTCTTAGAAACACATATTACTAAGCAAAAATTAAGTTTGGTTACATTTACAGTAAGGCATTTACAAAATATCTTCATGGAACAAGATCTTTCCTTAATATCCTAATGATTTTTGGAACAGAAGAAAAATTGATCATTTTGAGAGTGTATTGTTGGTTATTGCTATAAATACGTTTTTGTCTGGCAACATGAAGTTGAACCGCGCTCAAACTGATCTCTGTGTGTCTGTGTGGGGTCTGCAGGTGCGAGCGAGGTGTCCTAAGGTGTGTAAGTGTCCTGCGGAGCGGCCCGTGTGCCCGCCGGGCGTCAGTGCGGTGCCCGATGGTTGCGGCTGCTGTAAGGTTTGTGCCGCCCAGCTGAACGACGACTGCCATGAAGACAAACCCTGTGACCATCACAAGGGCCTGGAGTGTAACTATGGCAACGATGTGGCCAGTATCCACGGAATCTGTCGTGGTGAGTCAACACAACAACCTTTGAGTCTTTGAAAAGAATTGTGTAGACTTCAATAGTGTCTGTTTATACATACATAACATAAACATATAATATAAAATATATGATTTTTGTTACATTTACATTTGTTTTCATTAGCATACATTACAATATATGGTAATACATATTAAATTAATAAAATAATTAATATCTTACAATATGCTTTATATACATACACAACTTTTTAAAATTGCAATTGAATTTTTGTTAGCCTATAAATCACAATAAATAAAATATTTACTTGTACATACTGTAGCAAAAGTAATTTATATTGATTTTGTATTAGCATGTTTGTCATAAAATATGATAGTGATGATGCAAATTGATTTAATCGGGTACAAAAAGATATTTGGAAATTTAAATTCATTTGCATTATAAATTCATAACAATATATTCTAATGCAAATTAATTTAAATGTGTTTTGTTTGACTATGACAAACTAAAGGCAACCGGAAATTAAATAATTTATACAGAGGATTTTTTTTTGCACTGCACTAGTTTCTATATTAAGGCAGTTATTTGAGTGGGACTAAAGGGGGGTTTTAGGGGGCGTCTCGCACACCCAAAGACTATCTGACGCTCAACGACATTGTAAACAAGTCAAAATTCCACTCTGCCCTAAACATAGAGCGTCTCTCATAAAAGCAAAGGATAGAGTGTCAATCTCTGTTTAACCCCTTACTGTCAATCTGTGCAGGTCATCTTCTGGATAATAACGCAAATAATAATTAAACTAATTATTCGGACAACTTCAAAATTAATGGCAGTTTATATAAAGAACGTTTAGATATTTTCCGGGAAAGTTACACATAATACTGACTGAGACCTTAGCTAAAAAATATGTTTCAATAATGTTTTATAATTTGAGCGGTACGGGTAGGTTTTTGCAAGGCATTTGAGCTTGGCACTGGGTTATTACATCACTTTTGTAAACATAGGCAAGTTTATTTATATAGCACAATTTATACACAATAGTGCTTTACATAAAAGGAATTAAAATAGTGTTTAAAAAAATAATCACAGCAAAACGAAAACAGTAAATCAAAAAATTTAAAGACTTTAATTATTTCAAAATAAATAAAAGAAGAAAGAAACAAAGAAGTTGTCCTTGCTAGTATTCCATGTGATGATCGCTTATAGTGAATTATGCAAAGTAAATATCCACACCGGTGCAGTAACTGACAGCCACACACACACTCCTCAAAACATTAGATTAATCCGTGCCGGAGCACAACCCAACACAAGCAACTGCAATTCCAGGCTTTCAAACAGAGATGGTGACAAAGAGGCAAAACCCACAGACTGCAGCTTTAAACAAAAATGTTTTATCTAATTTTAACATTAGTGCCCTTCGGGGTCTCTTCTATGTCTTTTTAGCTAAACTGGAAGGGCGCTCTTGCGAATACAACGGCCGCATGTATCAGAATGGAGAAAACTTCCGCGCGGGCTGCAAACACCAATGCACCTGTATCGACGGGGCGGTGGGCTGCGTGCCTCTTTGCCCCACCGATATTCCTCTGGCATCACCCTCCTGTCCCACACCTCGACTGGTCAAAATCCCTGGTCAGTGCTGCCTCAGCGTGGACTGTCACAGCGAGTCCTCCGTCCTCCCGCCAGTGTTCAGACGGCCACAGCCGCCTCCATATCTGTTCCCTGACCTGCACACCTACAAGAAACCCCGACCGAAGCCGTACCCCTACAAGCCCAAAGAATCCCTGAGCAACGAACTCATAGAGCTGGAGAAAAAGTGGGAGAAACCACGCAGTCGAAAGCATTTGCCAGGTGAGGGCGCTGTTCTGTGTGTACCCACAAAGTTTCGTAACTAGGAATGCAAGTGCATGTCAAAAAATGAGAATAAAGTGTAAAAGTTAATTTTTTTATTAAGATGATTAGAGCTTACAGCTCATGAAAGTCAAAAATCCAGTCTCTCAGAATATTAGAATATTTACAACTGAGTTTCATTTAATGGCCACAGTTTAAATTTTGGGTATCTCTTGTTCTTCAAAAACCACAATAATAGGGAGGACTGCTGACTTGACAACGGTCCAGAAGACAATCACTGACACACTCCACAAAGAGGTTAAGGTCATTACTGAAAGAGCTGGCTGTTCACAGAGTGCTGTATCAAAGCATATTAAATGCAAAGTTGACTGGATATTGGGTAGGAAAAGGTGTCCAAGCAACAGGGATCACTGCAAGCTCTAGAATACTGTCAAGCAATGCCGATTCAAGTTTCACAAGGACTGAACTGAAGCTGGAGTCAGTGCATCAAGAGTCACCATGCTCAGACATCTTCAGGAAAAGGGATACCAAACCACTTCTGAAGCAGAAGCATCTTATCTGGGCTAAGGAGAAAGTAACCGGACTGTTACTTAGTGGTCCAAAGTCTTCTTTTCACATAAAATGAATTTTTGCTTTTCTTTTGGACATCAAGGTCTTGAGTCTGGAGGAAGACTGAAAAGGTACCGAATCCAAACTGCTTGAAGTCCAGTGGGATGTTTCTGAATTCAGAGATGACTCGAGGTGCTGTGACATCTGCCGGTGTTTGTCCATTGTGTTTCATCAAGTCCAAAGTCAATTTAGCCATCTATCGGGTGATTTTGGAGCACTTTATCCTTCCATCTGCTGACAAGCTTTATGAAGGTGCAGGACATTAGCACCTGCCCACAGAGCCAAAACAACTTCCAAGTGCTTTGCTGACCATGATATTACTGTGCTTGATTGACCAGCCAACACTCCTGATCTGAACCCCATATATAATCTATGGGATAATTTCAAGAGAAAGATGAGAAGCAGTTGATCCTACAATCTAGACGAGCTGAAGCCTCAGTAGTTCCTTTGCCTCAACCAAGTACTGAGTGCAGAAAGAACAGATTATAAAGAACTTGAACTTTTCTGTTTTGCAATCTTATTTTTCTTGATCTTGGGAAGGGGTGCCTAAGGCCATGTTCACACTAATACGTTTTCGTTTGAAAACGCATCTTTTTCTCTCCGTTTTGGCCTTCCGTCCACACTGAGACAGCGTTTTTCTGTCAAGGAAAATTAAGCTTTTTGAAAACAAAGTGGTTCAATTTGAAAACGCTGTTTCTCGCGTCGTAGACTGTGAAAATGGAGGCTTTCGAAAACGATGACGGATTTTAGTCATATGATGCAGTCATGTGACCAATTCAATTGATGGCGGACGGCGTTGTACAGCAGTTGTTTTCTTTGCTCTCAATTTTGACAGCCCTATTAAAGATTAATATCACTTTGTAGATGCTCCAGATAGCTTTTCTTCAAAGAAGACGTAATGTAAGTAAATGGAAATGACCTTTCATGCATGTGCAATACAGGAACGTAAGCGTCTTCAGTCATTTCAGCGTGGATGATCAAGTCTTCAGAAACGATTGAAAACGGTAGTGTGGACGCGTAGCATTTTTGAGACGAAACAGCCGTTTTCAAATGTATTTCTTCCCTGCTGATCAAGTTCAGCTCCAACTCTAATCAAACACACCTGTCTTTAATTTTCAAGCATTCCTGAAGACCTTAATTAGTTGCCTCAGGTGTGTTTGATTAGATTGGGAGCTGGATTTTGGAAATATTCTGAGATACTGGGATTTTGGACTTTCATGAGTTGTAAGCTCAAATCGTCAAAAATAAAACAAAACAAAAAATGTTTGCAATGTTATACTTCACATGTAATGAATCTAGGAATATATCAAAGTTTAACTTTTTGAAATAAATTACAAAAAATAATGATTTTTTTTTCATGATATTCTAATTGTTTTGAGATGCACCTGTAGATTGGAAAGGTCAGTGACTGCATGCCAAAGGCATGAAACCAGCTCCAAAGCAGTGTGAAACAGTCTGGACTAACTTGTAAATGCATGCATAATGTTGGGTTAATTTGCTTCCATAAACTCTCTATATTCTGAAGGTTTTTGCTGAGGGGGTTGTTCATACATCATTAATATGATTTTCACAACATTTTATTCCAAAAATAGTGAAACCTGTGTCTGAAAGTATTTTCTAAATTTATTGAGGAAAAAAAAAGAAAATAAATGGATTAAAAAAGAGAGTTATCACAAATTCCCTCTAATTTGTTAACAAAATTTTTTTTTTTTTAAATGTGTCCAATGCTAAGATTTATCTTCTGGATGTTTGAGAAGAAGTACTGCCTCACTGGCTTATTTATAAACACAATTTCAGAAAAACTGCAAAACTACATATGCAGAAGTGCCGTTTGAATTTTTTCTCTAAAATGACAATTTTTTCTGGTTTCCGTTCAGTAATTTCATTTACTGGCAATAAATAGGTTCTTTTTATTGCCATTTACATGAAGCGACTGAACATTGTAAATGGCAGATGCTTTTTGCATTGATCTCTTTGATTAATTCAAGAATTGCAATTAATCAACTAACAAATTAATATGTAAGTGGCATTTTTCTCTACATACCTGTGGAGTCTTCCCTTAACTTGGCATGGTGCCAAATGTGGAGTTCACTGCAAAACTAAATGAAAATGAGATCTAAAAAGCCTACAAAATAAATGGGCTTAATGTTTTTTTAGATTTTATTTAGTGTTTTTCATAGTTTTAGTTTAACTATGATAAGCTTGGCTCAGGCTGTGATATCGCTATATCAATGACGTCTGTTTTGAAGATTTACATAAATCAGCAATTAAAAATAGTGCAGCAGAGTGCAAGAATGTGCCCTGTTGGAACGCCCCCTTTGGCTGCCTTCGGGTTTCGGTTCAATTAACAATCAGTCCCAATGTGAGCTGTGGCGTTCCTCCTGCATGCGTTTCTGTGTGGGTGCCTGTGTTTAGGAGCCCGCCGCTTCTTTTCCAGAAGATCCTTGTGAACCAGCCCCACACACGGTGCCTCTGTCAGGCAGCTGTTTCCCTGCGCGCCGTAATCACTTTCTCTGTGCGTCAGTGTTCCCTGTTGGCTGAATGGTGCCTGTGTACTGACCCCATCTCTCTCTCTCTCTCTTTCTAGCATGGAAGCAAGCCGGACGGCAATGTGTTGCGCAGACGACAAGCTGGACGCCTTGTTCACGCAGCTGCGGGATGGGCGTTTCATCTCGGGTCACCAATGAGAACGTGCAGTGCAAGCTGCTGAAGGAAACCAGACTCTGCAGCATTCGTCCCTGTAGTTCTGTGGCTGTGCCTATAAAAGTAAACACACCTGAGATTATGTGCAAAATAACCACAAGACCTGCTGAAAAGACTGGTTTATGTCCGCTTAAATAGCTTGAGAAATCTTCTTTGCTTCACCAGAGCACAAACCCAGCTTCTAAACTACTAAACTACATGTTTATGTTGGTGCACCAGCACCAAACAGGTTCTAACCGATATGAAAACATCCATTAAATTAAATCCAGAAATGTAAACCATGCAATCATCATTTGGCCTTTGGCTCTTTATAGACCAGTTTTACAACAGAAACGTTGCTCTTGCAGTGTTTTCTAATGTGCAAGCAAAATGTCTGTTTTTAATATTATATAAAGCCTTGCTTATTGTTGAATATTAATAGGTATATTTCCGAATGTGGAAGTAACTTGAACATGTTACCATGCATGATGTAATTCTACACCCATTTTCAAAAATTTGCATTCTCTAGCCTCAATTTCAGTCCTCGAGTATCCCTGCTCTGGACATTTTGTATGTTTCTCTTATCGCTTCAGACGTTTGTTCTATTTGCTCAGGGAGTAGGGAGCAATGAACACAGAGCTCACTTCTAACGAGGTGATGATCTGAATCAGATTTGTTAACAAAGAGAGAACCGCTGCTCTAGCCAATTTAAGTTATCACCCTCAGCCCATTTAAGTTATCACTGCACTTTTGTTTTCAATTACAGATGTTAGTGTAATCTGCCTTCTATTTTCATTCAACAGAAGGGGAGAAAATGCTCTCGTACCCAGAAGTCTCCAGAGCCTCTGCGTTTGCGCTACGCTGGCTGCCGCAGCGCACGCCTCTATCGGCCAAACTACTGCGGGACGTGTCTGGACGGGCGATGCTGCTCACCCCGCCGCACTCGGACAGCCCCCGTGCTCTTCGCCTGCCCTGACGGAGAGCACTTCGAGAGGGCCGTCATGTTTGTGCAGTCCTGTAAATGCAACGACGAATGTGGCCACCTGAATGATGCGGCGCTCCCGCCCCAACGCTGGCTGTACGGCGACATGCACAAGTTTGTTGATTAGCATCTTGTTTGTCCAAAGACCCGCCCCCATGTCTTTCCCCATCCAATAGAGTAGCGTTTCAAAGTGTAACTCTGAGTAGACGCTAGGCCGAGGCCTTATTATAATGCAAATCCATGTGGAAAAAAGGGCAATTTTGGGTTTCCAATCCCTTGTGCCGAGAGCCTTAGATTAGATGTGCTTACCGCGAGGATCCAGGATGGGATGAATCCCAGTTGTGAATATATACAATGGATTTTATGATTGACTGGTCCTTACCATGAACAGTGATGCATTCTGAGTCACCTGCACAGTCTAAATAAGACTTAAAATAGGTTTGAAGGAAAAGAATTGCCTCAGTGGGACGCTGATCAGATGCTTAAATGTGGTGAAACCGACTCTCAGCTTCACAAGGGCTGATCTTAACTTCTTCTGTAGTGATTGCTTTGCCTTGACGTTCAAAGAACAGCGGGCAAAAGTGAAGGGAACTCATTGGGAAGTCGTTTTAAGCTACCCAAAGTTTGACTCAGCTGCCTGTGGACTCAACTCTGAGACTGATGGTTTTGTGAGCCCAAGACTCTGTCAACTTACCAAGGGATATTTGCCAAGTGCCACAGCTCCCTGGCGTCAAAACGTCGGCTCCTCTGCTCCCGGCTAATTACAATCCTCTTCTTTGGGGGCAGAAAGAAACCCAGTAACCCTTTGGTTTGCAATAAAAATATGTTTAAAACACCAGCATCTGATGTAAACATGTAATTTGAAAGTAATGGGTGGGACGGTTCCTTCAAACGCTGGTCTGTAATCTACCACGTGATGGCAGAGCCTCGTGCAAATGGCACTGGTGTCTGAGTATTTTATAATGCAGCAGTCTCTATTTCTGCCTGGCATTGGTGCATGAACTGACTGAGGTGACGTCGCACCATCTGCCCTGAAGAATAAGAGTTTGAACAGGCTTTGAGACAGAAAAAAATAAAATAATGAAAGGGAGCCCTGCTGAAAAAAAACAGCATATGCTGGTTAGGTATGTTTTGAAAGCTGGGATGCTGGTTTAAGCTGGTCCTTTTGCTGGTTCATGCTGGTCATGTGCTGGCAAAGGACCAGCATTAAAAAAAAAACAGTTTAAACCAGCATCCCAGCTTTAAAAGATACCTAACCAGCATATGCTGTTTTGTTTTGTTTTTCAACTGGGGGAAGCCATGCTCTCTGAATAGCCTACTTGTGTTATTTTTAGTTACATTTCGTTTCCAAATTTCAAATGAGTAAAAAGCCATTTCTACTTTTTTTACATTGTGGAAAGACTAATTAAACTGTCGATTACATGCCGCATGCAAACTTGATTGATAATTAACAGCTTTCTGTTGTTTAGTGTTAATTAACTAATAGTCTGACTCTAATAAAACCGATTCATTAGCTTAAGTTACCTCACTGTCTGTCTGGTTGAACGTGATTCAAACGACAGAGGCGGGAAATGGGTTTCCGGCAATGGTCATAACTACTTAAGTTTAATTTCGTCATTTGTTGAGTTTCAGTAATTGACCTTTCGCAAAAGCCACGCCCCCCTTAGTTACTGTTGCTAGCCCGTCAAACTTACCGGCAACGATGGACTGTCAACCATAGACAATAGTAGAAAACATGGCGAGGAGAGGTGTACCTGTCGGTGTCAGTAGCTCCTTTTGGAGTTACATACGCTTAATATCCTCCAGGTCGAGGCAATAGGGGTTGCAATATGCAATGGAGGGCTATATACATGATCTCTTCGGGAGATGAGAGCGTGAGAGAGTCAGCTGAGCCTATAAGGATTGCACAGCTTGGAATGAGGTGTACTAATCCTCACATGAAACACACACTCGGGAGGCAGATATTACTGTCTGTATATTCACCAAAAACATACTCAATATCACTGCAATGTAGCTCTCTTCTGGGAGAGGAGAAGATGAGAGAGAGAGAGAGTCAGCTGAGCGCGAGCATCAGACTATGAAGCAGATCGCGCCTTTTTTCCTCAGAGCGCTAAAAATACGTTTAAATTGCCTGATAGAACGCGACGTGAACTGACGATATATAACTTTAGAGGGCTAACGTGAAGTTGCTAGCAAGCTGGCTAAAATTAAGTTCATTAACGTGAGCTAATACTAGTACGTCTAGCAACTA
>JAUMHG010000035.1:562131-578547 GCA_032359395.1 Enteromius anoplus
ATTCTTGCAAACAGCACCTTAACACTGAATGTGTCTACATTAATTAGACCATGCCTATGTAAGTAGCCTACAAAAATGTTTTTAAAAAAAAATATTCATTGGTCAATATACAATGAATAATAATAAATGATACAAATACTAACATAAACAATTCACGGTATTACGGCTTTTATATCGGTATCATCCATCATACAGTCTATGGTATCCATCCGGACGTGACTTCATGCATGTCTAATCCTCCAGGTTGCAGCGATAGGCTACTCCGCAGCTTGACGGACCTTGCTTACATGGTAACCGTTGCTACGATGTATGATTGGACAATGGCCGTTTTGGGGCGGGGTTTTGCGAAAGGTCAATTAAGTACCTTCTAGCGTCTATCCCCTGGTCACATGTGCATCTGTGGGCCTGTTTTTTTCTGATTACCAATCGATGATTATTGCAATTGATTTAATCATAGCACATGTTTGTACGCTTTTATTAAAAACATGTTTTTTACCGACACGTCTCAAGTGGAATATATCAGGAAATGACATTGAGTAAACGTTTCATGAATACCACATTCGCTACTCTTAGAAACATTAACTTGGATTCGGGTCTGATGGTCTAAAAAGGTCTTGTATTACAAGTTCCTCTCATTTGTTTTAACCTTGTAACGCAGAGGACAACCACTCAACATTCATTAAATAAATTGGCCCTTAAAAACAACCCACTACA
Source organism: Enteromius anoplus (assembly GCA_032359395.1). NCBI lineage: Eukaryota > Metazoa > Chordata > Actinopteri > Cypriniformes > Cyprinidae > Enteromius > Enteromius anoplus. Next base: position 562,846 of record JAUMHG010000035.1, read on the forward strand.
GGTGTGTGGTCATTTTTCATTTTACACTATGGTGTGGTTCACAGCTGTAACCATTTTAACAGCTTGGTGCAATTCCGTTTTAAGTTTAAAATGCAATAAACCCAAATGCCTAGACATTAACAGAACTTGTTAAAAATCACAAAACAATGTCAAAATGTAATTGCGTTTTACATTTATAAAAATAAAAATAAATTCCACTCAGTTGTTGACTGGTCATTTAATGCATTACAAAGACGACTTTTTGGAAAAAAGGTCCTAAAAAGCTCTGTTTCGACATTTCAGTAATCATCAACCACAGGTCTCACAAGGCATTGATTACATTTCACACAGTGACACTTCTCAGAAGACGGACACAAGCCAGTCAAGGTGTAGTATATAAAAAGTTTTAATTTCATTAAAACCCAAAACACAACATGATCTTAGAACAAAAATCATAAAACAAAGAACTTGCCCGGTCCTCAGAGAGAAGCAGTAAAAACAATTGAGGGTTTGAGGTAAAAAGGAGGCTTTAAAAACGGAGGTCTGCACCCTTCCGTGATCCAACAACTGCGATTCTGGAAACATCAAGATCTTCATCTGGACTGTTCAACTGCGGCGAGAAAGAGACAAAATGTCACTAACTTTGTAATGATTATATTCGACAAACCCAATTACGAAACCAATTCAATAACCTCAAAATATCCAGTTAACAAGCCTCCCTTCAACGACCACATACGCATAGCATCTGCCAACATCTCAGTCATTAATTCATCACACTCATGAGGTTACATGAAATTTGGAAGCGGATTATCAGAGTTTATTGCTTCACACTCAAAATCACTTAACGGGTATATTAAGATGAGACCCAAGACTCACTGTAGGTGGAAATGTCAATCTCCTCTGGTAACTCAGCTACGTTGACCTCGAATCGGTCCTGAACGTCGTTTAGGATCTTTGCATCGGTCTCGTCTGACACAAATGTGACAGCCAAACCCTTGGTGCCAAAACGACCCGCACGAGCCACCTGAGAACAGGACGAGACCGTGAGAGACGTGCCACCTCAGAGATCTGAAACACTTGTGGAGACTACAAGGATACTTACCCTGTGGAGATATGTGTCAGAGTCTTCTGGCATGTCGTAGTTGAAGACGATGTTGACCCTCTCGATATCCATTCCTCGCCCAAAGAGGTTTGTGGCCACTAGGATCCTCCTCTGAAAGTCTTTGAACTGCTGATACCGAGACAACCTGAAAGCAGAGACGACATCACAGCAACAAGCATTACATATCCAGTGATTAAATAGTCAATCTTATTGTTTAAGAGCTCCAAAATGAGATAAAAGAGATGAACGTCAATGCAACAAGCTGTTAATGACACTAAAGAGCTAAACCAGTGTACAAGGGAGTACAGAAATTGTCACTGGCAAGGAAAAAGATTCTTGGGAAAATACCAATTTTATAAATTCAAACAATTAAAGCACTTAATGCATTGTAGCTCTAAATGGTTATATACACACATTAATACATATATACACACACACCCTATTCTCACCAATCTTTTGAGCTATAAAAAGGAAGATTGTATTTATTTGTTGGCTGGAACAGCCAGACATTCGATCTGGTGTTGAAACATTGTTCATATATGAAATTAAATATTTGCTCCAGCAATGACCTTTGACAAATGATATCAACACTAAATACAGTTAATGTTAAAGGCTTTAAGATCATTTATTGCACACACAAAACCAACCAAAACTGTACAATGCAATTTTAGCTCAGACGGGACCAGCTACAAAAAAAAAAAAAAAAAAGTAGGTAGTCTTTGATTTCTTTTAATAAACGCCCTGGATGCTAGTGTGAACTAGATTAGCTAATTTTGTAGACTTGCGTCGTTTTAATACCAGGCTAACTACATTCTCCTGCCCCTGAACAATCGCTCACAGAAACCTGTGTAACTGGACTTATATGAACATGGTTTGTCTTTTGAGGAGTTTTTGTAACTAGCAACGACACAACATCTTCACTAGTCACAACATTGTGGAACAGGACATTCAGCCTAAACAAGCGCACACACCTCTCTTCCTGTGCCATTCCTCTGTGGATGGCGATGGCAGGGAAGTTCTGCTCCACCAGTAACTGTGAAAGCGCCACACAACGCTGAACAGACTTCACGAATATCACCACCTGCGGGACAACAGCAGAATTACCCTCATGAACACAAAGCATGCATTTCAGCTCAAGTATTCCTGATTAACTATATTCTACAGAGAAAAATGAGAGCCAGAGAAAGACAAACAAATCCAAAGACTCGAAAAAGTAAATAAAATTGCATTCGGAAACTCAAATGAGCGTTCAGTGCTCAACTCGCCTGGTTGAACTCCAGCACGTCGAGCAGGTCAAAGAGTTTGCGGTTCTTCTCGCTGTCCTTCAGCTTGCAGTAGTACTGCTGCAGACCGTGGAGAGTCAGCTTCGTCTCATCATCCACAAACACCTCCATCGGCTGAAAACAGACAGCAAATATCAGACAGGGGGCTCTACATGCTTTAGAGCAAAGGTCACTGCACACTTCAGTCTGAAGCTTTCAAATTCTAAAAAAATGAATACAGCCTCACATTACTCTGGTTTACACACTGCCTGCGAAACGTTAGTCTGTTATAATTCGGATTGGGTTTGATATTCCAGGTTTATTGCATTCGTAACAAGCAATTTGAGTTGTGTTGCAGGCAGTATGTTAACTTTTTTCGGCACACATCACTGGTGCTACTGAGGTTGAAAGTTCTGTAGCACAAGTTATGGGTGGGTGATATGCCAAAATTATATCAGGAATATCACGATTCCTTGTCATGTGGGTTTTCCTAGGAATTTTTAAAAAAATAAATAAAAACAGCAAGGAACCATTTAATCTGCTATGTTTTCACCACGACGTTTTGAACATGCCTTTATGTTCGCATTTCATACTGAAATCATGTATTAATTTGTTATTAAATACAAATTAAACTATTAAAAAAAAAATCCTTAAAACAGCACTTCTCTTTGGATAACTACATAAGCCTAAATTATAAAAAAAAAAGTTTTATGGAAAAAAAATAATAATAAAATTCAGTTAGACTTAGAAATATCGATGTGTCCAACACTCATGCTGGAAAGTGACAAATGGCAAGTAGCACTCATTAAAGAAACAGAAGTCACTCACATCCTGCATGAACTTGCGGCAGACGGGCCGAATCTCTTTGCTGAGGGTGGCACTGAACATCATGCACTGCTTCTCATGAGGGGTCAGTCTGAAGATGTCCTGGACGTCACGTCTCATATCTAAGAGCGAAACATCACTTTAATCATCACAGACTCAGCGCAGCACAGCTCGGAGCAGATTTTGGTTGAACGCTCACCCAGCTGCTCCAGCATCTTATCACACTCGTCCAGAACAAAGTGCTTGACGTTCTTCAGGTTGAGGGTTTTGTTTCGGACCAGGGCAAGGATTCGTCCTGGAGTGCCCACTACAATGTGAGGACAGCTCTTCTTCAGGACATCCTCGTCCTTCTTTATGGACATGCCGCCGAAGAACACTGCCACTTTCACCGTGGGCATGTACTTGGAGAAACGCTCGTACTCCTTACTGATCTGAAACGCCAGCTCACGCGTGTGACACATGACCAGCACCGACACCTGAAGCACAGCAAAACAGACAACTCCTTCAAGCTTAAGGTTCTCACGTTAGATGGGGGAAAAAATTGTTATTAATCAAATTAGTAATTCCCGACTAACCCTGCACAACGGATGTAATCGTTTCACCACAAATCAAAACTGATATACTGACCTGTCCATCCACCGGCTCGATCTGCTGTAGGGTCGCGAGCACAAACACGGCTGTCTTTCCCATACCGGACTTGGCCTGGCACAGGATATCCATGCCGAGAATGGCCTGAGGGATGCACTCATGCTGCACTAAAAACACAGGAAGTTTAAGACGCCGATCAACCTATAGCTACATTACTAGAACCAGCATCTCGGCGCCTCTCACCTTCAGAGGGATGCTCAAACCCACAGTCCACGATAGCCCTCAGCAGCTCCGGCTTCAGCAGAAAGTCTCTGAAGCCTGAGCTGTGGATGGACACGTATGAGCCCTTCACTTCCTTCTTGCCCACCGGAGCGGCGCTTTCTGGGGCTCCTTGAGGCTCATCATCCTCTTCATAATCCAGCAGCTCGTTGTCAACATCATTCTCAGCCATTCTGGAGAGAAGAGCAATTTAAAAAAATCAAACCTTCTGAACTAAGATGAGGTGGTTAAAAAGACCAAGCGGATATATAGATCATGCAATTAAATACACAATTAAACCACGTAAATAAACCAAGAAACTTCTAACGGGCACACTTTTTGAAAGTCACAAATGTACAAAGACTTGCCAGTTTACAAAAAGTTATTTGGTTGGACCAAGGAACAGTGCAGTAATATTTAGTGTGTTACTACTAAGACTAAACTGCACAATTGTTAAACCGTCCCACAACTCCAGTCTGGTCATTTGTCAGCAAGAGTTTACTCATTTAAGTTGGAATATTTTAGTACACTCACATGTTTATTTTAATAAATACAGGTCAGAATACGCATGAGGTTTTTAAATTTCACTGAATGAAAACATTATTTTCATGCGTTTAATCATGTATACAAAAACATTATTGCATTGAGACATTTAAATACCTGTGACCCGCGTATAAATAGAAAAGGCCAAGGCAGTCCAAAAGAAACAGTTATACCATGGTACCTTTTGTTGCTAGGCAGCTAGTTTGGTGAAACTGGACGGGGTTTTTATGGGCCTCAATCCCCAACATCCAAAAAAAAGGCTTTCGAGCGTCTAAAATAAACTCTACAAAAGCACGCGAAATTCTATGCTGCCAAAAAACGCGATCACTTTACCCATAGCGTGATGATCATCAACAGAGAAATTAGTTTAATGGTGAAAGCTACGTAACAAACGCGCGGCGGACAATGGACCGCGGTTTAGCGATTGGTTTACATGAGAAAAAAAGCAAAAAAAAAAGGGTATCACCAAACTCCACGCAGGCTTATGTTTCACGACATTACCACATCAACAACGATATCGTATAAAAACACATAACTTCACAGAAAATAAACGCCCTCGCACGCGCCCTCGCTTCTGTTAGCACTGCAAGCTAACGCGCTCAATGACATAACGCTTCGAGCACACATTAAATTTCCCCGTTGGAGGATCTTACAACGTTATACACATAAAAAAACTGCGTTATGAAGAAATACAGCTATATCTAAACACCTATGTCTAAACAACAACCAAATTATAGTTACCTTTAGGTGACGGTGCGTGAAGAAAGTGAACACACAAACGCAGTTGTTACCTCAAATCGCACGCGCCAGGCCTCGGTTTATACTACCGCCCGGAAGTCCAGCCTCCTGAATAAGGCACACTCTCATTGGCAGAACGCACGGGGTCGTTGGCTTAACGAACGCTCCCATTGGCTCACGAGCGTGTCGATTTAAATGTAGCCGTATCGTGATTGGATGGTGGTACTGGCGTTGGGCGCAATTGAGCTTGGCGGGACATTTGTAAGTGAAGGAAACGTTAAATTACACATTGTTATATTTAAGGATTGAATATAACTCATTTAAATGCAAATTTAAAACATTTAACTTGACGTTGATTCATATCAAGAAACCTATTAAAATAAATGACGGTAAAATACCGTAAATAAAACACTATCCCCCGGTTTCACAGACAAGGCATAAACCTAGTCCTAGACCAAATGCAAATTTGAGCTGTTTCAACTGAACAAAACTTGTACTGACTGATCTTAAAACAAGTCTTTGTTTCTCCTAAGATGCACACCAGTAATGTTTTTTTTTTTTTTTTTTCTTTTCTTTTTTTTAAAAAGGCATGTGAATGAAAATTGAAATTCCCTCAATGTCCTAATTTAACTGTGGCTGAATCCTGGTTTAGACTAAACCCTGTCTGTGAAACTAGGAATATATGATCCCAGTATAGTGCCGGCTAGATATCTACCAGACTTTACTTAAAAGAGTTCTCTGTAAATATATAGTTTTGATGTTGACTTCTATTATTAGTTTTCTAATGTGTTTTAAGTATTTTTATGACTGTAGATGTTTAATGTCAACACAAAATTAGATTATGGTCCGGTTTCATAGACACGGTTTAGTCATTTTTATAAACATGCCTGGTGTGGATCTTAAGACAAAACAAAGGCACTGATATTTTTTAAGATCAGTCGGTGCATGTTTCTTTTAGCTGAAACAGCTCAGATTTACATTTTAGTCTAGGACTAGACTTTAAACCTTGTCCGTGAAACCAGGGGTATGTGTCATAGGTAGACTATCGGATTAGCATATATGTATGCATCCAGATATTATTGAACTAATTTGTGTTGGTAAACAAATATTGTAAAAGTTTTATTTCTACTTTCTACCTAGTTATTACATTAAGAAAAAATACTACTGTAGTCTGATTAAGAAAACACAAATAGAATAAAGTTTGTTATTTTGTTAAGAAATTCATGCACTTGCAAATAACTAGAATCTTTTCAGCATTTTAAGATAAATACTTTGACTAGATCTGTAGACCATACAAATACCATGCATGCATAGTTTGCAGTAATAAATGGAGATTCTGTCAGTATTTTCATTTTCAGATAAAATAATTTTAATATAGGTCTATGTTATGTTTTTGAACTTTAACCTTAAAAAGTAGCCAAGGTTTCTATCTATTCTAGCCAAGGGGAAAAAATCAGTGGCCAAATATGAAAGTTATGTAGCTACATGTAGCACAAACTTGTAGAGTCTTGCTTTTCAAAATGAGGATTAGAAAGGTTTACAATGGCTTACCTGGGCTAGTGACCATTACCTGGTTAAGTATATAATTTTTCAGTATATAATTTCAGTGTATTCTTATGAGTTAAATTTAAAGTCTTCTTGGCAAAAGACTGTTTGTTTCTGATTTTAGTAATATTTGTTAGATATTGTTCATGAGTTCAGTCTGAAGCTGATGTTTTATATCCGAGATTCCAGTGCAGAGTGGAAACTCCACTGAGCAGCTGAGAAGTTAGGAAAGCAGTCAGAATTAGGTCGTGATGGAGGTTCAGAAGAGGGGCAAGAGCTGGGCTGCTGTAGGACATCCCTGACCTGTCGAGGTAGGGTGTGCAACAGCCAGTTTTCCACCAGCAAACCGCCTCCACGAAGCCCAAAACAACAGCCCAGCTCGACCGGCAGTTCCTCTAGGCTGTTTCCCCGTACATCCAGACGCGAAAGCTGAGTAAGGCTGCCAAAACCAGCGGGCAAAGATCCTAGACAGTTATTTGCGACATTCAAGTTGCGAAGCTCTACACAATTTTCAAACAGTTCCTTGGGGAGACTTTCAAGCCTGTTGGCACTAAGGTCTAGTTCGCTAAGAAGCTTCAAGCCTCTGATTTCAGCTGGCAACTCTTCCAAAAGGTTTCCTGCCAAAAGTAGGCATCGCAGCTTATGCAGTGTAAAGAGTGCCAAAGGTAGGTTTTGCAGCTGATTTTGTGCCAAATCCAAGAGCTCCAGTGAGCGCAGCACTCCTACACTGGCCGGAAGAGCAAGAACTTGGTTATGTGCGAGTCGTAGGCAGGACAGACGCCGCAGATGCTGCAATCCTAACAGCTCTTCTAGAGTACGCAGACTGTTGTGTTGCAGGTCCAAACTGCGTAGACCTGTAAGTGCAAGCAGCGCTGATGGCAGCCTCTCCAACTGGCATCCTTGTAGTTGCACTTCTGCCAGTCTGGCCAAACGCCTCAGTCCTGTAAGTACTAATAACCTGGTGCCCTCGTTATGTATCTCCAGTTTTAGCAGACTCCCTGCCAATTCGCTTAACTCCCCTGGAACTTTCTGCAGCAGGCCGCGCAGCACCAAGATGCGGAGATGACGTAGATGTCGAAGGCTGCCAAGGGCCCATCCGCGCCCCATCCCCCCCTCATTGCTCAACCTCCCAGTGAGGTGCAGCTCTTGCAGGCCACGGAGAGAATAAACCCAGACTGGGATCTCTGCTGCTTGGGTGAAGGTTAAATGTAAAGTCTCTAGATGTTCCTGAAGGTGTTGCAGTGCTGCAGGCTCGACTGATGCAGTGCAGTGGTAAAGGTGCATCTCTCTAATGAGAAGAGAATCCAGATTAAAGCGTACCTTATCTTAAACAGTTCTACCCTCATGTTAAAATCGGACTGTGTTTGACTGCAAAATTATGTGCAATTCAGTTATGCACAAAATTAGTTGCAACTGAAGTCGAAATACTCACCTGAGTGCGGTCATGTTAGATATTTGTGCTGTCAGTTTGGCATTTCCAATAAGTTCCAACTTCAACACCTCTAGCTGGCTTAAGGTGAAAAGGGCGGCTGGCAGGCGAGGAAGGGCCACGAGCTGCAGCAGAGACCGTCCCTCCTGGTCAGACGTGATCATTGACCGCAAACGATCAGCTCCCCAGCGGCGCTCCAGACTTTCTTCCAGCAGTCGAGTCTCACTGACCGGTGAGAGAAAGACAGACAGGCGTTGGGCCAGTAGAGGGTCGTACTGGTCAGCCATATGTAGCAGGAAGGCGAGGTCATTATGAAGTTCAGGTACGTCCAGCATGGATCCTTTCTCACGTAGACTCTGGAAAGAGTACTGCCTCAAAGACCTGAGAATCAAGCAGATTTAATCAGTATTTAGAATAGTTTCTTGAATTTTACAGAATGGGTCCCCAAGTAGAAACTAATTTTCTTCATAGGGACACATAGTTCAGATTGATTAATTAATGGTATAAGCCAGGGTATAGTTATTAATTGATGGTATAGGCCAGGGGTATTCAACTAAAGTTTAAAGAGGTCCAGTCAGAATTTTTTTTTTTTGAAGGAAAAGTCCGGAAGATCATAATGCAAAATCTTTTTGACTGATTTATTGTCATGTAACATAACCAAATATCTATGTATGACTGTAGATATTTATAATGGTCTCTGTATTGTGTATATTCAAATAAATCACTTAAATCCACACAAAAAAATAAAAGGCGCAAAAGCTTGAATTTCACTTTTTGTTTTACATATTGACCGAACAATCGCTACCAATTAAATAAATAATTACAAATAACACATCTTAACACCTGAACATATTTAGAATATCATTTTGCTCCCCTTTTATGTCCTGTTTTATCCTGTCCTTGCCTTTTTCTCTCTTTCTCCGTCTCACTCATTTCTCTTTTTCTCCGCCTCACTCGTCGGTTTCTCTCTCTTTCTCCGTCTTTCTTGCTTGTTTCGCAGTCACCCGTGTCTCTGTTTCATGTATGGCTATCTTTCTTGTCTTTTTTACCATCTCTTTTAATGTGAAAATTACCACTTAACACTCTCATCTGTCTGTCCGTATGGGATGGCTTCTCGGTCCGGACTCGGACCGCGGTCCGCCTGTTAGTGAAGGCTGGTATAGGCCATGGCTGGGCAACCATGGTCCTGGAGAGTTTCACACTGACCCTAATCAAACACCTCAACAAACTAATCAATGTCTTGTAGTAGAAAGCTATAGGTACAGTAGGTGTGTTTGATTAGGGTTGGAGCCCTTTAGGACTGAAGTTGCCCAGCCTTGGAGCAGGCATTTGTTGGATCTAACCTTTTACATTATATCAACAAATTTTCAAAATAATGTTTAAAAGCTGAATTCGTTGTGAACAGAGACAATTCCACAAGTCAGAGAGCTGTGGCATAGAAATTGCTCTATAGCTGCATGTGCCAACTCCCATTTAGCCCTTTAAATTATATAATTAAAAATAACTTTCCATAAATATAATTAACAAACAAAAGTTTTGTTTTTATTAAAATCATTCAGTTTAGCCTTTTGCCTTTCTCTTTTTGTCCAATTTTTTAATACCTTTTTTTGATTTAAATAAAAGTTTATAGTGTGGTGATTCACCTCAGAAATGGTTGGTTTGGTTTAAAATCTCTATGTGAAAAAAAGGAATGGGAAAAATTTGAATGGCACTGAAAAGGTGGCCTGGTGCTATCTATTTGCTTTTAGTTTTTAGTTTTTGGAACACAAACAGACATGTTAGTCCAATCACCAGAATCTCTCGACACTCACACATGGAGAAAGACTACAGACTACATGGACACAGTCCTCTCGCGTCTTGGGGCACCATACTTGTGGAAGATCCAGGACAGGGCGTAGATGGCCAGCAGACCAAAGAGAAAGAGCAGCAAGATGTAGGCCTGCATTAGCTTGCGTAGGACAGAGGACAGCGAGTGACTGCACTGGAAGACGTTGTAGCCGGTCAGAGCAGAAGAGCGAGGTTGGCAAATGTGACTAAAGGAGATTGAGCCCAGGAGAGGAGTGGTGTAACTAACAATCAGAATAAACTTCAGAACCTTGAACACCGTCTGAGCCATGTACACCTACAGGAAAAGATGCAGTATTTGTAAAATATTATTTTAACCAGTTATCAAAATATATCAGTTTTTACCCGTATGCGAGGGTCCGCATACAGTGCACATGATGCAAATATTGTCATCAAAATAAAAATCTCAAAATGTGCAATCTGATCTTTTTTTTTACGACCAGGTACATTGTACATGTGTACATTAAAAGAATAGTTCACCCAAAAATAAAAATTCTGCATATTTTACTCACCGCCAAGCTATCCTAGGTGTATATGACTTTCTTCCTTCAGAGTTTTTTTAAAATGTATATGTAAAACATTGAGTCAGAGGTCAGCCAAGACACACTATCAGGCCGCTATTTACCAGCATTACCAAGCTTGTGTTCATCTTGAAGAAGAAACCATAGAAGAAAACATATAGACCTAGGATGGCTTGGGGATGAGTAAAATATGCCATAATTATTGGGTGGGTTATTCCTTTAACTTGGTTTTGTACTAATCAGTTGTTGCACAAGGTGTACCTTATAGATAACATCTGAACTCTCGCAGTGAGCACGGAACCTGCGCACTCTCTCGAACAGTGCTCTGGCCTGCTCTCTGTCACTGCGGTCCAAAGTGGCTCCCTGTCTGGAAGTGTCTGGAACAACTTGCCCAGGCAGAACCGGCTCCATAAGTGACATTGCAGAGAGTGTTGAGCAATGGGACAACGTTGAGGGACATGGAGATGGTTGCGTTGTTGTGGACACTCTATCAGTCCCTGCTAATAGAGGGCTTTCCGTCCCTGAGTCTAGACTTGACTTGCGTGTTTTGTATGAAGTTGTTACCTGAACTTTGGGTTGCACTGCTTGTTTTGTCTCAGAGAAGGGTGTGTCCAGTTTGGCCGTAAGAGAAAGTGCCCTTGTTGTCCAGGGGGATTCGCAACATTTGGCTAGAAGCGATAGGAAGTGCTCAATGCGAGCGGAAGTAAGCGGGAAGTGGAACCAGAAGCAGCCACTGGCCAGGAGAACTAATGTATGGAGCAGCGTCACATATGGTAAAAACCGTGAGTACCAGGGCAACGCCTCGTGATAACACACCTGGCTGATGTAAATGTACTGCTGAAAGTCAAGGTTGGTACGTCGCCCCTTCACAGAGATCTTGGGTGACTCTGGTGTGCTACTAAAAACAGAATCAGACACAGGCTGCATGGAAGAGTTGTAGTTGATGGAGGAGGAGTGTACAGGAACACACACAACTCCGTCCCGTGACAGCTGGAGCGTGCCGGCAAGGATGGACACCATCAACATAAGCACCAGCAGGTAGTCCATGAAGACCTCCCACCACGGCTTCAGCAACTTATAACTCCCCTGACGCTCACCGCCAGACCACAGCTCAGACAGCGTGAACATCTAAGGTCAGAGAGAGGAAGACATCTCTTTAAACACCATTCAAATCAATGCAACATTTGGGAATTTAAAAATTCTAACAAATTAATCAATAATTTAAGACTTATATCAAGATACATTTACTTGATATTTAAAGTGCCTATATTATGCCATTTTAAAGGTTGCTAATATTGCTTTATAAGTCTCTTCAAACAGGTTTACATCAGTGATGCGCGGATTGACACGAAATGAGCGGGTGCCCGAGTCATCCAAAAATATTATTTAATGATATTCGGGTCATTTGAAATAAAGATGCCAATTAATACATAGGCCTACACTTTATTGGCTAAATTACTGGTGCGAAGATGACGCACAAGCTCAGTCTGCATGTAGAGATGGAGGCGGCAAGAGGAAAGGTGTAGACTGGGGAGTGGAGCACCACGAGCTCAGAGCGCAGCACGTCAGCGAGCGCACCATTTGAAAAAAAATGCGGGTCAGGAAGCGGGTCGGGTACAATATTTTCTCTCTTTTTTGCGGCCCGAGTTGCGGGTGTGTTAGTTGACAATGTCGGTCGGGTTCGGTTTGTTTACACGTTGACCCGCGCATCACTGGTTTACATGTATTCAAGGTCAAAAAACACTTTAGTTTTCCCCACAAATAGATTTAATCTTACATTTGTTGAACTTGGGCAGACATTATGCAAATATGTTACTTCGTGAAGTGTGGCCGTAACAGAAAAAGATTTGAGTTCACATACAGCTACGTGACACTGCATGAAAGATCATATTTGAAAAGGCATAATAGGGGCACTATAAGATTAGGATTTCAGCCTGTTTTAAGTTTATTCCTAAAAACAAGAAAAATATATATTTCATTGGTTAGGAAAAATGTATTTGTTCCTTCTTTGAATGAAGTGTATTTTCTCATTTTTCTTGTTTAAAACTTTTAAACTCCCCCTGAAATCAAAATTAAAGTTGGGTGTTAGTTTTCAATATGTTACTGTAGTTTTAAGGTTATCTATAACCAGCATGCTCCAAAACTTACGCCAAAACGGATCAAAACAATTTTCTGACATCACCTCATACTTCAGCTTCTCATCAAATTTTCTGACCAATCAAATGCTCTCTAGAATCTGAAGCGCCCGCCCCCTAGACTCTGAAGCTGCGGCTGAGATCAGTCATTTGTTCACAGTGTTAGTTTTTTTTGTTTTTTGTTTTTTCGAAATTTTACTAATACTGAAATTGAATTGTTTGTTTTAAATGTGATTCAAATGCAGACTCACTGTCATAATGCTCAGGGTTTTTTGGTGATTGCCAGGGTATTATGATAGAGGTTCAGAGTGTTCACACAAAGTGTTGCTATGTGGTTGCTAGGGTATTATAAGTGGTTGTAAATGTGTGTCGCTTTGTGGTTGTTTGAGTGTTCCAAGTGGTTGTTAGTACAGTTGTTAGTATGCAGTTGCTAGGGTGCTCTGTACAGTTGTTAGCATGTTGCTGTGAGCCTTGTTCCAGGTGGTTACTGGGTGTTTGTTTACTAGTTACTGTCTATTTTGGATGCTAAACATGGCCAAAATTTCAAAAAATCTATTTGCAATATGCCAAATATGAACATGACCAAATGCACAGGTCATTTCCAAGAAAAATGTCATCAAAATCTGTGTTTTTGGTTGTGATGGAAAGATAACCTTGTTAGTATCTTTCTTGGGTAACACTTAATTTCGATAGTCCACTTTAGACATTCTACTAACAGTAGGTAACTTTGTAACTACATGTCAACTAGAAGTCATAGAGTATTATTAGACTGTCTGCTTAACATCTTCTAACATTTTATTTTGATGGCTCCACAACAGACTGACTATCAGAAACTTTGCCAGTATATGTCAAATTACTGTACTTACACTAAAACTACCCTAACAGTCTGCTCTCAGAGTTAGTAGACATGCACTGTAGTTGCAAATTAATTAAAATTACTTAAATGTGTTTAACAAATTATAGTTAGTAGAATGTCTAAAATTGAATAAAGTGTCAAAAAATGTATGTACTGTATATGATAACACTAAATACTATTTGGAGACATCAAGGATACAATACTGTAGCTCTCTTTAGGTACTCAAGATTAGCATGAGATTGAGCGAAGCTGTGTGTTATGTCCCCTTTAAATGTGCATCAGTAGAATTTTTTTCACTCATTTGTAAGCAATATTTCACTCACCAAAGACCTCTAAAAACCAAATCAAATGGAATGGAATTTCACTTAAAACATAATGAAAGGTTTTGTATTAAACCACACTTCAATGTTATGGTTAGTTTTGCAGTTTGCTGCTTCCTGTTAAAACGTGTTCTATTAATGCGTTTAAAATGAGTTTGGATTTAACACACGAAGCTGAAGTGATGTGACAGTCAACTGAGCTCTTAAATCACGTATTACTAGAAACCCCAAAACTGGAGACGCTCTACATACAAAAATAAAGATAAATGTACTTACTGTGATGTTTGTAACTTTTTCAATTCTAATGGCAAACCTTCATGCTTCAAACCTGTGGTTTCCTTGCAGTTGAGTCCGGCGCAGGCTGGTTTCTTCAACAATACATGTCCAACTTCCCTGACGTCCACACAGAGAGGCCCCAAAAGCTGCTTTAAAGTTTCCATGACAACCTCCACACAATAGCCCCATTCATATAAATCGCCAGCGAGCTGCTGGATTTGTAAGAAATACAAAGAAATAAACAGTATGAAACATTCATGTAAATGTCAGGTTTTATATATTGACTCAGCTTGTCAGATCTTTGAGAAAGATCACTGTCCTCTCAATGCTGAACAGGAGGTGGTGCTAATTAGTTAGTTGAAGTGTGTTGGGACTTGAAAATCTGATTCAGTGTCATTGTATGATTTAGAGACCGCTGCATGGAAACTGAAATTATGTCCTGATTTATGTTTTACATCAAATACATTTATGCAGAGTAAAGTGTTGCATTTTGATTGCCTTAATACATTTTTGTTTGTTTGTTTTAAATGTCACTTTCTAAATAAACCTATCACTTAAAATGACTTGACATTGCACTTACGATCAGAGTAAAGTGATGCATTTTGATTGCTTGAATACTTCACTTTCTGAATAAACCTGCCATTGCACATTGTCAGAATGCGCACATCATGGTACAAGTTTCTAGAAGTAACTTATAAAGTGAAAATAAAAACAGTTCACAGTGTGAAAACAATGTTAGTTGTGTAGGAAACCCCCATTTATCATCATGTCGCACAATTTTAGTTCCCTCATGCTGGGGATTTACAACAAGCCCACACAACAGATCGAGACACGCTGAGAGATTTGTGAAAACTAAAAGGATTCTTAGCAAATATTTTAAGTTAGTGATTCATGTTTTATTTGAACTGAACTGAGCTGGATGATGATATCACCTTCAACAACGATTATTACAAATATATATCATTAATAATTTAAAGAGTAGACATGCAATGTTGAATGAAACTCCTGATCTCCTGTGTAAGGTCACCTATATTTATAGTGCTTTTAATGATACGGGTCGCATCGAAGCAGCTTTACAGCATTACATAAGAAAAGTGTGTCAATAATGTAAAAAGACAGTTCAAACATACAATAAAAAGGCTGTTTTGGGTGCTGCAGAATAGGTATGTTTCACAAAGAAAAAAAAAACAGACTATGATTTTTGTATTTGGGAGACATTATCAGAAGACATGGTGTTAGCTTTCACTGTTGCTGATGATACTCAGCTCTATATTTCTTCTTAGCCAGGTAAAACACACCAGATTGAAAAACTAATGGGATGAATAGCTGATATAAAAAATTTGATGACAAGTAACTTCTTACTGTTAAATTCTGATAAAACAGAGGTATTAATTATCGGACCTAAAAAAACCACAGGTAATAATCTAGAAGACTGTCTAACACTTGATGGCTGCTCTGTCAGTTCTTCTTCATCAGTTAG
>JAUMHG010000035.1:586090-608389 GCA_032359395.1 Enteromius anoplus
CTAAGCTACATATCTTCTATGTACATATCAGAGAACAATTTAAAATATTCTCTCAATGCATTCTATGGCACCTTTAAATAAATGATAATAGACAGCTGAATTTGTTTGGTGTGTACAGGCTTTAATCCAAGTTTATGTAGGACGTTTAATTAAGCGCACGTATTTTGCACAGGTGTTCATTCAAGATCATAAACGATTGTTGTGCTTTTGTGTTGTTTTTTTCCTGACCCGCACAGCTGGTGAATCTCACTTAGATGAAGCTGAACTAGATGAATTTTAAGTTTTCAATCCCCTGAGCCACAAACTCTCAGAGACTCGCGATGCTTATCACAAGCTCCTTCCCTCGGCGTGTCAGGAGCGTCGCTCTGTGGTAAGGGCGGCGGAGGGGCTGCGAGTCTGCAGATGGAGCAGGTGAAGCGGTGGGCTTGTGGGTAAAAACGAGCAGGAGCTCTAGGGGGAGACGAAGGGCCCAGTGGGCTTTTTTGTTTGCCTTGATCTCTTCGTTTTTCAGCACTGTCTTCTTTGCATCTTTCTAGGAACTCGAAACAACGCGCTGTGTGCGCATTCTTGAAAGTGGCTTTGGTAGGAAAGTGTCTGTAAGTGAAAAGGAACGTAAAGGTGAGGTGAAAGAACATCTTTACATTGTTCCTTTCTCTCTTTGCAAAGTAATGAACACCCACATATAGTGGGCATATGTTATAAACTCAGATGTGTTATACCTCAGCACACGTCATCCAAATGTGTAACTCAAATAGGCCGACATAAAAAGCATTAAAAAACTTCCAACTGAACACAACTATGACGACCCTTACGGAAATGATTTCCTAACTTTCTGCAAGTTTTGTAGTTTGTCTTCCCTTGTTCTGCTGGGAAAAAAAGCTTCTGCTGAAACATTCAAAAAGCAAAACTAGGATGACTTTGTCCCTCGACGTTCTGGGTAATCTCACTCAGTCCTCTGCACACACCAAAATCTCAAACCTGGCGAGAAATCACACAGTGGGTCGGTGTGGTGCAGTGTTCACGTCTCTGTGGTCTCATGAACTCCTGAAGCCTTTGTGTAACCCACCAACTCTCACAGCTGCTAAATATTCAGTGCTTTTGGTAAGCCCAGAGTGGAGTTTAGAGTCACTGATGCTCATATGAAGGTCTGGAGCCTTCACACGATCTCCCAGAAGACCATTGCATTCATCAGAGGTTAGTTTTTCATTTTGATGGACTTTAATCAACTTTGTTTCGTTAAAAGACCCAAATGGGCAGATAGTTACAGTGAGAGTTGTGGAGAGCAGATAAAATGAGAAGTGTTTGATGAGGTCTTAGCGTGTTTTTAATCTAGTTTTTCTATACAAATATCTTAAATGAAAATATATTTACTTGACATAAGTTAAAAAACCTTGTTTGCTGAAATATCTCACATTGTTCCAAAGCTGTATAACTTTTTTCTTCTGGGTTTTTTTTTTCTTAAGAACTTTGTCACCAGCATTAATCAAAAGGTCTGTTGTGTTAAACAGATGAAAGAAACTCATGCAGATTTGGAACAACTTTAGGGTGAGTAAATGGTGACAGTTTTTTTTTTTTTTTTTTTTTTGGATACACTATCGCTTTAAAGTGAGTTTAAGCTTAAATAATAAATATCTGCCAATGGATTCAGAAAAGGGGGATTTCAATCAACAAGGTATAATTGCTTTCATTTTAAGCATAAAATTCGCTTTTTATTTTAATGAATGTGCTAACCCATTTATTTAGAGAAAGAACATCATGCACTTTTTGCATTGTCGAGATCACTGACTTGGATAACACGTTTCCTCTAGACTTTGAAATTTGCATTTCATCAAATCTGAACATTAATAATAACCCAAACAATTATCTTCCAATGATCAAGAAGTTCTAGAAAAATGAACCAAGCGTGTTTTTTTGCAAATGTTTGCGAATGTTATTGAAGACAGGAAAACTCTTATTGAAAGTTCAAAGAACATTTCCTGTTAGCTGCTATAGTGACTCATTTATTGCTCCTGATGAACTGTAGGAGAAATTTTCAATACTTTGAAGCATAATTCAGATGCATTTTGTGCGTTTGGGAGATTGATTGATGCACTTTGGTTGAGTGCAGAATGACACTGATTGGCACATTCTGCTCTGGTCTTCTGTATGGCAGTGATGCTGAATGAGCAGATTTACCAGCCGTCCTGATTTGATGTCTGAAGCGAGTCTGGTGAGGACACATCAGAAAACATTCGTACTTCCTGTTGCAGCTTTAGAACCGAATCACAACTCTCACAGCCAGACGCATCTGCATCGCCCGCCGCCGGACGCCCGAGGGTGAGTCTGACACCAACACACACACACACAGCTACAGCTACAAATATAAATACTAAATACAAATGTGGAAGGTGCATGAGCAATAATAAAATAGCTGTGAGCTGTGTGCATCAACTTTTTTTGTGAAGCTTTTCTTATTTTCTTGCTTTGTTTTGGTATATTTAAAGAAATATAAATAATTTCATGGAACATGAACTTTACTCAATATCCTAATGATTTTTTGCATGTATAATTTTCAAAAAGTTACTTACTGGTCTAAGTTTAGTGTAGTTTTACAGCATTTCAGTTTTTTAATTACAAGAGCTTTAAAACAAGTTAACAGAACAACAAGAGCTCATTTGAACAATGTCTCTATGATCTGGGTGATTCACGAGACGTTTGGAGACGCAGGTGAGCTGGTGCAGGTGTCATGTCTCTAAACCTCAGATTCTGTCGTTCTAACTGAATTCAGTCTTGAACAGCTGCATCACCATCGACCGCACACAAAGCTATTAATCTGTTTTACTAGATTATTGTTGTTTGAGCGAAACAATCGTCATATTGGAGTCAAAAATCAGGAATCGGGATTATTTCTTTATTAGTATTTAAATATTCTTACAATAATTGAAATTGTTAATGTATTTTCTGATGTGGAGAACGAAAATATTGCACAGATAAAATTTGGTATAACGAATAAACATTATGACAATTGAATTCACAACCGTATCTTTCTTATTTTCTAACATATATACATATATATATATATATATATATATATATATATATGTACCTTCCTCGTTTATTGTCTAATATGGAAAATTACGTAAAGTAACGATAACTTTACATGAAATACATTTATATTTTGTTTAATATTATGATAAGTTGTATATATTGATATAATAAATTAATATTACGAAATGAATAATAAATATCACATTTATAAAAAATATATATTAAATATATCATTTTATATAAGCTACTGTTTCTACTTGTATATTCTATTATGAATAAATATATATTATATAATAAATATGATATATTATGTTAACGTGTTTTTACTCATTAAGATTTTATATTGGAATCATTTAATTAAATGATTAATTTAAAATGATTTAGTTAAATTAAAGAAGTTAGTTTTAGAAGTTAAATTAAAATTGGTTTATAAATTATCAATTTATTATAAATGTATTAATTATTAATCAAATCCATTTTTTTTTTAAAGTATAAATTGTGTTTTATAGCAATTATTATAAATTTATCTTCTAATATGGAGAAGTTAGCTAGTGCTCATAAATAAATATATTGTTCACAGAATTCATTAACATTGATTAATCATTTGAGATTTGTTGTGCTCTCATTTCAGATTGCAACCTGACCTTGTCTGTCGTGGCTTGAGTCCCGCTTTTAAAATGCCACGATCTTTTCTAGTGAAAAGTAAGAGGTCGGGGCATCACTCCACACGCTCCACCCACTCTCCGCATCACTCCGTGGCTCAGGAGCAGCTGCCCTGCTCATCCACCGACAGCAGCCGAACACATAACAGCACTGACAGAGCCGGAGAGGAGCCCCAACCCTGGCCCTCATCCGCTGCAGGTATATGAAGGACAGTACAACACTGGAAAAGTGTGGCACACTCGTATAGAAAATCTGGATATGAATTACAATAGTTACTCATGAGAACGTAACTTGAACAAAACTCCAAAAAAATAAATAGATTAACGTCCAAATAAATGTGCTTAAATTTTGCAGAACATTATTAAACTTTAAACAAACCTTCTACTAACTTTGGAACAACATTTGTTCACACATGGAGAAAATTGACAGAACATTCTGTGAATATAATAATAAAAACAACAATGGTTCCCACTGCCTTTGCTGTTCAGTTTTAAGAATATGTTTCCCATCATGCTTTGAGGATAGCCTGAGAGCTGTAAAATCCAACGATAACCTTTTAAAACATGTTCTTTGAAATCAATTGTGTTCAGCTACCGACGAAAAAAACATTGGCAGCCAATCAGAACACACCAAGCTGTAATGAGTGTAAAAGTTTAAAGCGCATGAATACGCATTTCAATGGCACGATTTTCTGTTTCGATTTGGCTTACCATGTGGAATTAGGCCTTTATGTGCATATGTCACACAGTTGGTAGGGGTAGCTGCGTATTATATACAAGCCAACAAAGTGCGTATCAGTTTTTGTGTATAAATAGCACATCAAATCTTTATGTGATTCAATATGTGTGCTCCAAAAACGATGAAATTCTTGTACTGCACAAAAACATCACTTAACCTTTCGTCTTATTTCAATTCTTGTCGTTGGTTGTCATTTTTCATTCCATTGTTTTGTGTGTGTTGGCAGTGAAGCAGTCTGGAGTTTGTCCGCTGTCTAGCTTGCCATGCTCTGCTGCGGTGGAGAGACAGAGCGAGCTGGAGCGTCTGATTCAGGCTTTACTCAGTCACCATCAGCTGAGCAACGTCCAGACGCCGCTGTGTGAATGTCCACTCTGTGAGAAGGTGAGGAACAGTGTGTGACCTTCATGAAAAACAACTGAAATATTCAGATTTGCCAATGCTTTAGTCCTGAACTGATCACCTGACACAATTTGACACATTCACAACTTCGCATGTGGGTTTTGTGTGGGATACATGCTCGAATTTTTCACACTTAATGCATGATGACATGCACATTTACACATGAGATCACATGTGGTTTAAAAGTAGCACTTCAAAACAATGTAAAATACCATGTTATTTCCATTTATGGTATGGTGTGATATTGATATTGCTATGTCTCCTGTAGCTCCTGTCCTCTGCTGTGGGTTTGGCGTCGCAATTGTGCAAGTCACATGTCAACAGAGGTGCACTCCCATTGGCCGGCTCCTCGGGCCATGCCCAACAGCCTTATGGGTACAGACCTACAGGAGTACTGAGGGTGAGAGTAAGTAGCTGGCTGTATACATGGTGTCCAAGTAAATGCTGTACCAATTAACTAAACATTTCCTTTTATTTAATAAACTAAAAAAAAAAAAAAAAAAAAGCTGTAACAGGTCATCCAAATATCATGCATACAGAACGTTTATGAAGAGTCTCTGTAGGCTACAGCATAACTAGACTGGCAATACTCTACTGTAAACACAGTGTGTGTATGTGTGTGTGTGTGTGTGTGTGTGTGTGTGTGTGAATGTGTGTTTCAGGAGCGGAGTTTTGGTTGTAAGGTTTGTGGGAAGGTGTTTAAGAGGTCGTCGACTCTCTCCACACACCTGCTCATTCACTCGGACACGCGGCCGTTCCCGTGTCCCTACTGCGGGAAGAGATTCCATCAGAAATCCGATATGAAGAAACATACGTTTATACACACAGGTAAAAATACATACTGAATTAAATTTAAATTAATCATTGAAATAAAGTCCAGAATGCAACACGCTTAAGTCAGAATCTCTGGAGCCATTTCATATTTTTCACGTTGAATGTGTTGGTCAGAAGAGAGAAAGATGTTGCACACACAGCCACGCTTACTAGATTCGTCTCAAGCTGCATTGAGCTATGGCCTAATCCTATGAAACCGGGCATTAAAGTTTTACATATACTCCTTGTTTCACAGACGAGGTTTAAGCCTAAAGTGTAAATCTAGGCCGTTTCAAATGAAAAAAACAAACAAAGCAAAGGTGGCTAGTGTTGCGAAACCGAATATGCAAGTAGCCTGCATTCAAGTTCACTGGTGTGCATAAAGCAGATCAGGCAGCTTTAGGAGCAGAGCTAATGTGTGTGACCGCTGTCGTCCCTCAGGTGAGAAGCCTCATGTGTGCGTGGTGTGCGGTAAAGCGTTCAGTCAGAGCTCCAATCTGATCACTCACAGCAGAAAACACAGCAGCTACCAGCCGTACAGCTGCTCGCACTGTCAGCTCAGCTTTCAGAGGAGACTGGACCTACAGCGACACCTACAGACACACTTGCAGAACGACAGCGGGCTCTACCACGGGACCTGAGGGACACCAGCTGCACACAAACACCATCGTACAGGGGTCTCATTATATTTCACCCGAGAGCCCACTATGTAACGTTTGTGAAAGATGTTTGCTTATGTGTATCTAACTTGACTGCACACAGTGCATTGTGAAATATGTCAACACTTCTAGCGGGCTACCTTGTAGAAAGCTTTTAGGCTTGTTATGATTGGCTGCTCACGGCGGTGACGTCATAATCCTGTCAGAACATTTATCACTGGACAATAATCAGTGTATGATTTGACATTTAATAATAAACACGGTAATGCAACATTAATCTCTTTGAAAACTGTCTCTATTTTCTCAAGCTCTCAGCATTTGTCTATCTTGCTAAAAAGATTTTTAAAGGACTGAATAGTAAAAAAACGAATGAACATTAAAAAAGTGCTAATCTAATACACAAATAGTCGCTTCACATAAAGTACGCTAAATTTAGCAGCACAACAAAAGCAGCAAGTAAAATACATTAAAAGCACCTCAAAACAGTGGTACACACATCGAGCTTGAAAGAAAGCACATGAAGTTTGTTCATGTCATGTTTTGGTGTATATCTTTAGTCCTCTTCGTGGATACCGCTGATCTGCTCAATCAGGATCGGCGGGGTTCTGAAGCCGCTGTCCCCTCGCGTGGTCTCTATAATATCGTCTCTCTGGGTCATATCACGCCTCCCTGACAACCAACAAGTTGTTTTATGTTAATAACCGGCTGTCATGAAGAAAAAAATGCTGTTAAACGATCGTTTTGCGTGAGGGTCTGCGTGTTTGTACCCGTGTGACTGTAAATACACCACAGCGACCCCATCAGACACAAACCCATCACAAACGCAGAGATCACGACCACTAAAACTTGACCCTCTTCTGTTTCTGAAACACAAACCAGGTAACCTTATTTTACCGTCCGCGGGGCAATTGTTTTTTGACCCCAACCTGTACAAAAACACTATTGCTTGATACTGCAAACTGGTGCTATTGTTTTTTTTTACCATACTTTCCCCTGGTAGCATATGTACTCCTATTCGACTTCTGTATTTATATCTGCTTTACATATATATTTTACAGCGTTTGCTCATCTGCAGCACACACCTCATCTATATTTTATTCAGATTTCAAAAATGAAACATTTTTTTTCTGTTAGCGCGTGTTGAGCTCTCTCGGCCTTATCTAATCTTACAGATATCTGTCAAATGTTGGTGCACATTTGCAGTTTTACATACTAAATCATAAACACCTAATAGACGTCTATTTGACAGGAAAGTGTCCTATAGACATATTGCAGATGTATATGCAGACACTAAATAGACATCTCCAAGATGTACATGCGCTATCTGGGTCCCTGATCCCACATCACGGAGACGTCTATACTGTAAGTCGTCTGCAAGACATTTAATTACAACATATGTTTTTGCTAATCTGGAGTACGTCTATAAACAATGTCTTCACCCAGATAGCACACGTATACGTCTGCAAGATGTCTGTTAAAGATCTCTTGATCTGGAAAGCATCTGCTGACTACAAACGTCTGGCAGACGTCTTTCAGATGTCAGTTTTACATACATTCTAAATCACAAACATCTTAAAGACATCTTATAGACGTCTATTTGAAATCTAAAAGGAGACGTCCTATAGACGTATAGCAGATGAGCAAACAACCTAAATAATACGTCTGGCAGATGTAAATGCAGACGTCTCCTAGATGTACGTGTGCTATCTGGGCAAGATGTTTATGCTCTTTAATGCTTGTAAAGCATCAATCAGATGTCTGTACACAGCAGATGCAACCTTTACCCGCATTCTTAAAAATGTTTTATCTTCAACAGAAAAAGGAAGCAGGTACATATTTGGAAGAGCTAGAAGGTAATGAGGGGTAAAACACACCGTTGTGTGCAGGAGCCGGCTTCAAGATCTCAGACGGCTTTTGAGCGAGTTTGCCTTATGAACACAGACAGACACAAAAACAAAAAGCATTTAAGTGTTAAAATCAAGAAAAAAAACTTTTGAGTACATGACCGTTGAAATAATGTGTACAAACCTGCAGGGGGAGCCAAAAACCCAGCAGGGTATGTCACCAAGACAGGCCGCGAGAGATTTCTGTACTCACACTGGATAATAGAAAGACAGACAGATGCAAAATGCTTACTAGCAGATATTGTTAGATGTGCAGAATAAATTAGGTCATGTTGAGATATCAGTGATCTCAGTGTTCATCACTCCTGAGGATAAGATTCATAAATAATTTAATAGTTCTGGTCCCAGCTGCATTACATTCTTTTAGGCATCAAATGCAACTTCTGGTGCAGTATAGTCAACATTTTAAAATGGATCAAAAAAGTTTATCAAATTTGTCCTAGGCCAAGAAAGCATTTTGGTTTTAGGTTTATGAAATCTATATTAGGAAATGATCAGATGTGGATAACAACATAAATATCCACTACCACCAAACAGAGAGGGAATGAAACAGTAAATGAATGATTCAAATCCCATAAATAAATCCCATTAGACTCATTTATGAGTCGTTAAGAGAACTGAGTTGTAAGAATCAGACTCTACTGATGATGTGGAATGAGGAAGAACAGTGCAGCAGATTCACAGGTCGTCTATTTATTGTCTTGCATTAATCATTTGAATAATTCCACTTTCAATAAAACATTCGCAGTTGCTTGTAAAGGCGGTTTTATGGATGTCTCGACTTTCGTTTTTGTTACTTTTGTTAGCGTTCTTGAGTGCATTCGAAACGAATTCGAGTGAATCATTTTGCGAAACAATTGATTTGACTGATTCAAAGTTTCAAAAGGAGTTCATTACCACTTGAGAAGCGGTTGTGTGTGTGAGAGCAGGAATCAGAGACCCGTCTGTACAGGTCCGAGCGGGGGCCCCTGAGGGCCCCTCTTCTGATGCACACAGACGCAGCTGGCAGTGCAGGAACTGGATGGAGTTATTGAAGACGGGGCGCAGGACGAAACTGAATTCCAGCGTATTTGCGCTCTCGCGATCGTCTTCTTGTCTCTTCTGTCTGCGTACCTCAGGTCTCCTCGCTCCGAGTCTGTCGGGTCTCTTGTCTTTATTTCGTCTTGCCATAAGTCTCCAGCGAAAGTGTGGCTGTGACAGTCTTCTGTCATCTTTCCTGTCCGTCTTCTGCACTTTCTCATCTTCATCATGTCCTGTGCCGTCTGTGGATTCCCGGGTTTCTCTGTGGCTCAGTTTGAAGGACGGGTCAGACGGGCAGGAGTCTTTGATGACGGACCAGCCGCTGTGAGCGTGTGGACCTGAGAGAGGAGAGACCAGACACGACTGGAGCTCTACGGCCTCCTTAACATCAGAACCCACTGATATCTGACAGAGAGAGGCAGAAAGAAATTACGTTAATCAACCCATCAAATCATCTCAGCACCAACAAAACAACAGCCTAGCAATATACTAAAAGCCACCATAGCAGCTTCTTTTATTAGTTCTTTAGAAATTATACAAATGTAATACTAATATTTAGAGTTTTAGTTTCAGATTTTATCTTTACTTTTTTATAAAAAAATTGTATGTGTACATTTTTGTTCAGTTTGTTGGTAGATGTAGGATGCTTACAAGCTATTCTATTATATGAGATCTGTTTGCTATGGTACTTTGTTTTATATATATAAGTTTTGTCATTCATATCATACACAGATTTGCTGCAAATGTAGCTTGTACTTCCACTAGTTGTTTTTTTTTTGCAAACATTCATTTGTGGCCTTCACTGACACACACGTATAAAACCTCCACACGGCGACAGGAGTCTTACGTCCTTGAGCCCTTTTAATCATGTTATGGACTCCACCGCCGTGCTATCATCCGCTCTGACCTTCAGGAGACGCCAGAGAGGAAGAGAGCACACAAACGCGACAGATAACGCTGACCTGCACATAGACGCGGTCATCCGCGGTGATCACACAGGGCCCCACTCTCTTCTCGTAGGCCTCGTTGACGAACAGCTCCATGGACAGGACTGGAGCGGCAGGGCCTCTCGGCACCCAGGGGCTGAAGCGCAGCGCCTCCTCAGGCCTGGAGGACGGAATCACGTCTGTCGGACGCACAGGAATGATCAGAGACGATTCACAGCTGATCTGAACAGACAGAAACCAGACGAAAACCAGTGACACACATGCGGTTTAGAGCAATGTACAGTGTATTGTTAGAGCAAACCTTCTGTGGTCACTAAGATTTTACTTGATTTAACTATATTAATGCTTTTATTTGGCACAAATGCATTAAATGCAATTAAATGAGTGTCAGTAATGACATATATAACAAATTTTTGGTTTACATGTAGATATATATATATATACATATATATTAGAATATTACATGCATTAAGTTTAAATAAATGCATTACATTTAAAAGTAACTTTCCCCATCCCTGAATGTGACTTTAGTAATGATGCTAAAAATTCAGCTTTGCATTACAGGAATAAGTCACATTTTACAATATATTCACATACAAAAGAGATATTTTAAATTGTAATAATACTTCATAATGTTAAAGAGTTAGCCCACCCCAACATGAAAATTTTGTAAAAGCTTTGTTCGTCTTCTGAATGCAATTTCAAGGGATAGTTCAGCCAAAAATGAAATTTATTCACTACAGGGGGCCTTAATTCACCCCAGAGCTGTGTCAGGGACATTTTATTACGAATATGCGCACAGTATTTCACATCTTCTGAAGAGTAGCGGCTATCACCCATTTAAACCCATTCAAAGGCTTGGAGGGCTCTGGACGATTTTTATTTGAACTCCGATTGGATTCGTCTGAAAGAAGAAAGTCACATAGACCTAGGATTAAGGAGAGTAAAAGACAGGATCATTTTCCTTTTTTGGGTGAACTATCCCTTTAAGTGTGAGACACATTGTCAAAATAGTCCATCTGCTATCAGTGGTTCAATCTGAACTTATATATCTTAAATTGGGTTACAAAGACGAACAAAGTTCTACGGGTTTGGAGCGATACGAGGGTAAGAAATTAATGACAATATTTTCTTTTTTTTGGGGGGTGAAGTAACCCTTTAATGTTTTAGCAACAGTCTCCAAGTAACCACACAGCCTAGCAAGACTAGCACTTGAGCGAAAAGAGACTTCATTTGAATGGTTTCCAATCAGTCTAATATTATCCATTAGAGTTCAAATGCTGCCTAAAGTACACATTGAGGGTTTGAAACACTCACATGGATGGCTATCAGACTCGTCTCATTCAACACCTCCCTGCTTGTCTCATTGTTCAAACCCTCGGATGGTTTTTCTTTCCACAGGAACACCTTAAATATAGTTGAATTATAAACAGTAGCAACAGTAAATAATCCATTCTTCACCAGTGTCTTTTGAAGACACTCACATCTCCAAAGCTGTTAATGGTTTGTTCTGCTGGATCCGGTTCGGTGTGACCCGGGTCGTCTGTTTTTGGTGTGTGGTTACGCACAGTAATAAGATAATGTTGTGACCCAGGTCAGGTTTCTTTACTCTATTACAAAAATGTTTTTGTTATCCTTTTCATGCTGCATCTTCTAGATATTAACAGATCAGCGGTCACTATGAACTCATGCTGTATTGAAAATATCAGACACATAATTTCATTCTGAAAACATTTATACAATATTTTATCACATTGATTTTATAATTATGTTTGATAATGTGTCTCTCTCACCGTATTTGTGTAATGAACTCTTCCCTTTTCTCTGTCAATTTCTCCCTCTGTCTCACAGGAAATGACTGGGAAAACCAACAGGAAATGGCTTCCGTTAAATTCACCTCGGCAGTTGTGATCTCGCAGGGTCACTGCAGACACTGGAAAAATCTGTGTATAAATCAACAATCAATCAGATTTGAATATTATAATATTTAAACATGAACATTTAATAATCAAGCATTTGGAGTTATTCATTTATTGTTCTATTATTATTGTGAGATATTTATTTGTTTTCTAAAGAAGTCTCCTCTGCTCACCAAGACTGCATTTGTTTATTATCCATCTTGAAAAGAGCTGTACGGCTTCATTTTTATTTCATTTTCTATAAAAAAATGTTTTACTGCTATGCAATTTTATTTTTCAGGATTCTTTAATTAATAGGAAGTTTAAAAAAAAAAAAAAACATTTATTTGAAATGTCTGTCATATTTGAAAAAGAAAGTCCTAAAATAATTAGGCATTTAAATTAGAATGTTTATTTTTATTCACCTTAACTTTAGAAGTTTTAATCAACTTTAAAGTTTTGATCAACATTTAAAATCAGGCAGAAATATATAAATAAGATAACTTTTTTTTTGTTTTTTAAATAATAAAACTATGATTTCTCAAAACTAAAAATATTAAATGAACGGACAGTTCTGGTAGAAATCTGAGGTTTACAGTGAATTTATAACAGGGCTTATGTTAGGGCTTTTGTTAGGTATGTCAAGGGCTGGTTCAAAACAGTTTCGATACCGATACCTTTTTTGATACCAATTTTACGAAATCAGTATTAACAAAATTACATTATCTGTTTTTTTTTTCAGCTTGTTGACATTTATACAGATTCCTGAGCCTCTGGACAACACACTGGCTAGTGCTGCAGTCTTATTGGCTCACTGATGTTGATGAGATTAACACCTTTAGGTATCGAAATTGGGTACCTAAAAAGTATCAAACTCGATACCCAGCCCTAGGCATGACTCTAAGTGGAAAAATACATTGTAAATCACGGCATCTTGGGGATTATTGCTTTCTTTACAAAAATAAGCATTAGGAAAGCAATAGCGTTGCAATGTGTCTATTGGATACCTGCAGCATCTGTGTGTCCACGGTAACAGTAAGAGCTCCGCCCTCACACTGGCAGCTGAGCGCCTCGCTGCTTCTGTCTGTCATGATGTCATCCAGCGGCGCGTCTGAAGACCTAAGTTCTGTGTAAGACCATCCTGAACCACAGACACTGCTCCGTCACAAACCCTCGCTGTCTACATACAGTAGGCCGCATACTAACCTGATCCTACTGAATGCTTGTTAAAAAATTGTTCACGAAAGTGTATTGTTAAATAGATTTATTCTGACCTTGACTAAAAATGTTTTTTAAGATATTCAAGAAATTATAAAAAAAAAGTCCCAGTCACCTTCTCTCAGCCTGATGGTGAAGCGATTGGCCAGATCGGCCTCTGTGTACGACGTCACTTTGGGAAAGCCGTTTTTTTTTGCCCATTCCAGTAGGTCAGGGGTGCTGAGGAGGTCAGAGGTCATGATGCTGGTCATGCTGAGGCCGGTAGTTTGAGTTCGGTACGGCAGGCTCACGCTGTTGGACGACTGAGCGAGAGAGAACAGCTGACTTCTCATAGCTGAGAAAAGTGTTTTTGGAAGAGTGCATATGCAAATGTAACTTACATAGACCCTGATGTGACCTTTGACCTCTAGAGCTATCAGAGCCCAGTTGACTGGAACCGCGCTGCTGAGGATCAGGACAATCCTGTGATAGCCTGAATGAGCCACTGGAGGCAGCAGAGAGACAGACACCTCCACCTGCAGAGAGCTGAGACGGAGAGAGACATTTTTCCACAGAATGTGTGGTGTGTGTTGTCAGAAAAATATTGTAAATCTACATATACATCATTTTATGTACATACTATGTTCATGTAAAGAGGTTAAAGAAACATTTCCAGTTTTTAGAAACTACACCCTTGAGTCTACATTTGTCAGTGGTAATGAACCTCATGCACTGCTTCTCGTCTCAGTTTGAGGTGTTCCACTCAGAATAGAGATTGACTCACCCGCACAGGCCGGACCCTGAGGACCAGAGGCGGATGATGTGCACCTCCGTCTCCATGGGCTGGTCTGACGGGACGCAGCCGTGAACCTCCTGCTCCTGCAGCTCTGAGGCTAAATAGTTCTGGGACAGGTACAGAGCCCGCAGACGGCACTCGCTCGGCATGCTGGGATCTGGAGTCCAGACGGAATAAAGGCAAAATAAAGCACACGGCAATTTTCGAACTGTTTAAATAAAAGGACTCCTATGTGTTTTTACCCTCTCCCAGACGGAGGTAAACGCGGTTTGCGCTAACAGTGTGCGTGAGCGACGAGACGGTGGCGTGACGCTGGAGGATCCAGCGTAGCAGGACTCGGGGCCGCCGGGGCAGAGACGGAACATGGGTCACGCGGACGGACAAACTCGAAGAGACGGCCGTGGAGTTGGGAGACACCTGGAAGAGCAGATGAACCTCTAAATTAAACCTTTCTGTAATTAAGGCAACTGTACGAAAGTAAAATACCAGTTTCAGCATCATAAAGACAATGGCTTTTGGCAGCATGTGCATGTGTAGAGCTAAGAAAACGGTACTCACAGTTAAAGGATCACTCCACCAAGTGTGATTAATCACTTACCTCCCCATCGTTCCAAACCTAACACAATTTACGACAGTTTCGATGAAACCGACAGGCTTGTGACTGTCCCATTGATTGCCAAGTAATGTCCGCTGTCGAGGCCCAGAAAAGTATTTGAAACACATCATCTAAATATTCCAACTGCCATCAGTGGTTCAACCATAATGCTGTGAAGCTACGACAATACTTTTTGTATGTGAATAATGACTTTGGTGCCAAATAGTTCAATAAAGTCATTATTTTTGTTTCATGAGTTCACCCTTACATATAATCTGATTGAACAAATATTAAGCATATTTTGGTGTGCTGTCCCAGGGGAGGGGTTAGAGGTCAGAATATTGCCCGAAACCATAGAACTCCCAAACATGAGATGAGAAATGTATTAAGAGGGATTAGTTGGGGTGGAGGAGGGATGCCAGAAAACTGTTGAAGTACAGGGGTAGGCAGTAAATATACATAATGAGCTAGTTAGGATGATTAGCTTAATGAGTTACACCTGTGACTATATTGACTGATTATTCTCCTTATAATGTCTTTTCGTAATGTTACGGTTGAACCACTGATGGCAGATGGAGCACTCTGACTAAATCTTTCATACTATTTTGAACCTTGACAATGCAATTTACTTGGCAGTCAATGGGACAGTCACAAGCCTCTCAGTTTTCATCCAAAATATCCAAGTATGAACAAAACTTGTATGGGTATGCAATGCAAAGCATCAGAATTAAGCCACATTTATTTATATTTAAAGGAACTCGTTCTTCAACTCTCCCAAAGTTTAAAAATGTGTGTTTTACAGTTTTTGAATCCATTCAATCGATCTCCAGTATTGGCGAAAGCACTTTTTAGCATAGCTTAGCATAGATCACTGAATCCAATTAGACCATTAGCATCATGTTCAAATATGAACAAAGAATTTAAATAGTTTCTTCTGTAGTTATATTGTGTAATAACTTGCGACCTTCTAGAGTGATATAACTAGGAACCGTAATCTCATTCTGACCATGGTACGGCAGCAAAGTTCCTTGATTATTTCAGAGAAAGTGATATAATGCTATATTTTACCAAATCGGTTCCCATAAACAAACAAACTCACCCACATTTTGAAATGCCTAAGCAGGAGTTCATTTTTATTGCAGGTTTTCATTTTTGGGTGAACTACACCTTATACAATAAAATGAAACAGCTAGGTCAGTGAGTGAGTGTGGGACAACATCACACACCTGCACCAGCACGTTGATGTTGTGTGACAGTCCCTCATTTTCCAACACCCAGTGCACGGCACGCTGGGAACTGAGCACCAGAATCACTGGCCGGTTTATGGGCTGCGAGGTGTTCAATGGTCTTAACACCACCGTTACCTGCCGACAGGACAACCAAATATGACATTTGGAAACAAACTGGAAAAATACGAGTGGACGAAGGTCTCATACTTGTTTATTGGAGGCTTTGCCCACAGAAATCACATGGGACTCTTTAGCTCCTTCCTCTCTGGCCGCACAGCCGGGTCCCACCTCAAAGCGCTCCAGTTGAGCCCGCACTGGATGCAGCGCCCCCACAGGCCACACGGAGCACTGCAGTTCTCTGCTGGACACTGACACACACAGAGATGACTCAGGGGTCATGAACTGAGAAACCCAACTTCTCTTGATCTTTTGACATATCAGATGTCATTGCACTACAAAAATATCCAACAAGTTTCAAAACTCGTTAGTCTAAAAACGGCTTATGAAGCCAGTCTGCCAAAAAACAGCATTTGGAAAACTTGTTTTTTTGTTCACTTCATTTCACCATGGATTTGTTTAAAATAAAGCACAATTTGATGCGGGATTTTCAGAAAGATGGAAACTAAAAGACAATGCAGTGCAGTGTATATTGGATCTGTACCTGTTTTTTTTGGTCACTATTGCTTTGTCTTTTTGTTTATTATTTTTTGCATTTTTGACCTAAATCACTGCAGCATCCATCTTTGAGGAATGAATGTCAACTGTCAAACATACATAGCTATTATCCAGTCAAAGCAGTGGGCGTTTACCTCCGAGTCTATGATCTGTCACACCTATTCAAACAAAGCGTTCAAATAATGGGGGTTAAAAACAGGACAGAAGCTCATTATAAATAATGTTCATTTCTGATGTAAGAATCTTGCTAACATTATAAGCGGACCTTAGTGAACAGTACAAAATAAAAACAAAGAAAAAACATCAACAAAAATGTTCAGAATAATTAATTTTCTTTCATTAAAACCAAAGAATTTGCTACCATTGATAATATCAGTGTTATTTCAGTAGTATTTTAAACACTACTGTATTTATTTTTCATTGTTTTCGTTTTTTATATCATTTAAGTTTTATTTTTTCTTTTCTTTTAATTATATTATGTATTTGAGTAATTGTGTGTTTTTTTGTCATTTCAGTTTCAGATGTTTTTATTTTCAAGTTTCATTGTAGTTTAATTTGCAGTAATTTTATGTTGTTGTTTTTTACCACATTTTTGTTCATTTCATTTTTAGTTATTGGGCTTTTGTCCTTTTTTAATATTATTACTATTTAGGTTTTATTTTAGTTTTTTGTTTTCTTTTCGTTTTCTATTAAATTGCATCTAATATGTTTGGCTATTTTAGCTTTATGTGTTATGTTTTTGATATGTAATTCTTAATATAGCATTAATATTACATCGGATTACTGCACCATGGTACGTCACAGTACTCCAAAACACACACGTGCTAATACTTACTCATGCTTATTAAACGTAACAGCTTACGTCCAACTCAGAGACGCAAATGAAACTCACACTCCCATCATACACGGTGCAGGACACTGTTAATGCATTCGCCCAAAATCACCACACATCTACGCAAGCTTTCACATGCAGCCTTGAGAAATGCGTCTGGCTGCTCTCTCTTTCATCTGCAACGACTGAAACCACAGCTTTATAATCTTTTGTATTATTCTGAGTGACCCCTTTGGACATTTTCAAGAGTACGTTTTACCTGCAGTTCGGACCATAGCCAACAGGAGGAAGAGTAGAGCACCACCTGTCCAGGGCATCATCCTTCAGCACTTCACAGATTTCAGACAGAATTCAGTCTTAGACCAACATACTAACAGATGAACTGAGGGATGTGAAAGTGACAAGAGACGCAGAGACAAGACACAAGGGAATTTAGCCAGAACATCTGTACTCAGATTATGTATTTTATAAATGACTTAAATCATAAGATCATAAATCATAATTTATTTTAAACCCTAAGCTCATAATAGTGATAAAATAAAGCACTTTTCAGTGTTATTACACACACTGTGCCTGTATTTTGTGCTCCCCACGTGTTTGGCATATTAATTTGACTCATTAAAGTATAACATTTTAAAACAACTTAAGTTGTTTAAATCAGCTTTTATATGTTCAGTTGGTTTTAAAATCTGCTTTTTTAATCAAGCTAATCAAGTTTCAGTTATATGCAATTTATAGATTTTTTCTATAGACATTAAAGTGAAATGACTGAACATAAGCACAGGTGCCTGATTAAAATGCTTATTTTATAATTTTATGAAAACATTTCAGAGGGCATTTTGAGGATTTTGCATTTTAATTATTAAATTCTAAGCACAACTAATAAACAAATATCACAGCAGCAAAATAAATTAAATTAAACCTTATTTTAATTTAACGCTATAAATAATCGTTTAGGCTATTTAAATATTTTAACTAATAATATTTAGTTCCTACAAAACTCACCTGCAGATAGTCTTGGACCCAAACGAAATCACTGATGCGCCCGTTTACTCGCTCACCCGAGACCCCCAGCAGAGGACGGGACTGCAGCATCAGACCGAGGACTGAACTCTGAATGGACAGCGCAGAAGAGTTTGAATAGGTTGATCCGTGTCTTCTGATGGGGTGAGAAAAGTTCGGGTCAGCTGATGTAGTTCAGAGGGGGGCGGGGCCGAGCGGCGTGGGGACGCTCGCGCTGGAGGCGGGAAGAACTTCCCGCGCGTAGAACTGAGGGAGAGAAAGATTGAGATGTGAGCTCGAAAAACAGGTAGATAAAGACAAGTCGCTATTACATGAAGTTAACATTTAAACAAATGTATGTTCTTGGTGTGAACAGGACAACTTAGAAAGGAAAAAGTGAGAGAAAAACACGTTTTTTTTATTACTGTGGTGGTAACATAACATAAAGTGATGTAGTAAGATGACATGTTTTGATTGGTACCGCAACATATTCAATAATCATGTTAACACTAATGTACATTTGGTATTTACATTTGGGCAACTTGAAAACCATTGAGAGAAAACTCTGTTGTACCGGTGGTAATATAATAATGGTGTTGTAAATTTTTTTTTGGTACTTTTGGTATTTTTTTCTAGCTAAAATTAATTTCCTTGTTTGAACTAAGGGAGAGAAAGATTGAAGTCTGAGCCCTGGAAAAGCCACAAGACGGTTACATGTGATGTTTTTTTCCTGACAAAAGGACTGTGGTGGTCCTATGGTACAGTTATATAGGAGATATAGTAGATAATACGCTAAAGGCATTACCATGGTAACATCCAAAATGGTAGGCTAATACCACATTTTTGTTGGTTTTTTTCTTCATTTTTTTAATCATTAAATCTACCAGCGATTAGTTGAACTGATTGTTCCTGTTAGTTCTGCACACAGTGATCGATAAGCACAACATTAGATTCTTTAATGAAATTCATAATGAAATGTACTTCTTCATGTAAGTCTTCATCATAATTCAGCTGAACACTTGTCTCAGTTCTCTTGGGCTACGTCTACACTAATCCGGATAAATTTGGAAACTGCGTTTTCGTCTAAAAAACGCTCAGTGTCCACACTATTGTTTTCAATCGTTTCCAAAGAGTTGATCATCCACACTGAAACGACTCAAAATACTTACTTTTACTGTCCACAGTCCACACTGCGACGCAAAAACTGTGTTCTCAAATTTATCCACTTTGGAGAGTGTTTTCAAAAAGCTCAGTTTACCTTGACAAAAAAAAAGCAGTCTTAGTGTGGACGGAAGGCTTTGGTACGAAAACGTAATAGTGTGGACATGGCTTTGGTTTGTTGCTGAAGAAGTAACCTACTTTAACCAGCAATGTTTTTTTTTTTTTTCGAACCAGTGTTTCAGTAATTATTTTCTTTTTGGTCAAAGTGACATATTTCCTTGGAGTAGAGGTTGTTTGTTTCACAGAAGAGCAAAAGAGGTTGAGTACCGCTAAGCTTCCTAAAGTGAACCTTTTACAAAATGAATGCTATTGCCAGTACTTGTCTCCATGGCAACAATATATAACCAAAGCCCTGTATTAGCAGTAACATGTTGAATAAAAGCATTGGCCAAAATAAATATGATTATGAACAACTATGTCCTTAATTTAAAAGCTAATTAAAACAGAGTTTAAAGTAGACTCCAAAGTCCAGATTCACAGAAGAGGCTCAGCATAAACCAGGACTAGGCATTAGTTAAATTAAGACATTTAAGCATCTTTTACCAAAATGCCTTGGAAGAAAAATGTACAGGTGTGCAGCTGTGCATCTTTAGATCTGTTTTGGGGTTTCTCACACCAATATAAAATCAATGTCAAATCATGCTAACATTTCCTTTAGACACTGTAAAAATACACTAAACAGCATTATCTGGAAGAACAATCACACTTCTTGAAAGTTATCATTCCCGCAGAACTTTGTGAGGCAAACAGATGTTAAGGTTTTAATAATATGGGTTTCACAGGAACATATTAAAATAATCAAGGAAAGGTTAGAGGCTGGGTTAAAATAGTTTTAAATAATCCAACATGAGAACAGTGAGAAAATACCACCAGAAAAGGAAATTCCATGTTATCCTATTGAGTCATTGAAAGTTATTAAACAATACTGAATATGGAATCAGAAATAGATAAAAGATGTAGGTGGAAGAAAGAATTATGACTATAGTATTACCTGATTTCCTTACAGCTAAAGTTACGTGAAGAATGTCTTCTTTGTTTTCAGTTACTTATGGACATTGGTATTCATTTTACACTAATGTAAGCAAATAATAGTTTTGAAGAGTTTAACATTTGGAGATTTTAACATCTCTTTCCATCTTTCTCTCTCTAGCATTTTTAGTGTCCTTGCATTCAGAAAAATTTCTGATTTCATGGAAAATCTCCACAGACGCCAGGAACATCTAAGGTATGTCATTATTGTACTTGTTTTCTGATAACTCATCCACACGATTTCTATAATCAATCAATCAGCAATTTCTTGTCACTTGAAATGAATTGAATCCTAAAACAGTCGACTTTAGTCCTGCAGTCCTTTAGGATCATGGCCACAGTTTCTCCTAGTCAACTATCTGAGGGAAGACAGCTGATTGCCGATTGACTTTGGAGGACTCGGTCTACAAGATGAAAACAAAAATGATGTAAACACACAAAAAGACACGCACAGAAAGAGATATATTGAGAAAAAGTGCAAACAATTTTACCAGATATAACAGAGCGGCCAGTTTTTGGAGTCTGTGAAAAACAAATATGGCTGTTATCTTCACCTTGAGCAGAAACATGCAGGAACAGCAAGCTTCTGTCTGAAGATGAACAGATTACTCTTCTGATAACAGACACACAAGACAAACATCTTGAATGTTTGAAGCTCAAACACATGTTGTTTAGAAAAGCATCATGAAAAGACTTTTTCATTTACTTTATTTACGAAAAACAAGCAACACTGTTACTTTAGTTAACTAAAACCATAAGAAAAGATATTAAATAATTATAGAAACATTAGAAAAATACATACACACAATTCAATGAATTTAAATGTAATACAATTCTAAAATTGTTACTGAAATCAACGTTAATGAAACTTTATAGGCATATCTAAAAAATACAAAATAAAGAAATAAAACTTATCCTAAAAATAAATTTTGGTCTAAGTATGACCAAACCACCAGTTGTTATGCTTTAGAATTGTCCAAATCTAGGCTTTAACATTAAAGTTTGAACAAAGTTCATAGTTTTAACATTGTTGGTAGCAGTATTTTGGTAGCAGTATGACATCAACTATGTGGAAAGATAATAAATCTGCAGACTTGACCCCCGTGCAGAGCGGGCGGGAATCTGAGCCAGCTGCTGCAATCACTGAGAGTTGCTTAAAAACATAGTGCGGTTTAATCACTTCAGTCTGCTCTGATGACATTCAATTAACTCACATCAGATGTTTTTGCAAGCAAGATCATTTGGACTGCGCATTTTCAGTCTGTCTGAGTGGCCTCTTACATCAAATCATCACAAACGGAGAAAAATAACTGAGTGGAAAGATAAATGTTTTCTACTCTCACATTCTTTACAGGGTTTCTCAAACTTTTTTGAAGGACCTGCGTCATATAACCTCTGCTGTTCACTATTGCTGTTTTTAAATGCCTAAATGTTTACTAATAAAAATGCGTTATACATTACTGGTTATCTAAAAAATTTAAAAGCAAGATTTTTCAATAATGTTTTTTTTAATTTTTTGCTAAAAACATAATTAATATTCAAATGTATTCATAAATTAAAATAATCTTACCTGATTGTTTTAAGGGTGCTTTCACACCTGCCTCATTTAGTTCGGTTGAATCGCACTAGAGTTCGTTTTCCTACTTGGTGCGGTT
>JAUMHG010000035.1:608489-627817 GCA_032359395.1 Enteromius anoplus
GTATACAAACTATATAGTATACGATGACCAGCGATACAATCAGCCAGCGCAGTCGTCCCTCCATACTAAATAGCGGCTTGTTGTCTCCTTGCTTTGTTTACTTCCGGGAGTTCCATTGGAATTTCCCCGCACGTTAATTCTGACCAATTCAAAAACAGTTTACGAAATACGTTTAATGGCACATCTGACCAACGAGTGATGTAGATGTTGTCACATGACTGCATTTTGGTTCGTTTCAACTGGTTCTGACCAGAGCAATCAGTGTGGTGTGAAAAGGACCCAAAACGGCAGAAAAATGCTACAATGTATCATTTGTTGACCTTGGTCCGGACCAAATGAACCGAACCACAGGTGTGAAAGCACCCTTAGAGTACTTAAAATGTCATGGCTTACTTAATAAATTGTGGATAATATATCATTACTCTCAGTTTCTGATAGTTAAACATTTAGAAAGCAAGCAGGTTTGTCATAATTACAGCAGAGATCCCATTAATTAATTGGATTATTAAGCAATCACCAATTAGTATTTGTGGCCAACTTGATTGAATGTCACAGACATTGTTAGGGTCTCTTATTTTGTGTAAAATTTGAAAACGCTCTGAGAGTTTATAGCCCCCTTCCTACAATGATAAAATATTAACAGTAATCAAAATGCATTAGCAGTAACACTACAAATGCAACATCATCGCCTATCTGTCGCAGGTTGAGTGATAAAATCCAAATGTTCCTTCAAGATGAATCTTTCCATGCTTTATATTTAGCGTATTCATATCAGGTGTAAAAAGGGGCCATTGTACAGTACCATTGCAAAATACTTCACCACAACAGAAATTAATTCACCATAGGCCACTTTTGATAAAAGTTTTTTTTTTTTTTTTTGAGTTTAGTTTGTTGTGATTTGCTTGGAAAAAGACAAATTATGGAGCAGATAAACAATGGGTGAAAAAGTCCATGAGGGAGAACAAGATAGGAGTGTAGTTTGTTCACAAAACAACATGACCTCCTGTTTTACAGCTCCATCTCTGTCTCCATGGATACTTTCTCCTTCTTTCCTCTTGAGAATAATGAGACATTATCTCAAAGTGCTTGAAACCACCCATCCCTTCATCAGGTTCCTCACTGCACATGCAGTACTTGCTGGTTAATTTGCTGACTTAATGCACGGTCATGCCACCCTCACTCTTCCATTTCGATGGAGTGCATTAGTTGATGTGAATGTGTATGTGTTGGGATGTTCTACCTTTGAAGTTTGAAACAGTGCTGTCAAATGATTAATCGTAAACAATCCCATCCAAAATAAAAGAGGTTGTGTACGGTGTATGATTATTATGCATGTATAAATACACACCCATACATGTGTATATTACACTCATATATTAAAAATACTTGATGTAATATATATGGATATAAATATTTACACGTAAATTTACACATTCACATGTAAATGTTTTCACAATATATTTTACACACACACATAATATGTATATAGAAACTTTTATTTTGGATGTGATTAATTGTTTGACAGCACTAGTTTGAAGACATCTGTTTGGGATTGATCTTTCCATTTTGCTCCTATTCAGTTTTCCACACTTTGACCATTTACATTTTTTCCACAATTTTTAACAATTTCTTTAAAGAGAGCAAGAAAATAATAAATAATATGACTTCCATTGCCCCGAAAGAGTTGAGACTTTTAATATAGTAATATTCGGGCATAGCATTTCCATGATTAGTCAAGTTTCAGTGAGAAAGAAAAACAGAATCTCTAAAAAATACAAATCTAGAGTTTGATGCTGCCTTTCATACATGCTCATAACACAGTAACACAGTAAACGCATTCAAACTCACAGATCCCGAAACAAGCAACACCTGACGCAGTGTTTCCACTAGTCTCAAACTCTCTGCCACCCTCGTCTGGTTAAATGAGAGTATTAAAGAAGTAAACAGTCTCTGGATTGAATTGTGCGTGAAACATGGATACATTGGTCAAAAAAGGAAAATGTAGACAAACAGACAGGAGAAGGGAGTATTCAGTGAGCCATTTTACTCGGGTCAGTACCATCAAACTTTACTCAGCTCTTTAATAAGCTCCCATAGAGTGCTGAAGTGACACCTTTTTGTATCACCCTGGTTCCTTCCACAAAAACCCAGTGTGATGTTTTGATTAGCTTTTGAATTATTGTAGAAAATAAGCTCTGTGACCAACAAACGTTTATGATTATTACACATTTTGCTCATTATGACAATCGAAGAACTTATGTGAATTTTCAAGCCTAAATAGAAGGCTGTGAAAATATGCTGAGCTTGTGTTAACTCTAGACCTTACTACAGACATTTAACTAAAAGCCCATTCAAAAACAAACATAAAACATTTACTTCCCTGTGATGGAACCAGACGTACTGAAATTCACACTAGCCAACAAAAACTGGTCATCCCTGCAGCACTCTATTCACAAGAATAATGACTTTATTAGCATCTGTTGCTAAAGATAATGTCATGAATGAGGCTGACTGACTATTTGAAAATCCTGCCTCTTTGCAGACAGCGCAAGAAAACATCTTGGCCGCCAGCTTTCAGAGCTTCACATTATGTGGATTCATGAATCTCTATATGTTTGATGTACCTCCTACAGTCAGATGGAGTCATTTCCTCAAGGTCCAGTCACTCTTAGTCTACTTATGTTTTTCTTGTTGAACAAGGCCATGTTCCATTGGCAGGAAGCCTCAGAGGAATCGTCAGTCCTCAGGCCAAGCAGCCTTGATAGGGACTAGGATGCGAGAGCCACACCTCCCATACCTAGCAGCGTCAGTATGTGCACTCGTGTCCTAGCAGAAGTCAGAGACATAGTCAAAGTCCCTGAAGTAGTCTTGGTCTTTCCGCGATAGGGTCCGGCGTTCACGGGGAGGCGTCAATGTCGGAGCTTCGTTCGTAAACTCGGCGTCAAAATTACTGACGTCTTCCTTTCCCTTCACTGCGGGAACAAAGGGAGGAGGAACTCTCCTTTGCAAAAGCGCATCCCAGTCCATACTCTACAGAGAGAGAGAAGATGATTGAGTCAAAAAGAAAACAAAACATGAGATGTGAAGAAAAATGCAACTATCTTGGGAGAATTCAATACTTTTGTGAGAGAAAGTAAAGTTTTCGGCGAACGCAATACTTTTGTGAGAGAACACAAATGTTCTGCAAACAAAAACCAGGTTACTTGGAAGAACACAAAAGTTTTGCAAGCGTTATAAATATAATTCTCTTGCAAAGGTGTTATGTTCCACTGAGAAACTTTACTTGCAAATGCACTGACTATAATCATTACTACAATTAATCACCACATTATTTCTACTGTATATTTCGCAAGCGAACCCAAAGTTTATCTGTGTAACTCAAGTTTTGCTGGAGAACACAAAAGTTTTGAAATGTAATAGTTGTTCCAATCTCATTTATTTTTCATCATCCCCTCATCTATTTGGGAACTCATTATTATTTTAGCAAGTAAAGTCTTCATACTCTAAAGAAGGGTTGTTTCTTGATGTCCTCTGCATCTTTCTCACTGGAGCCTAGTCGTCTCTCAGGATTACGCCTCAGCAGCTACCAATGAAAAACAAGGAGATGCCTTACAGTGAGCAAACACAGCCAATCAGAGAACAGATTTGGGTAAAAATAAGAGTCTTACCCTTCTCATGATACCAATGGCCTCGGTGGAGAGGAATCTTGGGTAACGCACTTCATCATTTACAATGCTGTCGAACACCTCCTCCTCATCGTCACCTGGAAACGGTGACTGGACACACATTTTTAGCAGATTATTCCCCAGCAAATAAGACTTTGTATTTTAACACTTTGCAAAAAAATTTTAGATGTGTGTACTAAAAAGATTTAATGCACAAATATACACACCTCTCCAACCAGCATCTCGTAAATGAGCACACCAAGACCCCACCAGTCCACAGCTCTGGTGTAGGATGTGTCTGTTAGAACCTCAGGAGCAAGAAACTCTGGAGTCCCACAAAATGTACTGGTTCTGTCGCCATGACCCATTCCTACAGGACAGAAGATGAAAGCAAGACTTTGAAAAAACAGAAAGAGGGCGATCACACATATGCATTATGAGTAAGCCCTCCCTCTTATCAGCTGTCCTCCATTAAATTCAACCCCACTAAAACTCATTCCCATCTGGGTCACGGCACCAATGTAACCCCTTCAATTCTACTCAACTCAGGCATGCAAATAAACACACTAAGACTGCAGGCTCTAGGGTTAGTCGCTAATGCGTCTCCTAAGATCCGGGGAGTTAGGTTTACCTGTGCAACTTATATTAGCTGGCCAACTTTACACTCATCGTACATCAAAAAAAAAAATCTTAATGACCCCAAACGTTATTAGTTATTAGAAATAATGTGCAGTTCAGTCATTCACTCTGATCTAGCAGTGAACAAACATCATGTTCTTTATAACATCAACTCCATCAATATCATTACGGAAGGTACAGTCTGTGACTCACCCTCTTTACAAAGACCAAAGTCTGCAATCTTCACATAACCCTCTATATCCAGCAGCAGGTTATCCAGCTTCAGATCTCTGACACACACACAACCACAGATGCAAGAATTAACTATTACTTTTACCAACTTGAGTTGGAAAACAACTGTATTTGTGTTTACTCACCGATACACAATCTTATTATCATGAAGAAACTGAAGCCCTAAAACCACACATGCAGAATAAAACCTGCAACACAAAAACAAACACACATATATATGAAGAATAAAGTGAAACACTGTATATACATACGGATACAGAAATAAAACATCTAAATTGCACCACAGGATTTCATAAAATCATAACATGTTTAGATTTATTTGGTAACACTTCACAATAAGTTGTCATTTGTTAACATTATGTATTAACTAACATGAACAAACAATGAACAATACATTAATTACATTATTAATTAATCTTTGTTCACATTAGTTAATAAAAATACAATAACTCATTGTTAGTTCATGTTAGCTCACAGTGCATTAACTAATGTTAATAATGCATGAGTGAAAATGCCATAGAAGTATTGTTCATTCTTAGGTCATGTTTAACTAATGTTGTCAAGTAATGTTAATGAACCTTATTGTAAAGTTTTACCATGGATATTTTGGAAGTGTAATATTTAAACATAACGTTTCAGAAAACCAGTAATACAAGAACTATGTGAAACATGGTGGAATCTTTTACATTTGCATTTATTCATTAGTTGAAAATTTTACCCAATTTACCTGTGATGTACAGTAACGATTACTAATTTTGCATGTTAACTAGCAATTATGTACAGTAACGATTACTAGTTTTGTATGATAACTAGCAATTATGTTCAGTAACGATTCCTAGTTTTGTATGATAACTAGCAATTATGTACAGTAACGATTGCTAGTTTTGCATGTTAACTAGCAATTATGTACAGTAACGATTGCTAGTTTTGCATGATAACTAGCAATTATGTACAGTAACGATTGCTAGTTTTGCTTGTTAACTAGCAATTATGTACAGTAACGATTACTAGTTTTGCATGATAACTAGCAATTATGTACAGCAACGATTACTAGTCTTGCATAACTAGCAATTATGTACAGTAACGATTACTAGTTTTGTATGATAACTAGCAATTATTTACAGTAACGATTACTACTTTTGCATGATAACTAGCAATTATGTACAGTAACGATTACTAGTTTTGCATGTTAACTGAGTGAGATAATCAGACTTACACAGAGCGTGTTTCAGAGAAGACGTCCGCATGTATGTGCATCATCAGGTCTCCACCGGCCGTGTACTCCATCACGAAACACACGTGTTCTGACGTCTGAAAACACGCAAACAGGTTGACCAGGAACGGATGCCGTGCGCTGTTCACCGTCTCAAAGATTCGCTTCTCACACATCAAACTGGGAGAGAGTGGAGAGAGTTTAGCTTAAACGGATGAACTGTAATGTGTACGTTTGCATTTTTTTTGCTAGTTTTATTTATGCAATTAAAAACCATTTTTGCACAATAATTCTTACTAGGAAACAATAAAAATATTGATCAAGCAGAAAAGTG
Organism: Enteromius anoplus; assembly: GCA_032359395.1. NCBI lineage: Eukaryota > Metazoa > Chordata > Actinopteri > Cypriniformes > Cyprinidae > Enteromius > Enteromius anoplus. The sequence continues at coordinate 614,572 of JAUMHG010000035.1, forward strand.
CGCAGTCTTAAATAAGCTTTAAGTTTATTAAATATTTTATCTCGCACTAAACTTAAGTTCTTTACCTTTCCACCTCGTCTCGTGCCACTATGTCCCCTTTCTTCAGTGCTTTGATGGCATACACCTTCCCTGAGCGTTTGTATTCAGTCAAAAGCACCTGGAAACACACACATATCACACTTAACAGAAACTTCATTCACAACTGGCTCTTTGCAAATGAATAGTGTCTCAAATAGAGATGATTTTAAAAAGAAAATACTCCCATTGCTTTTGTTGTAAATGCAATGCTAAATAAGAGAAGCAAAACCACTGTTTTAAATTAGTTTTGTGTAGGACTTGCTAGCAGTGTAGAGTGTAGTCATCTGTAAAACTATATAAATGACTGAAATCTAAATGTAAATTAGAATGTGAACTATGTAAATAGATACAAAAATGTCAAAAACATAAAATTACTAAAAAAGACTGCCGAAAAATCTAAAAATAAAAAACAAATAAAAAAAAAAACATTACCAAAAACACTGTGAGTGATGTATATAAATAACAATGCTTGCAAAAGACAAGTCATTTTTATCCAGAAAACTGTATAAAAATAACAATTCAGAAAGTGTAAAAATTGCATGATCAAATTAGATTGCATGAAAAAAAGCATGATCAAATTAGGCAGAATATTTAAAGCAAGCCCAGGAAAAATTAAACTAAGTGTCGGTGGATGTGTAGGACCTTTGTGAATTTGTGAAGCGCCTGTGTTGATTCTGTTCAACTAGTTGCTTTGTTAATAGTTTTGCGACTGAGCATGTTCCAGGTACCTTGCCAAAATGTCCTCGGCCCAGCACTGCCATCATTCGGAAGTCCTGAAGACACAGAGAGCTTTTGGATGGCCTGCACACACACACAGAGAGAGAGAGACCGGATGTAATTAAACTGAAGGGAAGAGCTGGTGTGAGGTCTGAAACACCATCACAGCCATCATGTTTATGCAAATGTGTGTGTGTTTGCTTCATGCCGTGTCTTGGCCCGCTCTGGAAAACAGATTGTGTGCCGATGGGACGTGTACCTGCGCTGTGAGTTATGGGAACTGGTCCTGACAGCCTTCTCCGGAGGCGCGGGATCAGGAGGAGAGACCGGCTCGGACACTGGGCCAATGTCCACCTGAGAAACAGATGATTAATATTATCAACAGATTATTATTAATTAATCGTTTCCTTTTAACTACATTTATTCATTGCTATTTCTCATTATGCACAGCTTACCTGCAAATGCTTTGGCAGAGTACAAATGTACAGTTTTCATCAATTGTAAATTATACAATCACAGAAAAAATACATAAATAAAAAAAGGGTTATTATTTTCAATGGTGCAGCTAAATGTAAAAAACAAAATACAAAAGGTAAAATTACATATTAAAGATATTTTAAAATGAAATTCATATAGTTAAAAAAACCACCTGTAAGTAAATAAATAAAATCAGTGTTGTTATTAAGTTTACAAATGTTATTAATTTCTATGATGCTGCTACTGTCACGCTGGTACTGGTAGAAAGGAGAGCGCAGGAGACAAGAAAAACATCAAACATCCCGAACGTAACATGTACACTGATCCACAAACCAGAGCTCAAGAGACAGGGTATTTAAACACTAGAACTAATGACCTCAACTAGACAGAGGCGGGGAAGAATCAACTAATAAGACAAACTGTAAAATGTCAAATTACATATTAAAGAAATTTTTACGGAAGAAGATTAGGGCCAAGCAATAATAAAAAATGTAAATCATTTCGAGAAAAACGTCATTAAATAACGAGAAAAAAAGTTGTTACATTTCGAGGAAAAATACCCTTTTGTCACGCCCCTGCACTGTGTTTGTTGTTGGTTTCCCCCATGTGTTCTATGTGACCTAGTCTCTGTCATTTGTCGATTACGTTCAGGTGTGTCTTATTAATTAGCGGCATTGTCTGCACTATATAAATTCCTTTCAATTTACTTCATGTGGCCTGGTCATTAACGTTGTTCGATGTCTGTTGGTGTGGATACCCTGCTTGCCTGTTTCATTTCACTTGGATTTTAAAAAGGATTAATATTACAGAGTTTGTATCAGCCTCTTTGATTCACCACACGCAGGATCGTGACACCTTTATATTTCGAGAAGTAAAAATGCAGAACAAAAGACTTGTTTCTCTGTATACCCGGCGTGACAACTTTTACATAACGTAAATTAAATGGCTAATTTCATTTAGTGACATCTATAAAAATGGGCTGATTTCATTTACACTGTATGGCAGGGGTGTCCAAAGACTAGCCGCGGGCCAAATACAGCAGTGGATGAATTTGAAATGCCCGGCTCGCAGCTTTTCTATTGCGCTGTCATTTCTTTACCGCACGAGAATTCCTGAACGCAGCAAAAGCGAAGGAGCTCTAACTCGCGTGAAGTGCGCTGCACGGACCGTGATTCTGTCTAAAGACAGGGCCTGCGCGAGCTCAGATCAAACGCGCTTACTCGTCTCGATCAGCGCTGTGAGAAATTTCTCGAAATTTTACGTCTTTTTTCTCATTATTTAATGAATTTAATCTTTAAGTTTTTTTTTTTTTTTAATTATTAAACTAATTTTATGAAATGTTTTTTTTTTTATATAAAATATCAAATACTTTATTCAAGAAGTTTGTTAACATTTAAGTGAAATGAAATGTAATTTAATTTATTTAAAAAAGGAAATATATAAAAATCTGTTTTGTTGCGATGTTTTTAATTTATATTGCTTTTAAACTCAGAAGACAGAAGACTAAAGTCTCGGAGGTTTACCGTGTTTGACGTCTGTGTGTTTTTCCCCGTCACAGACGGAGGAGAGTCGTCGTCCAGCTGGATCTTCTGGATGGAAATCTCACTGCGAGGAAAGTGCAGAGTTCATGACGTGGGTTGGGACAAACGTCAGGTGACCAGGCGTGTGTGTGCGCTGTGTCTTACAGTACCTGCTGTGGTGTGTGTTGCTGTGGTGTGTGAAGCTGTGTATGGAGGAGCTCAAGGGAATGGCGTTTTTCAGCAGACGAACCCACGTCGCCATGTCCACGTTCATCTGTTTGGCTCGCAGGAACGCTTTACCTGAGCAGACAAGCATACAGGAACTCACTTACAAAGTTACATCAGAGTATATAGTTTTTGTGGAGACTACAATAGATTTACTCAGGCTTGTTAATACAAAAAATACAAAAAAACATCATTTTATTTTGCGTATACATCTCCATCAAACTTCATAAAAAATATCAAAATGCCTCCTGCTACCAGTATTCAGCATGGGATTCATGTTTTTTCCCAGCATGCACTGCTAACAGACAGTGATTGTGATTTACCCTGCTGTTTGGAAAACACCTTCCTCTGCCGCTGTAGACGTGGACCTCGCTCTATCACAGGGTTGAAGAACATCACCTGCGACACACAAGAGTTTCATTATAGAGTATTTAAGTGCAAAAATAGGTTGACAGAAACGGGAATAAAGAAATTAAGATGTTATATGCAATAGTAATTTTTTTTTTACTTGTAATATAAAATAAACACTTATTTTCTATGCTTTTAGAATAATAATAAAAATGTTATTTTCATTATTCATTTTTTATTTTATTTATATAATTTTATAGCCATATAATCAAGCACGATAAAGCAGGAATTATTTTTAAATAGCATTTTTAAATCTAACACAATGTTTTTTTAAATCTGAAAATGTGCCATTCATTTACTGCATTCAAAATGTTATTAATTAATTGATAATTAAATAAACTTTTTTTTTTTTTGGATTTCAGTGTTTTAGTAAAAAAAAAGTACTTTGGTGCATCACTACTAATACTTTTGTCATTGTTTTGATGTAAACACCACTAAACAGCCAAAAACTTGAATTACGTTCAGTAGAGATTTCCCAGCCATGTATGCCCCGTGTGTGTGTGTGTGTGTGTAAAGGTACCTCAGCGAGCAGCAGTCCCTGAGGTTCGAGCTCCAGATGTATTCGGTGTCTCTGATTGTCCAGAAAGTCCTCTAGCTTCAGGTACTTGAGCGCACAGAGTGAGCGATAGTCCCTCCAGTACACCGCGATCTCCATCTCTCTAGACTGAAGCAGTAGATCAGCTGAGAGTCTGAGCATGTGTGTGTGTGCATGTTTATGTGGTTTATGAGGACACAAAAGTGTATAATGACATGGGTACGACATAGGTATTACAAAATTAAGGTGATTTATGAGGACATTTTGCAGTGTCCACGTAATTAAAAACAATGGGTTTTTTTTGTTTGTTTTTTTATCTAAAAGTGCACACAGTTTCCTGTAAGGGGTAGGTTTAGGTGTAGGGTCAGTGTAGGACAATACCACATACAGTCTGTACAGTAGAAACACCATTACGCCTGTGGAGAGTGAACACACTGTGTGTGTGTGTGTGTGTGTGTGTGTGTGCTACTCACTCTCTCCAGCTCCAGAGTGAAGGTCTGATCCCAGGCTTGTTCACCAACACTTTTCCAGCATGTCTGTCCCACCACACAGTTCTCCAGCTTCAACACGGCGCTCACCTCCGCTAAACACACACCAAAAACACACACTGCAATCAACAAAACACTGTACTTCCAGGCTTATATCATGGGAACAATATACAGTTTATAAATATAAAGATTTCACAGCTGAGAGCTCATTAACATGATTTCATTTCATTTTCTTTAAAGATCTCTTCTGCTCACTAAAGCTGCATTAGGTTGATAGAAACAGTAAAATAATATACAACTTAAAATAACTGTTTTTAAAAATGTCATTTATTGATGTGATCAAAGCTGTATTTTTTGAGTCTTCGGCGTCACATGATCCTGCAGAAACCATTCTCATATGCTGATCCGCTGCTCAAGAAACATTTCTTGATTATTATCAGTTTTTATTTCGATGCACAAAAAGGTTAAAAACAACATTTACTTAAAATGGAGATCTATTGTAACTTTACTGTCACTTTGGATCAATCAGAAGTATTCCCCATCCATGCGTCAAGAGAGAATTAAAGACTCACAGGAGAGCTCTTCGCTCTTGCTGGGAATCTTCAGGCTGAAGCTGCTGTTTCTGCTGCTCAGAGTGAGTTTGAAGGGTCGGCCGTCTCCGGGACTGTGAGGTAAAACCAGCGGAGACGCACGACTGCGGCCCGGGACCACCTCCAGCAAGCCCATGCACCCCAGCAGATGCACCTGCAGCGTCCCTGAGTGAGACAGCATGAGCACAGTTACATGACATGTAGGTGATGACTCTCTAAACCACGTGAAACACAAACACATTTCTCCCTCATTCTCAATTCTGTTTTAAGTCTGGTCTTTTCATTTTCACCAGTAAGAATAATTATAGTACTACCACTATGCATAAACACATGCATTTATTCATCAGAATTATAGTTTGTTTAAGTATAGCGATTTTGGTTTTATCGCTGCAGTCATGAAACTGATCATTTTTCACGTTACAGTAATAACAATTGCGTAAAATGTTTAAAACAAAGAAATAATTAACTAATAATAACTATATATAATAACTAATAATAATTATTTCACATCTTATTCGTTTTTATTAAGAATAAAATGTATAAAAACGTATTTTTCTATGTCATGTGATGTTTTATTTAAATTTTGTTAAAACTTTATATAAAAAAACAAAATGTTTTAACATTTTGTGTAAATTTGTTAAAAAAATTTTTTTTTTTTTAATATATCGTAATATCAACGTTCGTAATCAATTTTCACATTTCTGTATTAGACGAAGGGTTACAATTTGTTAATGATATTTTACATTCATAAATTAATTTAAATAAACATTGCAAGATATTTTATTTGTTATGCATTTCTAAAAATATTTTAAAGCAAACAGTTTTTTCTTTCTTTGGTTTTGGAGTGAGATGTGAGTCTTGACTCTGGAGATGTACCGGTGAGCGGCGAGGGTTTGTTGAGGGTGCTGTACTGATTGTGGACGTAGGGGGTGCTGTGACGGGAGCTGAAGGCCGAGGACGAGGCCAACACTAACTCCTCCTTGATCAGACACACTTTCGGATGATCTTCTGGTAGATTGACCAAACGCTGCTCTAAAGACACTCGCAGAAGATCCAGGCGCTGGGACGCTTCACTGAGACGAGACTGAGCCTAAAACACAAACAGAACCTTCAGCCTGGGCGATTTGTACAAATTTGGCAAATTTTGTACAGTAAATATGCTCACGTATTAAAGTGACAGATTTCAGGGGTGCATTACATGATTTTAAAACAGTTGCATGAGGTGATCTTAGTGATCTTGTCATGTCACTATATGAACATGAATTTACTCTAAGTTCTTACTAAGAAACACGAGCATGTTAACATTTTCAGGTTATGTCTTGTACATAAATGAAGCAAGTAAACTCAAAATGTTCAAGCGCCCAAGTCGCGTCTGGTGTGAACGTAGGGTAACGTGATGGAGCGGGGTCATGTGACTTCACACACGGTAGTGTTTTTAAAGGGAAAGTAATTGAAATAATTGATCTGGAAAAATTGTATCGATTATAAGTTCTTAATGTTGATGTCGATTACTTTTTGATGAATTGCCCAGCCCTAACCCTGACTCAAAGAAACGCCAGCTTCTGTGCGTAATCTGTGTCAGGTGCGAGTGTGTTCCTCACACCTCAGCGATGGCCTTCTTGTCCTGTGCTTTTCCTGCTCCCAGAAGCCTCAGCATGTTTTTGGCGCCCTCGGCCATGGCATGTTCAACACGGTAATGATGCCAGAGCTCCTCGATACGGAGCTCCACCCCACACAGATCCGGCTTACCTGCAGAGACACACACGGACACACACACATGCGTGTTAGAGCCTGCTGGGTGATGCTGTTAATAGAAACACACACGATCACAAGACCTCTGCCACTGAGTGCAAATCTGTAATGAGCTTGTGTTTGATCTATGGTTGTAATTAGCAATACTTAACATCTGATACAACTACCAATACAATTAAATGTTACTCTGGCAACTAATTGAAATAAAATGAGTTTAAGTTGAAGAATAAAACTGGCTATACCTGAAAATATTACTGAAAAGAAAATATGCTATAAATATATAATATAGACATTAATTAAAATAAACATGATTTGACATTAAATAAGATAAAATGTAAAACATTCTATTTTAATTTAAAGATTAATTAGTTCAATTTTAATTTTAATTTAAAGAACTAAAATGTGTAAAAACGGCACACTAAACCTTGAAATCAATTGAACTTAAATGCATTACATATTATATTAAATAATTAATTGCCATAGCAACATTTAGCATTTTCATTAAGTTTACAGAAATTGCTAAAACTCAAAAATCTCAGCTAAAAATAACAAAAAAACTTACTTTAAACATAAAATGAATGTTAACTGAACAATAAATGAAAATGTAATGGTAATAAAATAAGTATTAAAAAAAAACATATTAGTAATAATAAAAACAAAAACTTAACATTATTAAAAGTTAAGATTCAAATGAAAACAGTACTTGCATGTAAATATTCATAAATAAAATAATTAACTATGCCAAAAGAACAGTAGGTTAGACGTGGACCTCCTTACTAACCCTCCACCTGAAGAACTGACCTCTTGTAAGGCTTGTCTACATGCTGCTGTGTCTGTAGCTGCCAAAAAGTGCAGTAAACAGCCAGAGAGCAGTGCAAGAAATGCAATGCGCTTGACCTCACGTTCCATTTCTGAAGTGATGAACCAGAAGTGACGTGAACCGTGATTTCTAGCTCTCAGAATCAACACTACTAAGAATCGACCTGACAGGACAAGATCTCATGGACGTTTCTCTAACCTTAAACAGGGGTCTGGAAGAACAGGATTATCACCAAAATTAAACAAAACAGCTGTTATTGATCAAGAATTATCCAGTGAAACTGATAGAGAGGCTGTCCTCAGATCCCCTCACAGGATGTCAACCGTCATCCCCCGAGCGGCCCGGCAGTGGACTCTGATGGCCGAAGGGTGGAGCGGCATTAATAAATCTATTCTTAACCAGTCGCTGCCGTCCAGCCCCAGGACACATGAGACTTCAGCGCCCTTAAGAGTCCATTAGAGCTCCAGCTCCATCCATTTCCTCCCTCCCTCCAGCTCTCATCTCTCTGTTTACATCTCACGCCTTTCTGTAAATCTGACTCTGTTACTCTCTATCAATGAGAAACAGCTTCATTAGGGGAAAGTACATCCAGACATTTTCATGCAGCTCTTTTCTGTCCAAGCTCCAAAAGGCAGAGGCAAGCAGTACTATAGTATACTAAACGTATCAGCCCATACAAATTATGCACTATATAATAAGTGTTCTGAAATCATTGTGTAAGAAACAGACCATTTAACAAACATTCATTTAACAACATTACATGTAACATACAACCCTACTAAACAGACGGATAAGAAAAAACTAAGAAGAAACAGAGTAATTTCAAAGAAGAAACATCAAATTCAAACTAAATTTGAAATGCAATGCAGGGAATTCTGGGAATGTCAGTTTACAGGAATTTACCGTTTTTTACTGTTAAAACCACAGCCATTTTTTTACAGTGTAATTGTATAGTAAAGATATTGTTCTTCATAACTTTCCCTTTTGAGTTCGTCTAAACAGATAAACAGCAGTCTAGAAAGAAAGACAGTCTTAAGAACAGTGCCAAATTCAGACGGCTTGACGAGATTGCAGACTGACAGAACTTATGGGTTTGCGTCCTCACCATATATGAAATATTACACTGGATGCAAATCATTTTAGTAGCCTTGTATAACAGTATCCCTGTTGAGTGAACCCGAGCTGCAGTTTGGACAAGGCTACAGCTGAAGAAGTCTGAGACTATGTGAGATGAGACTCCCTCCAGAGAGGCTAACAGAGAAAAGTGACGTTAAAGGATTTTTACACTGTGTTTAAGCTATTATACAGCTTTATGATCACGTTAAGCTGATAAACTCTCTTTTGTTGGTGCGAGACGAACAGAACGTGTCTGTAGAAGTGAGACATACCCTGAGTGTCGTCTGTCTGTTCGGTGGCCTGCATGGCTTTACGAATCTGCATACGGATGATGTCGATCTTCGTCTTACTGTCCTGCAGCATCTGCTGAGCTGACTGAAGCAGCTTTTTATCCTGGTGCACAGAAAGAAGGACAGATGGAAACATGAAGGTAAAATCTCAGATAGATAGACATCAAGACAGACAGTCAAATGGATAGACATCCAGATAGATCACACTAGGGTTGAACATCATGATATCATGATGCTGAGCCGGCATCGCGATCCTCCGCCCCGCCGCAGCAACTATCTCGCGAAAAACACACTTAATCTAATAAGTGAGTGCACCGCTGATGCTGACGAGGGCGGTAAATCATTTCCGCGAGAGGAAAACATCTACATACGAAGAAACGGGATGTGTCATCCGCACGCAATTCAAGCACTCGCGCGTGATCATTCCTGCACTCGATCTTCTTTCACCTGCTCGCGTGAACACTGTCAGTCGTGGGGCGGGGCTTGGTGTTTTAGTTACAACTACACAAACCCCATTCACCCCCCCCCCCCCCCCCCAGCAACCACCGTCTACGACAATGATGCCATCGCCCATTGCGATGTTTCACATTAAACATCGTACGATGCCAAATTGGTCGACAACGATCCACCCTAGGTCAGACAGTCACATAGGTAGACTACTAGACAGACAGACAGACAAGCATTTAGATGCATAGACATACAGATAACCAGTTGGAAAGACGGATAGATAGACACCCAGATATAGACAGATATAGACATTCAAGACCCCAATATACTTGATGTTCTTTTTTCATTCTTCATCTGAGGGGAAAAAGAATTTCAAAAGACCCTACTGGAGGCGGGGTTTAGATTAATGCCACGCTCAAACGTAAGCCTGTAAGTTTGATCAAAACACAAGTTTATTTTGTATGTTCCTGTATGATTTCATTTATTATATATCTTTTAAATTCACTTTCAAAGAAGAAGAACAACAGCTGCAGTATGGTGTAATAGTTATTTAAAATGCATGTTTGGGACTTGCTACCTCGTATCTTCACACTTTCCTTTCGTTCTTTTCATGGCTTTGGAAAACTCGAATCTTATGCTTCTCTACGTTGCTTTTTGCATAACTCTGGGTCGCTGACACAAGCTTCGTTATTATTACTTTGTAGGAATTAATTGCTTTCGCTGAGTTCTTAAAGTCTCTCCACAAGTGATCGTACAGGTGCAGATATGTGGCGGCTCAGCTATTGAAATCCACCTCGGCTGAATGAAAAACGAACCTGCGTCGAAGAAGGTGGAGTTTTAGAGCACACCCACCGATTGCGTGACCAACTTGGACCAGTGGTAGTTCAAAGGTCTTTAGGAGTCAAAATTAACTCCCCAAATGTTTGCTTTGGTGAGCTGTTTCAAACAGTTTGTTCCAAATGACGTCATTTCAGTCAAAGACAGTCATAGAAGCACCCATACAGACACCCAGAGAGGCCATCAGACTGATAGAAAGAGAGTTAGACAGATAGACAATCATATATAGTTTGACATTCAGATAGACAGTCAGATATACACCCTCAAAGAGAGAGAGACAGAGACATTCAGTACAGGTTTAGTACCTTGGTAACTCCATTGGCATAGATGGGGATCATGTTCTCTGCCCCCTGTTTGACCCTCAGTTCGATGTTGAGCTGTCGCTCCAGAGCTTTAATCCTGTCCTGATTGGCTGAGGAGCGACCTGGCATCCCGACAGACTGAAGGTCATCTGTGGGTCAAAGACAGTGTCACACATTCATCTGGGGAACAGATTTACAAGGACTGTAAATATATATACACATTAACAGATCCCATCATCCCTGAAGATGTATATTCACTCATCAGTAATGATGAACTTTACACGAAACCCAAATTTCTTACATGTTTTCTTAAAGGGACAGTTTCTCTCAAAAATGAAAGATCTGTCACTAATTACTCGCCCTCATGTTGTTCCAAACCTGTTAAAACGTAGTTCAACTTCAAACCGTTACAGTCTGTAAGTCATATAATGAAAGTCAAGGGGCACCAAACGTTCCTGGGCTCTGAGAGTAAAAAAAAAAAAAAAAAAACACAGATGAAAGCCTACGGCTCGTTAAGATACATTGAGGTGTTAAGACACCTTTTTATTCTGCAAAGGCCGATCGCTTCGTGTCTTAACACCTCAGAGCCGTAGGGTTTCAATTGGTTTCATTTGGACTCTCAGAGCTTTGGAACATTTGGTTGTAATCTTACCTTTGGTTTGGAACAACATGACGGTGAGTAATTAAAAACAGAATTTACATTTTTGTGTGAGCTATCTCTTTAAAGGTGAGATAAACATGGTGACCCCTGACCTTTGCTGTCATCATGACCCTTGACCACGATGTGGGCATCCAGCTCTTGCAGCTGAGCGTGGAGCAAGTCCAGTTTGCGGCTGGAGCTGCGTAACTGGCTCTCCACCTGCTGGGCATTGCGTTTGTCGGTGGTGGCCCGTCGCAGGTTATCTGCACCCGCTTTTATCTTCAGCTCCTTCCGGATCTCCTTCCGGATCCATTCTCGCTGCTCGTCCAACCGCTGCTGCACGCAGGAGTCTGAGAAATCTGAGTTCTGGTCCAGTCCCAGCTGCTCCAGGACGGAAAAACCATCTGAATCCTGGGAGAAACAGGAGGGGTAATGGTTCAGTGCTGGCGGACTGAGGTCATGTATAACAGAATTACAGATAGACAGTGAATATGTGTATGTAGTTTCTGTAATCTGAATTTTCATCCAATGATAACAATGACGGTTTCACAGAAATGACTTAGAAAGAAAAGTGGAATAATCAGTTCTGCCTGTGAGTTTCTAGTTTGAGTTCCTCAAAAATAAAAAATAAAAGTAATGTATTAGGGACACAAATCTTTCAGACTCACTGCGGCAGTAAGCATTACACTATTTCTTGGTGGACTGATATAAACCAGTGCACATTGATTTCAAAAGAGATGTCTGAGACCGAGACTCTTCACAGATCCGGGGTTAGTGAAGGCGCTCTGCTGTACATTGATTCAATACGACCATAAATAACACTCTCACAGTGGGACATAAACACACCACCTGCTCTTAGACCAAACACACTGACATCTTAAACCTCGAGCGGCAGTACAGACCGATTCTGAGCGTGCTTGAGAAATCCTATGATTGTCACTCATTAGATCAAGTGTCTGCATCTGCGGTGCTTTTTTAATGCATGTATAAAGCCTGAACTAAAATATTTGGCATCGATACACGTTTCAGTGAACCTGATGGAGGGACGGAACGCTTATAACAAAAGAGCAAAAAAACTGTTGGTTTAAAAAATATATATATATATATATATATATGTGTAACGTGTGGTTGTAGGAAGAGAACGTAGAGAGTCGTCGTAACATTTAAACATCTTTAATTCTTACAATGAACACGAAGGAGCAGAGGAACACACATTATTACATTAACAATGACGGACAAAGACTGAATCACAGTGGGCAACTTAAGTAGGGAAGACAATCACAGATAACGAGCGGAACACACCTGACACGAATGACTAATTAACATTAACTGGGTTACCGGGAGAAACAAAAAGCACATGGGGAAAGAAAAGACCAAAACACGGAACATAAACAAATGGGGATGTTACAGTTCGCCCCCTCCGAAATAGGCGCGACTAGCGCCGTACAGAAACAACAGCGGAGGGAGGGCGGGGCTCTGGAGGTGGGCGTGAAGTGCAGGAGGGAACAGAAACAAAAATAAACAAAATATCAAAGTCCAAGGTGGAGTGGATGGGGGAAGGAGCCATGGAGGAGTTCGAATGAGGAGGCAGAGGATGATGGGGAGACCAGCGACGAAGCAGACCCAGGGCGGAGTGGAAGGAGGGAGGAGCCATGGAGGAGGAAGAGGTGATGACTCCAGGGTGCCGATCGACGGAGATGCCGCTGATGGAGAGGGAGCCCGGGGATGGAGTCGCACGGATAGAGAACCTGGGTGACACCGCTGACCTGGAGGGCTGATGGGAAGCCGCAGGCTCCGACGACCGAGGCAGAGACGTGGACCTGGAGGAGCGCTGCGGAGCCGGAGCGACTGAGGACAAAGGTGAAGCTGGAGGGAAGGAGGAGCCTGACGGAGATGGCAGGACGGCGGGACGAGGCGCAGCCGGACTAGTGGAGTCCCGAGGCGGAGGATGGTCGACGACTGACCAAGGCGGAGCCGGAGAGACGATGGAGCCCGGTGGAGCTG
>JAUMHG010000035.1:648124-663826 GCA_032359395.1 Enteromius anoplus
CACATGCTGGTGCTCAGACACTTAGTGATGTGTCTCCAGTTCCACCACGGTCCAGTCGCCCTGTGGGGAACTGTCCTGGCTGCTGGGGGAGTAACTGCTGACAGAGGCCACGGTTGCGGCGGAGCAGTCGAAGTGGGACATGATCTGTGGCCACAGGCTGCTCTCTAGGGGGCTGAGGATGCCCCCTCCATGTCCAGGCAGGTACAGGAGCGGTTGACAGCCATCTTCCCCAGCCAGAAGCAGAGCCTGGTTAATCAGCTGCTGGACCATGCCCAGTTTTGTGTTCCAGTCCAGCTCCTGCGGAGGCGGTCGCCGGAGGTTTCCGTTGGTTGGGATGGAATGGCTTATGTGGTTGGAGGAAGCTTGATTGTCGGTGGATTTGTTCTCTGCATCCTCCTCTTCCTCCTCGCTGGTCTCCATGGCCTCATAGATGGTGCAGAGTCCAGATGAGGGTGACAGGAGACATGGCTGCCCTTTCACCTGCTGTTTGAGTCTCTGTTGCTGCTCCATCTCAAGCTGCCGCTGCAGGAGCTGTCGGCGGAGGCGGTGTTCCTGCTGCTGCTTTTGCAGCTGCAACTGAAGCAGCTCTCGACGCTGCCTCTCCAGTGCCCTCTGCTGCTCCTGCCGCTGCCTTTCTTCCTCCAGACACAGCCGTTGCAGTCGTTCCTGTTCCTGGCGTTGCCGGATGTGCCTCAACTGCAGCTGGTGCTGCTCTAGCCGTCGCACCTGCACATTAGACATCAGTGGAGGCGGCGGGACCCTCGGAAGAGCATCCACATGTTGAACGCTGATGCGAGGCAGTGGCTGCTGTAGCTGCCTCTGATGGTTCGGCAGGGGAGCAAGGTAGTTATTGTCATTCAGCTCTTGGGTTGGCCTTGCATAGTTACCATTCTCCTGTTGGCTCAGTGAAAGCTGGTGCTCACCAGTCTGTATAGTGTTTCCGGATTTTCCTGTGGACAGTCAAGAGCACTTGCAATATGCGTTTACTGACAGAGGCATTCATTATGAAAAAGGGTCTGACCAAACAGGAACGGAGGAAAAACAGACAGAAAGAGGAACATGCAGACGATAAATGAAAACATAAACCAAAGAACAAATGAGACAAAACTCGTAATGAATCCATGAATCGGGTTTTCCCACACATCTGTCCTGTATAAACACGGCGTAACACGTAAAAAACATCGCGTAGGGAATATTCTGAGTTTAACAGATGTTAAGCTCCATCTTTTGCATCTGTAGTGTGCTGTTGATTATACAAAAAAAAAAGTTGTTTCAAAACAAAAAGTATCATCTGTGGAAAGAGCTTATATTTAACTTAGAATATTCCTTTCAAGTAATATTCAGTTTGAAAATGTCATAAGTGAGATTCACCAGAATACTTCAGCACTTCTGTCTGAAAATATTTTAATAAATTCAGATAAAAAAAAAAAAAAGAATCAGCAAATCTTTCAGAGTTTGTGTGTAATCTGGGGCCCTACAGGTATGTCATTTTAGTGAAGGTCAAATTTGAACTAATCCAAGAATGTGGGCAGCTTGGAGAGCGGCTTGATTCATCTGAGCAGTAACTGCGCTAAAAATAAAAAAAATAAAAGTATGCAATCGACCATTTTTTACTGTACAAATACATGAAATGCATGTAAAGACTACCTGGATAGTGTAAATTTTAAATTTGGTCATATATTTAATTTGGTTATATATTTATTTATTTCGTCAAATAAAGTAATAGAATAAGTAAAACTATCCAAATGGTAAGGGAATTAAATAATGTTTGATTTCGCTAAATGAAACATAAATACATTCATCCAAAAAAGAACTGATTAGTTATAAGTTAAAGGTGAAAAGTTATAAGCGATTTTTTTTTTTATTTGAAGTGAACGTACCTTATCTGCCACATATGATTTTACATAACATCATAAACTAGAGTTCAGACAAGTGACCTGAAAAAGATATTCTTCAAAGCAGAGACCAGGAGATAAACCGACATTCTTATTCTTTACATTAAGGATAAGTTGTACTTAACCTCCACCTCCAGATATTTTTGATGTAAAATGACTATTTTTGAAAGGAGTGAAAAAAGGAGATGAGATTCCACACTGAGAAGAGGAAAAAGAAAAAAAAGAAGATCCCCAAATACACCTGCACCAACTAAATTAACAGGAGGATTTGGAATTTGTGTTTACACTTTATATGTATGTTGTGGAAAATGGGCTTTTCTTGAAACCTATTAACCAATTTCTTAAGATACCATGCAACCTTGTAGTGCTGGGCTTTCAGGGTGGGGTCCTGTTGATGAGTTTAGGTGTCATGACATGCTTTAATAGAAGGGGATCATAGCTCATGAGTACTTGCTGTCATTTCATCAAAAATACATCTGGAACAAACACCATTTCAGCGTATATCCATTTCCTTTTCAAGATCGGATACCATAGGAACACTCAGATAGAATCCTCATGCCACTCAAAATAAAACAAACAAACAAAAACAAACTGGAACAGACAGCCTTGCATTGATGTTTAATGGAATTTTGGGAAAAACCTTTTAGTTATTGTGAATCATTAATGTCCAACATCCCTGGATCATATCTGGATTCATAGCAAGATTATAACAAATTCTTAATTAGTTGCACATGCACTTCCAATTCTTGTAGAAATGTCCCGGGGCTCACAGAAACTGACCTGTGAGCATCATTTTAAGATTTACAAAGGCAGGAAAACACGTCAATCTCCATAAACAGAAATAGTTAGTCTGTTCCGAAATACAAATGTTTAACAACTGTAAATGAAAGAATCCATGTCAATCTGAGCCCAGTACTTTAAAACACTTAAGTTACGTGTCAATGAGAATCTATGTTATTCTTCACAAAAAAATGTGCAGCAGTAGCTGAAAACTAATAAAAGACAACCAAAAATGAAGTATGACCTGCCATCTAACACTCATTCACCTCCCTATGTCAAACACTGCGAGCGTGAAAAGCTTCTGAAGAATATCTAACCTGTATTCAATGCTAAAACAGTTAGTGCTGGAACACGTTTTAAAAGAGAAAGCTGAAATAAGTTTCAAAAGAGAGTAAAGCTACTTTTACAGTGCAGGAAAACGGATGTGTGTACAAACATTAAGGTAAGACAGGGATCTTAAACAATCAAATAAAAACAAGAAGAAAAAAAAAACTAAGTATAAAAAATTGACATTTGATTGGTAAAAACAGTAGGATAAATACAAAGGTAGTTGGAGTCCACCAAGTGTGTTTATTTTTTTTTATTATTTTGCATTTTTGTCCTTTTATTAAAGGACATCAACTTAACTTAGTCTAACATTGCAGGTTCAGGGGTGCCATGAAACGCAGTGTTATTTAAAAAGTACATTCTAATAGAAAATGAGAATAGCTACTGTACATACAGAAGTTTAAGCCATACAATCATAACCATCACCGTGGTATAATAGAAGAACAGAGAGCAGCTCAGACAAAGCTATAATCCCTCACCTGATGGCTCCCCTTTTTCTTCACCCTTCTACATATTTTTATTCATTTCTTTGCTTTTTAACCCCACATTTGGAAGAAATGAAGGACATAGGGTAGGAGCGTGGGGTTTGGGGTAGACAAGGTGCATTCCAAATGAGGGACTTTATACGTTACCTGCTAGAAAGTTATCAGTCTTATCACATATAGCAGAGTAGTACGGTGGCTGGCCGTCAGAACCGTCCCCGTGTTGGGGTGAGAGGTGCATGGGGGACTCGGGATCCATTTCCTCCATTGCGCCTGGGTCTGTCTTACTGCAAAGCATGTAGTGCTCATCAAACCCAGCATCCCTCTCTGTGGGCTCGCTGATAGGCAGCAAATCCACTGGGCAGCCCAACAAGTCATCACGGTAGGCGGTTGCTGCTGGGAGGGTGAGCTCCTTGATGAAAGAGGGATCCTTGGCCTCTTCTGGAAGCTGCTCTTCATTCTCCAGGCTAAAGATGCCTGGACTCTTTCCACAGCTCTCAGCCATAGAGTGGGCATTGGAGATGGATGCAGAACAGTCGAAACCGTAGGAGGCCACAGAGTTGGCTGACTGAGGCGTATCACCATCTTCCTCTCCAATGTGTTCAGGAGCCTCATCATCTTCCTCTAGGGCAACGAGGTTGTGAGGATCTGTGGCGTTGTCATCAACCGCAACATCAGGATCATTGATTTGCATCTCACCCTCTGTATCGCTGGCCTCATCACCGGAGGTTGATGGTGATGATGGTACAGAGGCTGGTGCTGTTGCGGCATCACCCAGTACTTCATCGGCCGGCAGCGTTTCTGCCTCTTCCTCCTCCCCATCACCTCGCTCAAGGTGAATACCTAGGTCCTGCTCTATGTCTGCTTGAATGGCTGGGACTGGTGTCTGCAGCTTGTCTGATCGGGATTCTACACCTGAGCTGCTGTCATAATCTCGAAGTTCTTCAGGTGTGCTGGTCTCACTGCTGCTGTGGGCAGCCAGGGCTGTTCCACTGAGGGTGCTGGACTGGGACATTCCAATGGCAGGAGGAGCCAAGATACGGGACTCCACTGGGACTGAGCTCCCGGTCTCCTCTTGGAGGTCAGGATGGGGTTCTGAGGCCTGAATCAGGGGTGGACTCATATCCAGAAAAGCCCCAGCTGGGGATTTGGGGGGAGTATCTGGTTCAGCTGAGAATGTGGTGGTTGTGTCTGGATCGGCTGGGAAATTGGTGAGTGCGTCTTGATCTTGAACTCTTGAAGCTGACAGGTTTGATTCAGACAGGATGGAAGAAGGCTTGGCCAAGGGATCAGAGAAAGGATTGGAATTACTCCATGGTGCTGTCAATGGCATAGATGTTGCTGGAGCAGTGTGACCAAAGCTGTTGAGATCTAGATGACTCTCCTCTCTGTAATCTTCATCATCTTCGTCTTCATCTTCATCTCTGTTACTATCATTTCTACTAACCCCAGGTGCACACTCATCCATGCCGCTGTGGACCATCTCTACATCTTCATCTTCTTCCTCCAAGTCTTTCTGTTGTTTGTGATGTTCATCATCGTGCTCTAATTCTAGTTCCATGTCTTTTTTCAGATGCTCCTCTTCTTCATCCTCTTCTTCATCTTCACTACCAAATGACTGTATTCCAGGAGGCCCTGTGAATGGCTGTTCCCTGTCTGCCTCAGTCATGATGAAATCACCTGTCTCTTTAACACTGCAGCTCTCTTCAGCATTAAAAGGAGATGTCACTTCTGAGTCATGTTTGTTACTGTTGTACATGTCATCTGATTGCATTATACACCAATCAGAGCTGGCAAAATCTGCCACCACCTTTTTAAGGTCAACTTCTTTCTCTGTTTGAGGCACTGATTGCTTTATGCCAAACTCTTTTACCTCTTCTTCTTCTTCCCCCTCTTCTTCTTCCTCCTCCTCCTCCTCTTTCTCTTCCTCATCATCATTGTCTTCATTAATCTCTTCTTCAGCTTTCTCTACCGCCTCTTCTCGTTCTTGCAAGGGGGAGACAGGAACTGCATTTTTGATGTGATCCCCACCAGTGGAGCTCATCAGATCAAAGTCTTCAGTCATATTCTCAGCTGCAGAAGGCATCTGTGTGTCATCATGATCTTTTTCGTCATCCTCCTCGCTTTCTTCATCATGCTCACTTTCCGCATTCTGCTTCTCTTTCTCTATGGTCGCAGAACTGGGATACAGTGAAGAATTCACCACCCATGATTCAGTTGGATCCTGCAAGCCCAGGAAGGGACCTGAGCTTGGGAGCTCAACTGGCATGAATGGTGGGCTAGTGGGAGAGGATGGTGGGGACAGTACTGTGGTTCCCAGAGGAGACGCAACAGGCACTGACTCTTCCAGACTGATAGACTCTATTTCAGCAACCAGTTGAGACATGGCATTGTCATCTTTATAAGTGTCCAAGCTCTGGGGGGCATCCTGGGCATAGACGAGCTCCACCTCATCAGAAGTAGGAGAAATAACAGGTGTAATTGTATCCTCGGGTTCCTCTTCAAAGGCTTGAGAAGTGACTGGTGAAGCGTTTTCTACAAGTGCCTCATAAGAGGTAGGGGGGATGAAAGATGCAGTTGTTTCTTCAGATGCTTTACCAAAGTCAGGGGAAGTGGATTCTTCTTGTGCCTCATAAGTAGTAGGGGGGATGACAGCTGTTGTTACATCTTCAGGTGTTTCTTCAAAAGCAGCAGAAATTACAGGTGAAACAGTTTCTTCTCGTGCCTCATAGGAAGTAGGAGGAATGACAGATGCAGTTACATCTTCAGGTGTTTCTTCATGAGGAATTACAGGTGAAACAGTTTCTACTCGTGCCTCATAGGAGGTAGGAGGAATGACAGGTGTAGCTACTTCTTCAGGTGTTTCTTCAGAAAAAATTACAGGTGAAACAGTTTCTTCTCGTGCCTCATAGGAGCTAGGAGGAATGGCAGATGTAGTAACATCTTCAGGTGTTTCTTCATAAGAAATGACGGGTGAAATAGTTTCTTCTCGTGCCTCATAAGAGGTAGGAGGAATGGCAGATGTAGCCACTTCTTCAGGTGTTTCTTCAGAGGAAATTACAGGTGAAACAGTTTCCTCTTGTACCTCATCAAAGGTTGAGGGAATGACAGACTTTAGTGTGTCCTCAGGTGTATCTTCAGGCCTGAAAGGTGTAACAGAGTCTTCAGGGGTTTCCTCAACGTCATGAGTGACAGGTGTAAATTTGTATTCAGGTGCTTCCATAGTGGTAGTGACATTTGTGAACATTTCTTTATAACCCTCTTTAGAGTCCTCAGTGGAAGCAGGAATTGGAGTGGAAAATGAGTCTTCTAATTTCACCTCAGAGGTAGCAGGATTGACCTGGGTAAACAAGTCCTCAGGTGCCTCTTCAGTGGCCGCAGGAACACAAGCTGTAGCTGAGTCTTCAGGTGCTGCCTCAGAGGTCAACACCGAAACCACAGCAGCAGCTGCAGTAGTGGCTGCAGCCACAGCGGGTATCACATCCTTTTTCTCAGCCTCTTTGGCTGCTGCGTCTGCAGACTGGGAGGCTTTTGGGCCACCCTTCAATGACATTGGGGTGCTACTGCCAACTGCCTTCTTTGGGCTGCTTGTCTTAGCGCTGGACTTGCTGCCTGTGGTCTTGGGGCTTGCGCTAACCTCCTTGGAAGGTGTTGCTTTGCTCTCCTTGGGTTTACTAGCCACCTTGCTGGGGGTGGTGGATTTTTTCAAGGCTGACTCTGCCTTGACAGCGGAGGCTGTCTTGGGGGTGTCAGACTTGATGGTCTTGGTTGTTGCAGGTCGGGTAAGCGGAGAAGCAGTGGCCTTCTTGACCGCTGGAGTAGATGGCTGCTTACTGACATCTAATGAAAAGAGAACATACAATTTCAACTCAGCATCACAGCTTCAAATAGAAAAGTATCTAATTATGAATTATTATCATTAATAAGCAACTAAATATTGTAAACTAAATATAAATATTTTATGAAAATTTAGCACTATAATGGGAAATATGTAAAATTACTATTTGTAAAATATCAGTATTACAGCACAATATTACTGTTACAACAGTTGCACGTAAACTACATTCATGCAATTATTGAATTCCATGAGGTACCCACCTTTCTTGACAGGTGTTGTGGTCTTAGGAGTGGGAGTGCGGGCAGCAGAGGGCGCTGTGGTTTTAGCAGGAGAAGGTTTAGCAGTAGTAGATGGTGTCTTGGGTGTAGTAGTACTTGGCCTGGAAGCGGCTGTAAATGTCTTGCTGGCAGCTGTTGGTGTCCCAGGCTTGGGGGCAGCAGGAGAAGAACGGGCAGCAGGAGCAGGGCCAACAGACCTACACATAGCAGATGGGACAAGAAATGCAGAAATCATTACAGAGGTCATTAGGCATTTTTAGGTCTGTCTGCTTCTAAATTGCACAACTCTGCTGTAGGGGACTTCCGTTGAGTTTTTAAGGCTAGGACAAGGACCACCTGCATTAAAAAAGCAATAGAATACCGGAAGAAGAGAACACACAGAAATGTTCTTATATTCTAACTTCTGACATTTAGTCATTGGTGATGGATCATATATCCCATTTAAAGCAGTGATTCACGAGTCAAAGCTCTGATTAGTCACAGCACAGAAGGCCTGAGGGACAGACAGGTAGCTCAAGAGCAAACATGGGTTATGTTAATACTAGCAAAAACGTTCTTTTCAAGGAATCCTGTTCTCCCAGTTATCTACCCAAAAAAAACCTCAGTTCTATCCTGGGGTCCCTGACTGGCAATACACATGATCTGCCCTGATGGGGTGTATTATCCGTCTACTCTGGTCTAGTATGAGATTAGCTTAGCACACGGTAGTGACTCAGTATGTCCAGGTCAAGTCTGAGTAAGCTAACCTAGATCCTGTTGGCCCGGCAGGAGCTTCTGATTTCATCTGACTACGCTTCACTGCATGTGTCTCCTGTTCTAAATAAAGAGCTGGAGAGCACGAGGTAGTGTGCATATCAGTGCAGAAGACACAGTGAGCGCCGTGTAAATCTTTCATTGTGTTGAGTAAAAATAACCATATGCAAATCCCACTGGGCAAATAGCATGGATCTTGCTAAAATCAGGTGAGAGAGAGAGATCCAGCAGTGAAGCTTCAGGAACAAAGAGGGCAAGTCTATAAACAGATGAACCTGACAGAAGAAACCACACATGAATTTATGCAGTGGTGTGTTGTAGCTCCTCGACCTAGTTTCATTTTACAAAAACACCTACTTAAGCACACAACCTGAATTAGGACATTAGTCTTTGAGCCAACTTGATAATTAGACTTCATGGAGAAACTTTCTGACTCATGTCTTTCCACTTCTTTTTTAACCACATATTAAGATCTAACATTAAAGGATGCAGATATACTATAATATATTTTATCTAAAATCTAAACCATTATCATAAATAGGATGAGCTATAGCCCCAATATTTCACCTGGGCTATTTATATTTTTCTTCCTCACCACATGACCTGATTTTACCAATGTCAAAAAGTAGAGACATGCAGCAAGGGACAATTAAGGAGTCAAGCAGAACTAGGTAGAAAGTAAGTAGTGACATTACAGATTATTGGTAATAAACCCAAATTTTTGTTGTTCCTAGGATACAGATTTGCAATTATAATTCAACCTTAAAATGAAAGCATGCTATTAGACGATAAGAAGAAACTGAGAGCGAATGAGAGGTTCAATAAAAGTCTTCATCTTAATCTTAAACATAAAACCGATATGAATAATCTACAGTGACAGGATGACTCAGTATAGAAAGCGAGCACACAGAGATTAGCACAAGCATTGTTCTCCTGGAACATGAGAGACAGAGAGTGAGTTAAAGTGAGTGTGAGAGACAAAGAGAAACAATGAGGTCCTACAGTTACCAGGTGCCATCAAGCTCCAAAAAGGGCAAAAAAACTAACAAAATGACTTGTGGTAAATTATAAGAACACTGGTGGTACATTATTGTCCTTGCAAAAATGTAGCCTTTGTCAAATAACTATTGCAGGATAAAGAAAGTGGTCATTCATTTTTGATTAAACACACAAACAAACAAACAAATCAGCAACAGCAAACCATCACGCTGCAAGCCAAGCATTTTTCTGTCAGATCTGTGCCAAAGTTGGAAGCAAATATAATGCACATTAAAACCCCAAAACGCACTGAAGCTTGAAAACAATCCAAGCACATTTAGATATGTGCATTTTCTTTAAGTGCTTCAAGCAAACAGCGCGCCATTCAAGCATTTTATAGATAGCTCTTTGATGTTTTGTGAGCAATAGAGAAGCCTGCGGCCTGATTGGCTAATAAACACTGTTTAACTTGCCGTTACATTTGTGAGTGGCAAAACTTCCCCTGAAGCCACAGCAGCAAAGAGGAAGACGACCTCCTCCAAAGCCAGCGACTGGCAGACTACGGCTGACGTGATTTTAATAAGGCACTCTGGCCTGAAGGGACTCTTTAACCTCAATAACGAGGTTCATGTCCCTTCAGGATGACTCCTAATGCATTGGTTAAGCTGTAATTCAGCATCATTTGATGAAATTGCGTCTACCTGCTGGCTCTCACCTGCATGCAAATTTGCTGCGTTAGCTTAATACAGGCCAACAGATATTTGATTTATGTACTTTTCCTCAACAGCCAAATCTTTTTCATTTCAAGTGATTTCTCCGCTCTTGTGTCAAATTACAGATGGATAATTGGACAATGCACGGACCTGCACCCATTTTGTGCCCTGGGGAAAAGGCTAAAAATACCCAGAGAGGATTTATACATTATAAACAAATGTAAACAGACAATGCCATTTTAGTTCTGCTTTTGTGTTCCGTGAAGTTAAGTCATATGGCTTTTGGAATTACATGAATTCAAATAAATGATTGTAGACATTTTTATTTGGGGAGAAACTATATATTCTTGAAGGTTTTCAGATTTCAAGGAAATAACACAATAACCATCAACAGGCCACCGCCAAAGTGGATAGTGAAGACAAATGTGCATGTACAAAGTAAAGCCATGTCAAACCTCAGGATCAGGACACGCACAGCCTATGACAATGCAGAAATCTGACAAGAGAGAAACACGTGAAGCACTGCAGCAAAATCCGAACCACTGAAGTGTTATAAACCATCCATCAAGTTGGCTGTTGGGAGACACACACGCTTCATTTAGAGATTAGATGCAGTGGCTGCAATAAAACATCTCTCTGGAGAACTGAACTCTACCATGACCTAATGAACGAGAGAAAGCGGGACATTATGATACAAAAAGCAATTCATTTATGAGAAATGACTGATGATTTAGCGTTGGCTGCTGGGCACACCCTTTACTGACCAGCCCATAGTTCTTACCTCAGTATGATGTAATCATCGACAGGAAAAAGCTCATTGAGCTAAGAATTTAATCAAAATGATTCATATTTTTGGCCAGTTCGGGCTTGCTAGCACAAAATGCACGGCAACTGCAGTTCTGCAGATTTTATTTAAAGCTTTGGGTTGCAAACATGCACCATTAATGGCAAAGGCATGTTTTATTTATTTAAAATCCAGGAGGTTCAGTAGAAGCAGAATTCCCTGCAGTACGCTTTGTAAAGCTGAAGGCAGGACACACACTTGGTTGGATGTGTACATGCACATTACACAAACCCTCTTCACATGCACACAAGTGTGAAGGAAAAAAATGCCGCACCCAAAACCGAGTCATATATTACTGTACTATGCAGCAAATGTTAAATGAATGCATTGATATTAACATTAAGATAACTGTGCAAATTTTGACCAGAGGAGCATTAAATATTTGTCAGATGGAAGATGCCTACTGGGTCAAATTAACAACAAACTCCTGCACTAATTGGATGACAAGTGGCCTTTTCTCTGCTGTTTGGTGTCTGCGCTTTAAATCGTAATGAGGCAGAAGCAGAAAACAAAGGCTCAGGGTGGATTCCCCAGATTATCTTTTCTAAACCAAGTGCTTTAATATACCGCAATGCTGATAGTGTCGAATGCGTTTCTTTTTCAAGCAGTGTGTGATGTTGTCTGTGTGCAGGACAGCAGCTTTCCTACTCCAAACACCATTAATCATGAAATAAACTTCCTGTTCAGCTGCATGACGTGGGAGGAGAGATGCTACATGTCATGGCAGAGCTCTGTTTGGACTTTCCTAACATGGACTAAATAACAACTTAAATCTTTTTTTTTTCATTGCCTATTTGTCTTTTGTTGCCTTTGCCAGGTTACTCTTAAAGCCTTTTTTATTGCTACTAAGCAGCACTTTATCACAGAGCTTCTTGGAACAAGAACCAATAACGCTGAGAGAAAAAACTTTGTCAGACCGACTTTCGTCCATTTTAGCACTGGAAGAAACATAGTGCTTTCAAATCATCAACGTCTGTTGAAATCTAAAGAGATCAAATATCACATGTTCTCCAAATGTTCACGAACTCATGCAAACATTTCTCCCCCACCCTCGCATAACGTCATGAGTCTGTGCTCATTTACAGGCCTCAGGATGTCCCTCATCGCCTCTATAAACAAGTAACAAAAAACTTCACTGTTCATGTTTGACTGCAAACATCTCAAATCGGCTCCTGCAAGCTCTTTGTTGTGATTCCCAGATTCTAAGATTGTCTCCCTGTACGATAACCATCCTAACATCTCTCTGCATCTGTCCTGGATATCCAGAAATCTGCATTATATCAGCATGTCGCTGTGTGAAAATACTGTAGGGGCTGTTGAGAGTGTTGGTCCACTCGTGGAGACTTTCTAAACTCTCTCACACCAGGGAGAGGAAAGCAACTTAACCTCAGTGGTGAGAGTCTAAACTCTCTCTCACTGGGAAGAGAATTTTCACATTTTTTTGTAATCAGGAATTTTAGGACTGTGCCAGCTAATTTCCCGGCAAATGAAACTCTTTCCCTTTCGGACTAATGCTTTAAGTATTTAGAAAAGTAGTGATTGTCTCTGAGAGACGTGGACTGCAATGTGAGACAATGCCTGAAGAACAATGGAGAAGAGTGAGCTACTGAAATGGCCCGTATTTCTGAGTGCTCTGTTTGTGACATTCCTAAACAGTGAGATGCTCACCTGGTTGTCTTGACGACAGGTGTCTTATCGGGTTTGGTAGAGCCAGTGGTGCTGGTCTTAGTGGTGGGCGCAGTGGCGGGTCTTGTAGCTGGAGCTGGAGGATGGTGTGAAGAGTGTTTGAGATCATTAAAACAAGAAGACAAATACAGGCAGTTCATTTGAAATGTTAATAATATGCTACATCAGAATTTCTCTCATGGATGTCTAAAGAAGTTGGAGACCCCTGTCCTAATCCTGTAACGTAGTGGTTCCCCACCACTCTTCTGAAGACTTGCAAAATGTGCAGTGTTGGGGTGGGAACAACTGCTGTAATAGATAAGCTCTGGCTTACCTGTAGTTTTTGGTTTAGACTTCAGACCATTGGCTGGTGCAGCGGAGGTTTTCTTGATGGCCTGTGCTGCCGCTGTTGTTTTCACGCCATTGGCTGGAGCAGTAGCAGGTCTTGCCGTCCCCACCGGCTTTTTCTCAGCCACCTTGGTTGGGGTCTTGGTTGTGGGTGCAGAAGTAACTGTTTTTTTAGGGGCAGCAGTGGTCGAGGTTTTCTTCTCCAGGCCTGCTGTGGTGGTCTTTTTGGTGACGCCGTTAGCTTGCAACTTTTGTGCCCCGTTTGTCAGGCGGCTTTGACCAGTGGTGGGACGGGAGCTGGTTGTGGATGCCTTGGTTCCAGCGGTGGTTGTCTTTGTTTTGGCAGGAGCCTTCGTCTTAGCTTTTGGATCCACTGGCTTGTCCTTTCCTGTCTTGTCGGTTGCCTCTGTTTGCTGTTGTTCACCTTCTGTTCGTGCCTGGTCCTGAGCTTCGCCCGCTGGCGCCACCTCGACCGCAGGACCTGCGTTTAATGCTTCCATTGGCTCCACTGCTGCCGTGTCAACACCATCCGGTTTCATCTTGTCCTAGTCCTAGAGGTCCGTCTCAGCAGAAGAGGAATCGGGAACCCAGGACTCAGTCCACTAGTTGGAGTCTACTGCTATCAGACGGTTATGGCAGATCTGAAAACAAGAGCAACAAGAGTTGTAGTCTGATCCGTGACCTCAGACAATAAACTAACAAGTCTGAACAAGAGAGAAGTCTGCACCCCCTATCACTGGCAGACAGACCTAAAAGAACAATCAGATAAAGAACCAGGTCTTATAGAAACTGGCTAAAAAAGAGATTAGGAATGAAGTAAAGAGCGTGCTGTGCAGAGAAAAAACAACAGCTGATTCAGAGCTTGTGGATTTGTTTAAACTGTAACCAAACTGAATCAAAGCCACACAAGAAGTCGTTGCCAGCTATTGGGAGTGATGGTTGGTGAAAGATTACAGTTGTAATTAATACAGATTAAAATGCAGTTTTTCACTTGGCAAGACATCTATCATTTCGTGTGTTAAAAAATCTCTTTGAGGGAATTTCTAATTGCAAACTACTAGCAAAGCAGCAATGCCAGATGCATTACCCAAAATGCCTTACTGGAGCAGATGTTGTTTGTATGATTTAAGAGCAGTGGCTCCAAAGCAAAGTTCATACAGTGGAAGAGGCCAACGAGAGGAAGTGGCTTGGCTCAAGAGAGCATGGGAAAAAAATAAAGTCGGTCAACAAACATTGGAAACGCGTACTCATAAAGCAGACGTCAGTGTCACTGGACACCTCATCCACGTTATATTCCAGAGTCTTTCTGAGGTCCACATTTATTCATCCACCCCTCCGACTCATTCTGCCCAATACAAAATCTCCTAAGTCCTCACACAGATGGTCCTGGCAGCTGAGCATCCCAAATTAGAGAAACTGGGGGGAGGGGAAGAGAGGGTGATGGAAAAGAGAGAGAAAGCCCGGGAGGAAAGAACCCATTCCATAAATGCTGCCGGATATGAACAAAAAAGATATGAGTATATATATTGTCTTGGGCAGAGATCTAGCTATCCATGGCCATCGGTTCCTGATAGGAATTGTGCACTTGAGAACATTAACAATGAGCACATTGACTTGCAAACAACCGTTCCCATGGCAAATGAACAATAGTATTTGTGGGGGGAACTCTGGACTCTTAGGGTGTTTTCAGACCTGCAGATCATTTGCTCCATACCGAAACAGGCACAAATTGTTAATTTCTTTGTTTTTCAGCCACGATAACTAATGTGCTCAGAATCAGACAATGCTTGCTTTTTTATGACCCATAATGAGTTACGGTGAAGCTTGCTTTATTCGCACTAGATTTTAGTCTTTTTAGACAAACACAACCACATGCAGCATAACTTCCACTCAAGGGCTGTTTTCTCTAGATCACATCTCTCTATTTTAATATTGCTTGTAAATAAAGGCTTTGTTGCATCTGCTCTACCCCTCCTGGCTCCTTTTTTCTCTTGCTATTGATCCTGTTTAGAATGATAGATGAGAATCGGCCTGTGAGAATGTCAGGTGGTGAAGAGCTGACGAGATTAGAGGGGTAAAACAGCCTTGCTCCGAGAGGAAAACACACACACGCACACACCATCACACGGCCTTACGACCCTAATGATCCTGCGGAGGGATATAGACTGCTTCCCCTGCATGTAAACAACAGTGGCCCTGGGGGGTCAGAGGCTTCTGGTGTCCATCTACTTCTGGGGGAAGGGTCTGACCTATGCTGGCCTCTGATGACCTCTATTCTACAGAGTGGCTGATGACCACAGGAATATATGAAAAAAAGCATATGCAAATGAATCAAAGTTTGCGGGAAGTAGACAGGGGGAATGCATTTCCATCAATCTGAAAATATTTGAACTAGAGATATTTCTAGATACGTAGATTTGCTTTTCAATTATATAAAATAGCCTTATTTTAAATCATATTTACTTTTATTATCCCTCATTAACTCGGTTTGCTTTAAAAAACATGAAGGCCAAATCAAAAGTGCAACAAAATCGTGATGACATTCAGAATGCCACCTAATATTTTACGCATACAAATACATATACACATATCTAAAGGGCACAATATTGAGAAAAACAGAAATGGTAGGTGTAGAGGCTTTGTGACCTTACAAACCTAAGGCTCCGTCCACACGAAGCCGGTGCGTTCTCTATCCGATCTTTTTTTTTTTCTCGATCTAAAAACAAAATCGCGTAAACACGAAACCACTGAAAACGATGTAGTATATATGCCAAACCAGTATGGGGCGCTGTAATTCTGCC
>JAUMHG010000035.1:663926-677954 GCA_032359395.1 Enteromius anoplus
AATATATGTATTTATTAATATATATATATATATATATATATATATATTAGATTTAGATTTTTCTTTTTACAAACATACTTTGTCAAATGTAAATGGTATTTTCCTCATTTTGGGGTGAGTGGGGGTTAGGGTTCACTGAGGGTTGTGACTATTCATGTTTGTGTCCACTCTTAGTAGTTGCTAACAGAAAAAAAGCAATGTATAGATTTATTAATATTGCTCTCTCATTACATTTGTTTTATTGCAATAAAAAAAACATTGTCCAAAAGAAAAACAATACCAGTTCTTGACCAACTTCCACTTCAAATGCTGACTACTGTATGTTTGTGTGTGTGTACTGTTTGTTCAAACACTGAGCCATTGAAAACCCACATCCCCCATTAGTTCGAAAACTAAATGCTAAAAGAATTTAATTAAGGGGAAAACTATTTATTCAAATTGTGTAAAACAGTATCAGAATTATCCTTCAATAAGAAGTGAAGAAAGGTCAAATTTAAAAATCTAAGGCTCCGTCCACACAAAGCCGGTGCGTTCCCTATCCGATCTTTTTTTCCCTCGTTCTAAAAAAAAAAATCGCGTAAACACGAAACCATTGAAAACAATGTAGTATATATGCCAAACCAGTATGGGGTGCTGTAATTCTGCCATAGAGATAAATATAAACGGAGAAGAAGACTTTGTATACAGCGTGCAAGGATATGCGCATGCTCAAACCAAGAAGAATACCCAAGTTGGCGAGTGACGCAGCCGACACGTGATTTGATGACATCATCGTTTCGCAAAATATACGGATTAGCTGTACACACGAAACCGCTGGGGTGTCGTTTTCAGATTTATCCACTTTGGCACCCGGTTTCAAAAAATAGCGGTTTCAGTCTCCTTAAACGCCGGATCCGTGTGGACGAAACGCCAATACGATAAAAAATGTATACGTATACAGCGAAACGCGTCTCCGTGTAGACAGGCCCTAAGACCCATCGTACCCACAAACCCTCTTACTGGCACGCCGTCAGTCTCAGGGACGAACCTGCACACACCTAATGCTTAATGCCTCATCCAATTATTGTAACCAATCCTGGTGCAGGAGCCTAATGTTCCTGAAGGGATGACTCTGCGAAGCGCTCATCCTCCAAAGACCCACATATGATGTAAACAAACACTGCAGA
The DNA here is from genome assembly GCA_032359395.1 of Enteromius anoplus. Classification (NCBI taxonomy): domain Eukaryota; kingdom Metazoa; phylum Chordata; class Actinopteri; order Cypriniformes; family Cyprinidae; genus Enteromius; species Enteromius anoplus. Next base: position 665,093 of record JAUMHG010000035.1, read on the forward strand.
AGCGTCGCACACCTTCTAGAAGCAGTGTTTTTGGCAGGTCTCCAGGGAGTCTTTAAATCGTCCCGACGCAAAACCGCTGATCACCCCCACGCTAATGGGGTCACTGCAGCAGCAAAATGCACTTCGGCCTCTTTTTCTGAGGAGCTCGTACAACACGGCATTGTGTGTGCGTAAATGCATATGCAAGTGCTGCATTGTGTCTTAAAAAGTCCCCCGCGTGCAAAGCTTGCTTCTCACAATCAGCTAACCACTGCGGCACAGCGGGTGCTAACAGGCTAATGCCATCTTAGCCTTAGCCGGCCGGGGCCAAACCGACATGTCTAAGTACAAGAAAACAAACAAACTGCAAAATCTCACTGCCTCACCAAAGGAAATCGTTTTTTTTCCCTCTAAATTGCAATCAATAGAGAGATTGTGCGGGGAGGAAGCGCACATTTGCACACCACAGAGATGCTGCACGAATCCCACAGCTTCTCCCGGGCCGTTCGCATGCTCTGGGGATAACGTTGTTGGCCTCAGAGTTAGCGTTTGGTCAGAGGACTGACTAATTACCAGCAATTTGTCACAGTTTAAGATTTCACATATTAAGTCTGTCTGGCCAATACTCCATTGTGCCTCGGCAGAGATGATGCACACTATTTATCAAATGTTTTTATTTATGCATGTCTGAGATCATCAATCTGTAATATGCAACTCAGGCCTAAATACATTGAGCTGACAAAAGCCTGAGGCGCATTGCAATGACACATCTTTGTGCACCCCCCTTTTGCTTGTAACCCTCCGGAGGCTGCAGAAGTTTCCCTCCACCCCCGTCCCTCACTCGAACACAAGCGAACACTGGATCTATTCAGCGACGACCACCGCCACAAAGAGAGGGCCACCGGGACTCATGGAGGAAGAAACACGCTGCTGTGCCGCTCTGCAGGGGAAAGGTCAGCGAGTTTGAGGCACCTCAGAATAAAACAAGAATCAAGCTCACCTCGGGTCCATAAGCTCATAAAATCCATTATAAACCACATCAGCGAGGAACTGAATACAACAAAAAATTGATTTGCAGGACACATTAGTGGTGAATATCAAATGTACTTTGATTATAAATGCTATTTAAATTGATAGGTTTGCTCACTGTCAGTTATTTAAAAGGTATTTTGTTTCCTTCTTTAAGTGCTAGCAAGTCTTTTTATAAAAAGGCTGATTCTTTTTTTATGTAGCCTATAGGCTAAATTTAAGAAAATGACTAAATGTTGTGGCAGTAGTGTGTCTTGCCTTAAAAACTGCAGCAATATCGGTAACAATGCAGTCTACAGTACTAAAATGAATCACAAAAATGTACTTCAAACCCTCTATTCATCATATAATGCTAGCCTTCTCGACAGCGGCGCGAGCAAAACACTGACTGAAGGTGTGACTGGACCCTGCGTCACAGAAGAGCTTTCATGAGTCCATGAATAGCCCATTGGCCGTCGGTGTCCATAACACAAACAATATTACATAATAGCCCTCAAGAGCGGACGGCGTCTGAGACGCATCTGTGTGGAGATACTGGTCCCCTCTCTATCTGCCGGTCACATGACTCTCTGAACGGCCTATTATACAGAACACACACGCCGAGATGAAGTCGACCAGCCCGAGGCGCATTGCATTTAAACAAGTCACCAAAGAAGGGATTGTTGGGATTGTGAATAGAGGACAGACACACATGGAGGCACATGACAGGACCGCCGCTGTCCAAGCTGACAAAAGCCACTTTAGTGCCCCCGCTGTTGAGATTGCGATCGTGTCCAGCGCATTCCCCAAACACCCTTGGCCAAAGGTCGGGAAGCCGCTCTGTCCAGCTTACGAAAACAAACAGCTCGACACAAGCAGAGCGGGGACAGGAAGGTAGTGACGTCAGGCTGTAAGAAACCGCTCTGAGACTATTACCCTCAGGGCGATGATGGAAACAAACCCAGTGGTAAACCGAGACTAAACTAGCTGTGATTGAAGAAGTTTTTCTTTTTATTCTGCCCGAGGCGCCGACAGCTTGTGTGGCAGACACCTGGACACCATCCAGGTGATGAGGAGGTAATCCTTGTACTGTAAGAGACTTACATAAGTTTTCTAGAACATATGCTGCTCCAGGCCATGAGACACCCACGACAACTGTCTGGGATGCAACAGATTAGTGACCTACACCAGAACGCTTAGCAGCCATGTGTACCAGATACATACTAGTGTTCCGTCTTATGTGACGGAAAAATCGATTGAACCTTTATGCAAAACGTTTGCCTTCCCCCAAGAAAATTTGCATTTGCTCACAAAAATTTTGCCCTCACCAAAAAACTAAACAAAAACAATTGATCTCTTTGCAATACTTTGGCTTTCCTCTTTGCCACCCCCCCCCCCCCCCATCAAACTTTACATTTGATTTTTTTAACTTCTCCCAAGAAACTATGTGAATTTATATTCACAAAAAATGTTCTTTGTGCAGTTTTTATGTTTGTAATTACACAGTACGTAATATGTGTTTTGTTTTAAAAAATGCACCATCTTGCTGCGGTTCACCTAGTGCAGGGGTGTCCAATCCTCCAGCACAATAGTCTCGAATGATCAAGTTCTTATGAAGATCTTAAAGGAATGGGTCACCACTGACTTCCATAGTAGGAAAAAAATCCCATGGAAGTCAACGGTTACCCAAAACAGCCTGGTTACAAACTTTCGTCAAAATATCTTCCTTTGTGTTCGGCAGAACAAAGAAATTCATGCAGATGTGGAAATACTCGATTGCACTTTATTGAATGCAATAGAGCAGCGTCAGAACAGGGTCCGCGACCCTGAAGGACTTGGTACCGGTACCTCTGTTCACTCAGTGCAGAGCAGCAGGACACATCACAACCAGCGGCAGACCAACACGGTCCCCTGGGGACAGAGGGATTAACACATGACAGAGCTCGTTAACTCGGGACAAAGCATGATGCTAATCCTGCGCGATCCTCCGATGGACACCCACAGAACGGGATGACCACAGAACATGGGCCAGATACAGGGAACCAGCCAGCATGCCGTGCCACCTGGCCAGGAGAGTAAGAGCAGAAATGGTGAGACGAGATGAGATAAGACGGATATTGATCATCCAGAGAAAGTGCAGGGGGCGGAGCACAGATGGGAGAGTATAGCTGTGCATTAGCAGAGCATGTGGGCACACCGAAATCGGGAGGTTTAGGGCGTAAAGGGGCCTTTTAACTCATTTGTAATTCGAGGAGCCGCTTTGATTGTATTATCTACTGGGAGCACAAAAAAGCTAAAGAGCCAAATTACATAACCGCTGATAAAAACCAGCTGGTGGGGTTCGATCAATGACATCTGATAGTGTGTGTTTGTTTGTGACAGCATGGCCACAAAAGTCATCTGCTGCAGACAATAAACATGCTCTTCAGCGAAAAGGAGGAAGTGACACACACACACACACACACACACTCCACAGGAAATGACTGTACCTTTAAGAGGATTATCCCTCTGCTCACAGCTGACCGGCACCTTCCAGATGGACTCTGAGCCTCTGTTCTGACTCAACAGAAAACTTCATTATATGCCTATTGGTGAAGAGCGAATCTTAATAAGGCCACTGAACTTAAATACAACAAGATATTGGTATTAGATGGTTATGTTTGGGGATATAGACTGGTTCAAGTTGTAGGTTCAAGGTCCTGCAGAAGGGATTGTCCTTCTACTGCTGTGGCTCGGAGCGAAAGTATTCAACCCCTGTTTGCTCAGCTGCTTTAGATAAACAATCAACCAAATAATATCGTCCAAGAGTAAATTTATATTGCTTAGAGGTTGTGTTTAATGTCTCAAAATTCTCTCCAACCAATTATAAAGAGAAAATGAAAGTACAGTAAGAGTGCAATAAGAACTGTAGAGGCGAAAACACACGGACAATAGAGCTTGAAATATGAGCGTTCCCGTTGAAAGCCTGAGACATTGAGATCCCTTGTGAAATAAGAGACAAGTGAGATTACTATTATTTTCCTCTACAATATGTGATTTTATTTTTTTAAAGTCCCATTGACTTACTTTAAAGGAAGGACCTGGGCCAACTCCAAAATGACAGAGACTTTGGACGAACAGAAAGCAACTACTCAGAACACTTCAGCATCTGCATTGTTTATTTTTTCTTCATTTCATCAGGAAAAGTAAGAATCTGATTTACTTTTTCTTCCTTTGGGAGTTGCATCTTGAACTGCTGACAAACTACAGATTTCATGAACGCCTTGAGGCTTGAGAGAAAATTTGTCTCGTGCCTTCGTAAAGTAGGTTGCCATTTTTCACTGCATGGAGGCCTGCAGCAGCAAGACACCTAGTTTTCAGGACAGAATATTTTAATATGGGATTCAGACACTGCATGGATTCTTAATGCATGTAAACTTTAAACAGCAGGTCTATCAGTGAACCGCAGTCTCAAAGTCACCATTCAATGAGTGACATCTGCGAAGACTGGAACAAAGGATACTGAACCAAAATGCACCAAAACGGGACTGCATGTCTGCTCCGATACAATGTCGCTCCAGACGGAGATTAACACAGCAAGAGTGCTGCAACTGCACAGCAGACGTGTTTACAGAAAGCTGAAGTGTAACCACAAAAGACTCCCCCCCAAAAAAGAACTCTGAATGCAACAAACTCTTCAAATTACCACAGCTGCAACACAATATCCCATCCTAACCGAGCCAACTGTCCGCTGCAAGAACTGCTCAACCCCCAGGGTGCTATCTTTACAGGAGTGCTTCAATATGAGAAAATTATCAGAAAACGACAGATGACACAGGAAAACCACTACAGCTGCATCTGGGGACAACGTTCACTTCTCTTACTCACTGTTCCAAATGGGTGTTTTTATAGCAATGCCGGAACCATTTGGTCTCCTTGGAAACGTTCTTAAAAAATTCCAAAGAACTATTTTTCACACTACATCAGGTTCCATGGATGGAAGATAAAAATTCTTCATGGAACCCACAATGCCAATATCTAAAAAAAGGGTTACTTATAAGACCGTACAGTGAGTAAGCTAATGTTGGTGGCCCATATAATGAACAGTCACGTTATGTCTCTTCAGATAATCATAAACAAGAATTTGACCTTTCTGATGTCATCTGCTGTAATTTCTTCCCTAGTGAGTCCCACCCCCATTCCTCTTATAGTCACTACCCATCATGCCATGACACATTTGTAATTGCTGGCAATGCCTCCCTCCAAGAGCCTAATCCCTGTAGGCTGGAGTTAGACAGCTCCAGCATTGTATCAGGATCATAACATGACAGTCAAACAAAAATGGATATGAAATAATTAGAGTTGTTCACTGTGACCTTTAGCTGTGAGTCGCATATTACGACAGCTTCAAATAGTCTGCATTATTAAAATGATCTCTCCTTATATTATATATATATTTAATTTGTGTCATAATTATACACCATACACCAGACGAAAGTGGAAGAGATAGATCCGATGAAGCCTCTCTGGAGCGGTGAGATGTTGGCCGCAGGGGGTTGAGGCATCCGTCTTAAACCTTTTGTTTGCCGAGAAGAGAGAAGGGAACTATTAAGCGAGACAATAGGATGAACTGACTTACAAAGCCAAGATTTAGCAGCAGGAGAAGGCAAAGCGAGCCGCACCTGCTGCGAAACGCATCATTTGGACTCCAGTCGCGCAGGGAGCCGAGCCAAGAAACCACCCTGTTGATTTTCATTGTCCTTAAACCACGAGAAGGAGAAAATACCAACATGAAACTAATCAAAATGACCCGGGATCCTCGCTAAACTCAAAGTGCATGACTAAAAATACAGTCAGATTAATCACCCTTTTGATACGGGGAAACATCAATACTTCGCAGTAGACAATTGAATGGTATCGAGCTGCTGGTTGTTAACTGGACAGCTTCTCTCAGACAGGGACAGGGTTTTAGACAGGGTCGTTTAATGAATTCCTGCGGTCTCATTATGAGGGCTGATACACCAGCACGCCTTAAAGACAGATACTCATATATTTAAGTAGTTTGAACATGTATACTTTATGAAGGGTCTAAACTGTATTAATTGTACTGTGTATGAGGACCGGCGAGTTTTATATATTAAAGACCGAACAATAGACCGGGTCAATGTTGTAAGGACCGGGCGGGTGAATGTATTGAATGTGAAGCGGGCGGGTGGAGGAGGCGCAGAACAAAAGACTCGAGCGAACAGGCGAGAGGAAAGTTTCACAGCTGGGAAAACACAGCACATGTAGAAAAACCGCATTAGAATGTATTCTCCTTCATCTATCAGCGCGATATGTGTTTTCTGAACGACTGTCCGTGGTTAAACATCGCTCACAGTTACGAGAGGGTTTGCCGTCCCCGCCCAGATATCCACCATTGAAACGGACTCAAAGGATGAGCAAGGCAGCACGGGATAAAAGGAGACAATGCTACAAGCAGTAAAACCGCTACAATATCTAACCCGGCGTGGGAGATTCAAGAATGTGAATCAAACCGGTGTGAAACCTGATCGCTTCAGTGGCATTTTATTCCGCCGGTACTTCTATTATAATGACCGATGTGAACCAGATCTCATAAATATTCATTTAATTATCAATGCATGCAGTCGTAAATCATGCTGTTGAATGAAAAGCATTTCTTAAGCTGACACTGACGTTCATTATTGAGTTTAATTAGTTGTGACACAGTGAAAAACGCTTTTAACGAATCGCCGGTTCTTTCTGGGATCGGCACATAGCGAATCTTACCGAGTCTATAGCGCTTTTCCTCCAGCAACGCCCAGTCGGTGCTCGCGTCTCCTCCCGGGTTTTTCCAAGCGGAACCCCGGCGGGCAGCACTGTGAGTCGAGAAAAACCGGCAACAAATGTTGAGAGAAAAACCAGCAGCTCTGACGGAGGCGGTTTGGAGCTGACTGGCTGTCTACCGGCGATAAGAGAGATGCGCGTCTCCTGGCAGCAGAGAATGAAACGGCGCTCGGCGATCCGCGCACGCACGCACGCGCACTCACTATGCGGTCGCGAGAGGCGGCATTGAAAAGGATGAAAAGGTCTCTCCCGCCCGCGACCAATCAGCTTCCAGACTGAGATTTATGCAAATGAGGGATGATGTCACCGCACAGGCCACCCCGCGTCCTTTCTTTTACGCGCCGTCCCTCTTCTTTTCTGTCGCCTCGGACCCCAAGTGTAGCCCCTGCCCCCACGAGCCCACCCCCACGCCCGCGTTCCCGCCGTTTCTTTTCACTTTCACCCTTCACTTTTACTAGTGCACACAAGAGAAACAGGGGCAGGCCTAACAAAAACTTTAACTATTAACGTGTTTGTTTCTTGACATAAAATAAACGGATTAACAGAAACGATTCAAATATGACAAAAAGAGGGGATTGCATTTAGAACATTTTTAATGTTCTATTAAGTATGAAAATAATTATAATTTAGAATCTAAAATAAAAATCTTGAAAAGCACACACCAAATGTATTAAAACTTAAAATGAAAACAAATGCATATTGAATACATTTTAAAATATTACTACAAATATATAAATTAAACAATTAGAACAACTGTAATAGCATACAAGTTATGCAAAACTTGCCCCAACTATACTCAAAATTATTAAAAAGACATAAGCTGAGTAGAAAAACTGACAGCTGGTGGATTTTGGCAGCTTTTCCTCCACCCCTTTAAAGGCAGACACACCTATTGACTTTGCTTTCATGGCTATGCATGATAATATCATTGTATTATTTACACTTCTGATTATTTTTTCTGCTCTTCGTGAACAAAAGTCTTGATTTGCAGCTCCCCAGTTAAGATGCCTATACATATATTTTTTTTAACCTCAGTAGGATTGGGGGTAAAATAATAAATCAAAGATGTTCTGGGGCAGCATTTAGAGGTGCATTACAGGAGGGACATTTCAGATCAGCTTTAAGACAGATTTATTTGTCCTGCTGATTACAGACACCTGTGTGAGCACATTAAACTCTGTTCCTCTAGAGTAAACGGTTTAAATGCATGCTCATATTTGCAAAATACATATTTGTCCTATTATCAGAATGCGGTTTGGTAGCGTTTGCTTGTAAGCCTGTTTTCCCAGACACTCTGGAGAAGCCTCTAGACTGCTGCTGCTCTCGTACAAGTCTTTGTCTTCCTTTCTCTCTGGCGCTGTTGAGACGGTGGGACACAGGGTGGGCTTTCGGCATGTCTGTCTGCCTCTCTGTCTCCCCAGCCCTCTCCTTTCTCTGACAAACAAAGCTGCATGTAAATGTTCTCCTAGCAGAAGCCGATGCATCTCTGATAGGCAAAGCATGCTTTGTGTTTATTCTCTGCAGTTTCATATGAGCACAGTCTTACAGACCGGTCAGTATTGCATCGGTTACAATATCATTGCAAAATCGAATAGAGATGTCAGGGGCAGTTCTCACCCTGGTACTGTATTGGCTCATGTTTTCCAACTTTTGTTTAATTTCCAACCTCATCATTTGAATACAGTCACAAGTCAGTCTAAACAGGCTCCTGCACACACCCAAATAAAAATATTACTATATATTCATTGCGCAGGTGCCAGAAACCAGGCTGGATTTATTGCATATTGACAGAACCATCACTTTGACTCAACTATGACATCATAGAGCTTTTGGAGTGGCGCGATGACCTCATGCTTAGCAACAGCAGAGTATCCAGACAAAATAAAGGGTGACATTTTAGATAGTCCAGACCTCCGAGCTCTCAAACGCGAGTGTGTTGGCTGACGAACGTTTTGGCCCCCTTCGGGAGCGCACACAAAGGGAGGAAATATCCTGACCCTTGCGGTAAGAGACGGTGCCGAACCGGCAGGAAGAGGCGGGGCATTTGAGCCGCCACTCACTTCCTATGCTATTTATCTGATTGTTTTTTCCCCGATGCCAGCGATCAGCCCTGCAGCTGGGCAACACGGCTCGAGAACACTGGCACTCGCACAAAACACAAGCCTGTGCTAGAAACATGACAGGAACAAACACTCCCTAAAACAAAAAGAGCCCAATTCAGAAACGTCAGAGCAGAAGCTAAGAAGCTACATCTGATGTGTTTTCTACACAGATCCACTAACTTTGGCGTGCAGATAACGCGTGTTTCCTTAGCTAGTCGTGTAACTGCAAATAATGCGCGCACCAAGAATGATAACTACAATGATAAATACCTTTATAAAGTTTAATCTTTCTAATTATTAAGTGGCCTTGAAGCATGAGTTGAGAATTACCAGTATTTTTCCACTTGAATGTTATTTTGTAAACAGAAATTAGCCCAATGAGAAAGTTCAGTGCAACTAGCCTACCACTAGGGGGCGAAATGAAACAATCGTATGCAAATGTTGAAAATAGGATTCCCTGGTATCTTTGACTATAAGCAGACCGGAATGTAATTCATTTTCATGAGTATCACCAGAGCAGTGTGAGTTACGACCGTATGTGTACGTGGAAATTTCGGATCTGATTTGAGAATCGAATGCAATTCAGTTTTTGACCTCCTGCTTACAAAACTATGAACGTGAGTGAAGTGTAAGCATTTTTTTTTTCAATAAAACATGTTTTTTTTTAAACACTATTATGTAAAATGGCAGTTGCGAATAATATTTTTTGTATAATTATTTAGCAGTGAACTGCAACTGTTTCAAAAAAAAAAAAAATTGGGTGTATCTGACTTTCTTCTTTTAAAAGAATCCAATCAGAGGTATATATAAAAAACTAAATCTCTAGTATTTGCTAGCTGTTGTACGAGTGTTGGTGTTCCAGCCAGTTATGTAGTGATAGCGTAAGCTCTGGTGAGAAGCGTTTTAATTTCGATACAGCTGAGCCAAAAGGAGACTGGTTTTCAATTGCTATAAACAACGTTTAGGTTATGCATCACACTGAAACATCCCTCTCTCACGAAAGCATGTAAGAGACAGTTAGCAGAAGCTAGAGATTATGTTTGATAAAGTTTCAAATATGGATATTCCTTTATCAAAACCCCACCAGAGCACTTTTTATGATGGAAAGATGCACTTTATTGGAATTCAAAATCTCAGCAGCCATTCACAGCCAAGATATTTTTGTAATATAACTTAAAAAAGCTTAGCTTAGGTAGCTTTGTTTTTGCGAGAACTATGCCTTTGTGTATTGCACCGTATTTTAGTCAAGCAACTCAATGTATAACACAGGGAAAAGTCCTAACAACATTGTATAACCTACAATTACGCACTCAGAAAAACGCTCAAAGCCAACAGGCAGATGGACTGGGAGTGTGTCGGCATTCATGAACACACACACACCTCTTCTGCACGGCTGGAGATGTCAACGCATGCGCACACCTTCGCGTTCGCACATGCTAGCGGCCGCGCGGTTACCCTGGAGACAGGAACTGCACCTGATTAACATGCAGCTGAAGAAGCACACGCTCGCGCACCCATCGCGCCTGACACAGCCTCCTACAGCAGGACGATTAAACGGAAATATAATGACTAAACAACATCATACCGCTGCGCTAATTACATCGTCTCAGTACACTGACCTTTAGATAAAATGAACTTAATTTATGAGAAAGTTCACGTTCTGTAAGCACACAGAGAACTTCAATATGCTCCCAAGCTTACTTCTGCTTTCGGTCCTAGTTAGCAACAGGATTTCAGCAGTTTGAACTTGTGCCCCTACTTTTTTATTCTTAAACAAACATCGGTAGCAAATGATATTTAACAATAGCACAATTAAAATAGCACCATAATAACAGTAAACTACACTTAATTATTTATGAAAGATCTCTCTCTCCCTCTATAAAATATAGAATGTAATATAAAACAACATTTTATTACATTTCTGAATAAAAACACCACTGCCTAATATGCGTTAAAGATGTACATTAACTGCTAATTCCTCACCTCACAAATTGTTGGATTTAATTACTGTACAATTCTGAGAAAGTGATTTGCAGTAAAATGCGATCAGGAAATATTAAAACCTCAGTAGATGAGGACTGAGATGATGTGTTACACTAAAAGGCATTTATATCTACCATCATGTGCTCTCAGGCCTGCAGATTCAGCTGCTGGAAGTACAAAAAACATTATTAATGCACTTTAAGTCATTTCACTTCCACTCATTTTATGACAGAGGAGAGTATAAATGCTGGTTGTCACTTGCCTCTACACGAGCACAGTATAGCGCCTGGAACAAGCGGCGCATGCATTAAATATTCAGGCCTCAGGTGGCAGACTGACAGGTAACAGGCCACCTTTAAAGCAGGACATGGAGGAGCTGCGCTCTCTTCTCTCCCTTGGGCTCCAGTCTTCAGTCTATCAGTCCATCAGATGGTCGATTGTGCTTCCTGTGGCTCCATCCTGTTCTGAATAATGCATGCGAGCTTTAAGAGAACCGGACGACACATCTGATCACGTCACTCATCCACAGCATTCCTCCCACTATCTTGAAGGTTATCTTCTCAAATAGCAGGTAATGGTGGTTGTGTGTTTGTGCTGTGGAGGTAAGGTTTTCACAACACGTGCAAACTAAGAAACAAGCTGCATATTGCGTGGAACCTATTGCACAACGAAAATGTTTCAAGGGGAACAAAAAAGTGACAGACCCGCTAAGATTTGCATTCGCTGGGATTATCCTGCAATTTATTTAGACAATTAATGAAGCACTACCGATTTATTTTCACTCACCTTGAAATTGTATTTAGTTAAGGATATTCAATTAAGCCTGTAAATTAGCCGTCTTGCAAAATATCGTTTCACGGTGGAATTCGCCAGATTATTAGGCTAATAACATTTTTAAAAAAAAACCATCAGTTTGACAGGTACGATCGTATAAACAGCAGTCAGAACAAAATCAGCTTTTGTAAATGCACATTAATGAACGCATAATCAAAACGCATTCGCCGCGTTGTATCTTGATCACGCAGAGGTACGCAATAACGTAGGGAGGATGTTTTCTCTTGTCTTTTTAAAAACATTAATTAGCCAAGTTTCCCTTGCAGCGAATGCGAGCCGAAGCTCACCGGCGCCATCTTGTGCATCAGGCCCATATTGCAGCGGGTCCGTCACTTTTTTGGGTCCCCTTGAAACATTTCCGTTGCGGTCGGCGCAATATGCAGCGCGTTTCTTAGTTCGCATGTGTTGTGAGGTTGGCAGCACTTGATGAAAATGTTTTCTGAATGTGCCGGTGTTTTCTCTATTTACATGCGTTTTCTTAAGTTGCAGCGCGTTGGGCTCTCTCGGCCACCGTAGTTTTGCCTTTTGATAGCAACTCTCCAAGTCTGTGTCTCTGTTTGAGATGTGGCTCTGTGTTCTTGGTGCTCGTGTTGTGACAGAAGCGCAGAGGCATTCGAACGGTTTGCCAGCTTTCATTTATCATTGTCGTTTTTATTGTGTCTGTTTTCTTCAGTAGTCTGGCTCTTGATTTCAGAGCCCCTCCTCCATCGGTAGACTCCTCTCTTTCTCTCCAGACCTTCAGGGAACGAAGCGCAGCCACATCTCCTGATGTTCACTGCTCCATCTACTGGACATCCCTGTCAGTGCACTCACTCCGCACACACAGTAGATCAGTGAGTCACAGAGCACAAATACTAGATTACTAAAAGGTAATCTCACAATTCGGACTCTCTCCCCCGTGTAAATTATTACAAGATTTACTTGCGGTTCCAAACCTGTCTGATCTTCATTCTTTCTAGGAACACCACAGGAGAAACTGAGTCTGCATTGTTGACACTGTTGAAGGACTCTTGATGACACATGAAGGTACTGACCTTCCACAAGAACACAGCTGTAATGACTTTATGCAATATTTTACTTCCAAGATTAATACTATTAGATATAAAATAGAAACTGTGCAGCTGTCAGCT
>JAUMHG010000035.1:702166-717305 GCA_032359395.1 Enteromius anoplus
TTTGAACATGCCAACAAATAAAGAGCAATAAAACGCTTACAAAAGTGTCTTGACTGTTTATTTACATCGGTCGTTTTGTTTGATTTGAGCTTTTAATGCATATTGAAGCGTTTTGAATGTGTTGTTAGAATTTAACGTGAATGAGTGGATTTATTCTTTGACCTGCTTGAACACGCATGTGATTAGAAACTCCATCAAAAAGGGGAACAAAGCTCAAGTAAAAAAAAAATAAAAAAAAAAAGACTCGTGACCAGCAGATAGCAGTAATGCACTTTAAAGTTATATGCCAGTTGCCTCAAATATTGGACATCACAGACTGAATCCTAGCTCCTTTCCAAACACAGGCACAGATTAGTGAGGCGAAGTTTGGCTCTCTTCAAAGATTCGGCTCTTTTGGTTTGGCTCCCAAATGGCTGTTTTTTTATTTTAGAATCACTTGGAGACTTTTTCTTTATTTTTTTTTAGCCCAGTTTATCAATTTTTAATTTGTGTATTGTAAGCAACTATTTAATTCCTTATTTTTATTTTAAAATAGTTAATTAACAATTTAATAAAACTTTAATTGAACACAATCACGGCAAACACATCAAATAACTTAAATAAAGGGAAAAGTCTTGACATTAAAAAAACATGTATAACAAAACACGTCTTTAGTACAGGTTGGCATTGAGAAATGATGCCTCATGCTATTTCTCCTCTCTAATTATTTGTCCTGTATTAGAGACTCTGTATCTAGTCTGTCCTACACACACTATCTTTAAAGAAACCGTATGTAAAATTGACATCCTGTGTTTGAACTAGCTATTGATTATTACAATACATTTCTTACATACGGTACCTTCAAAGCATGCGCACTCTTTCCTTCTTTCATATATAATGTACAATTCTAGTGGCTTCACCCATGTGATTAGCCGCATGGTGTTCCCAAATAAAGCCCCGCCCCTTCCAGCAGAAGAGTCGGCTCTTCTCGTTCGCTACAAAGAATCGTCTTTTAGAGCCGGCTCGTTCGCGAACGACACATCCCTAGCACAGAGGAACTTTGGGTAATGTGCCTGTAACCTGGGATGATGAGTTATGATTAAAAATGGATAGGAAATATGCCTGGGGAGTATAAACCAATTGTATCAAACCCGAAGAGAGAAATACACTGGTCAAAAGCTGATCAGAATAGGGTACACAGACCGATGCCTGGACGGAACAGGTTCAGATGTATTTTGCAGAGGATCTTTCTTGCCCCGTGTGCTGCGACATCTTCAAAGATCCTGTTGTTTTATCGTGTAGTCACAGTGTGTGCAAAGAGTGTCTTCAACAGTTCTGGAGAATCAAGGAAACTCAGGAGTGTCCTCTCTGCAGGAGAAGATCCTCAAGAGATGATCCTACGTTTAATCTTGCATTAAAAAACCTTTGTGAGTCGTTACGGAGGCAGGGAAGTGAGAGCGGTTCTTCAGGATCCGAGGAGGTCTGTAGTTCACACAGTGAGAAACTCAAACTCTTCTGTCTGGAGGACAAACAGCCGGTGTGTTTAGTGTGCAGAGATTCACAGACACACACCAATCACTCATTCAGACCCATTGGGGAAGTAATTTCTTCTCACAAGGTAGGACAGTATACATTTTGATGGCTTCTGTGTTTGCAATGTTTTTTTATTTTATTTGGGGTTTAAATTTGTTTGGATTTTTTTTCTGTTCTATATCTAAGTACAGCACTTGCAATACATTTGGAAATAGCAAATAAGTGAAGATGCACCGCTGAATAATAAATATCAAGCTAATGACAAGATCCAAAAATGGCTTTCCTTATCAGGCAAGCCTTCCCTTTTCCTTATTAGGCAGGAGCTGAAATGTTTTACAGCCTTATAACATGACGTTCCTGGACAAAGGTTCATTAATAAACTTATTTAACATTTATTTCACACACCAAAACATACAAAATAAAAATAAAATCTGTGTATTTACTTCTGAATTGCAATTATGTTCTTGTTTTCCTTCGCTTTGTCATGAGTTTTTCCTTAATACATGAACAAGAAGCCTAGTTTAGAAGGGTTTCATTTTCCTTATCTAATCAAATTCAGATTTCAAAATCATTAAAACCTGGTTTCATGGCTAGTGGAGAAAACAAATATGTTTTGGTGTTCGTAAAATTATAATAAAATTTTCATATTAATACTAAATTAAAATACAAGTCAATACCTTTAGCTTTAACATGTAAACATAAACGGAAACGCCTGAAAATCTTTTCAGTTCAAATCAGATGTTTTAGAGTTTTCACTTTGTCGAATTGTAGGAGGAGCTCAATACAGCACTGAAGACCTTACAAGTGAAACTGACACACGGAGAGAAAATGAAAAGAGAGTGTGTGAAAACAGTTCATCACGTCAAGGTGAGGAAACAGAATCAAGAGCCAAATACTCTACAATCCCAACACGCCTTATCATAATAGATGGTGGACACACTTAGACTTATGACTATAATGAAATAATAGGAATCAAGAAACTAGAAAAACTCATTCATAAAGTACTTAATGGATTGTAAAAACATTTGTAGTGTGTTGACGGAGACAACTGAAGTGAATGTGGTTTGATTTCAGTCTCAAGCTGAGCACACAGGGCGTCAGATTAAACAGCAGTTTGAGAATCTTCATCAGTTTCTCAGAGATGAAGAAGAAGCTGCAATCACTGCACTGAGAGAGGAAGAGGAGCAGAAGAAGAACATGATGAAGGAGAAGCTGGAGGAGATCAACAGACATATCTCAGCTCTTTCAAACACAATCAAAGACATGGATGAGATGATGAAAGACAGTGACGTCTGCTTTCTGAAGGTCAGATTTCAGATAATGATTGATCCATTGATTGATTGATTGATTGAGTTGTTGATTAATGGTGTGTTTGTTCTGCAGAAGTTTCCAGTCTCAATGGAAAGGTGAGTGATCTGCTGGGGTCTCTGGTCTCTCTTCTTCTGATTGAAAACCACTGCAGTTCTGATCCTGAATCTTCTTCCAGAGTCCAGATCTCATCACGGCCGGATCCACAGACAACTTCTGGAGCTTTGATTGATGTGCCACGACACTTGGGCAACCTGTCCTTCAGAGTCTGGAAGAAGATGCAGGACGTCGTCCAGAACAGTGAGTCTCCAGAAGATCTGTGCTCTTACAGATACAGTGGAATTGGGTGAAGATTTTACAGATGTAAACATGATGTGTTTGATCATCAGTTGGACAAATGTCATAAAAGCAACTGTTGATTGTGTTTCATCAGCTCCTGTGATTCTGGATCCAAACACTGCAAGTCCAGATCTCATAGTTTCTGGTGATCTGACCAGTGTGAGACACAGCTGGAAAAAACAACGTCTTCCTGCTAATCCAGAGAGATTTGACTCTTTTCACTGTGTTCTGGGTTCAGAGGGTTTTAGTTCAGGGACACACCGCTGGGATGTGGAGATTAAAAAGAGCAGATGCTGGAATTTAGGAGTAACTACAGGATCAAACCGTAGGAAGGGCCGTGATTTCTTTAGCGCTGATGTCTGGAGCGTCTGGTATGGACTCTATGAACCGTCTGGTTTTCCTGTAGAACAGGATCTTGAGCGTGTGAGAGTGTATCTGGACTATGACGGAGGAACAGTGTCATTCTCTGATCCTGTAACTAACACACATCTACACACATTCACAACCACCTTCACCGACACTGTCTTTCCGTTCTTCTGTTGTTATAGGTTTTCCCCTCTGAGGATCTTACCTTTATAGTCAGTAGTTGAAGTTAATATCAAGACACTTAATTTTTAAACTGTTATGTCCGGGCCTGAACAACATATGGAATTGTGAAAATCATGCATTTCTTTAACATTTAATATATTAATTTCGTTCCAGACATGCATGACTTGATTTCATTTGGGGAAAAAAAACTAGAAAAACATAGTGTCACGCCTTAGGCCTGACACTTGATTTTTTGTTGATGTCTCGTGCCATGTGCTCCATGCCTTAATGTTTACTTTCTGTCCTCCATGTGCTTTCCCTTGTTTTGTAACCCCGCCTCCCTAATCAGTCTCTCACTCCCTGCCAGTCATGTTGCCCCAGGTATTTCTAATTATGTCCTGATTATGTTTGTATAAATACCGTGTCTTGTGAAATACCCAGTTGTCAGATGTTAAGGTTTCAGCACTGTGTGTATCGTTGGTTCAGCTGTTTTATATCATGTTTCTTAAATAAATGTCCTTTTGAGTATCTCTGCCTCTGAGTCCTCATTGCCGCTGAAAAAGAGCGATCGCCGGCGTTTTGTGACACACAGCATGCTGGGCATGAAGAGGATTCAAAGGTGGCTTCCATGGCTGGGCCAGGGCAGGATTAGGCTGTGCAGATGTCCTCCGAGGGATTTATGGAGCTTACCTATGCCCCTGGGGGTTGTGAAGCCACCGGTGGAACCTCCAGAGAATCTATGGCTTTAGCTGACACCTCTGGGAATTTTGCAGGCACCGGCGGAACCCCTGAGGGATCAATAACTGACACCCCCTGCAGTACTGGGAACTCACGTATGGGCGAGGCCTTGGGTGCAGACTCCAGGACAGACAAAGTCTTGGGGGCAGACTTATGGAAAGATGAGGCCTCTGAAGCACAGTGTGCGACCCACATGCTTAAAATGACGACTGCCATTACCAGGAGCACAGAGGAGAGGGGATGAATCTTTGATATGCCCTGTGCTGAAGCTCTTGAGATGCCTGCTGCATGCACTGACATGTTCGATCCATCTGCCAGGCTGGACACCAGCCTCATATGCCCTGGGAAAGCCCTGGTGTCTCCAAGTGCAACATCCTTGATGCTGGGGAACACAGGAGTAGCATCCGGGGTGGCTGGAGACTTGAGTTCCATCTTGGCTAAAGGCTTGGGTGTGGCAACCGTCTTGTGCAGGCTGCTCAGATGGGACGTGATGTGGCTCTGATGTGGTTTCTCAAAACGAGAAACAAGAAAATGGTAAACGAGAGAGAGAGACGGATTACAAACTGGGGTTACAGTACAGGAGATAATGAGGTAACAAGGAGGTGGGACTAATGAATTACAATGGTGATTAACAAAAGAAGAGACACAAGGGAAAATAACAGCATCAAAGTACTGTGAGAATAATTTGAGAGCAGTCGTAGAGATATAAAATACATAGATACCCCATTTAGCTACTGGATAGTACAAAGTCACCACCATACTGGTATGTGCAACTTGACGTAATGCTCATTAAAAAAGCTGGGACTTCTCTGAGCTGTGAAGATGACTATTTTGAGGTTTCACAAAACTCTTTCAGGATTGCCTTATAATTAGCAGCCCCGAACTCTAATATTTAAGTTAACCATTAATGATAGCCAGTTTTTTGAGCCTAATTCTTTTCCATCTGTTTACATTTATTTGAATGGGGTAAAGGTATTTCGTAAATTGTATAACTAGGGTGTATTGACATAAAATCTGTGAGATGCTTATTCATAATCAAATGTTTAACTTTTTAGTGCCTAATGAAGTTTTTCAACATGGACATTTATTGTTGTATTATGAATAATAAAACACATCTTGTATTAAACAAGTCAAGCATAAGGTTAGAAAAAAATAAAAATAAAAATTAAAAGGGCACAAATGCTTCAGATAAATAATTTTTGAGCTACAAATTATCTTAGCATTCATTTTAAAGTGTCCCGTGATTGGTTCAAGAGAAAAATCTAAAGGCACAAGAAAAAAAGCTAGAAATGCAGTGTTATGAATACATCTTGAATGAAAGCATCTCTGAAATGCCTGTGTATTTGACAAATGTTGCATGTAGCACCAGCGTCGCTGGAATCGGGAAAGGCACATCACGCCGAGACTTGGGAACAGGTCTTCGGAATGGCTTTCCTGGCCGTGATGGCAGAACAGCATCCACAGGGAATGACTTTCCTGGCCTTGATTCGGGAACAGGACTCAGTAACATCTCTCCTGGACATGACAGCGGAACGGAATCCACTGGGAACTGGATCAGATCTCCTGGCCGTGACTCAGGAACAGGACTCGGGAACGGCTCTCCCGTGGCCTGCAGAATAGAATCCGTCGGGAACGGGGACAGATTTCCTGGCCGTGATTCGGGAACAGGACTCAGGAACGGGTCTCCTGTACATGACAGCGGAACGGAATCAACTGAGAACTGGATCGGATCTCCTGGCCTTGACTCAGGAACAGGACTCGGGAACGGCTTTCCTGGCCGTGACTGGCAGACTGGATTCTCAGGGCTAGGGAATGGCAGTCCTGGTCATCCACGGAATGGTACGAAATGGTACCTCTTAACCCCGAGCCTGAAGAGATGGATGATGGTGGCATTGTCATACTTCACCTTCCTTGCCAGCCTACAGAACTCCTCAGCACAGGCATAGAAGTGTGGCAACCTCCATCGCTGTTAAGTGTCGGTCCTGTCAGGGTGTTTGGTACACAAAGGTACGAAGGCTAAGGTGAGTTCTCGAAATGACAGAACTTTAATCTACAAACTTACAAACGAACAGGCAGGGAATTACACACACAAAATAACATTGTATAACATTGAGGACCGACAATCAAAGACAAAACAGAACGGACTTTTAAACACAGTTAAACACTCAGGGAGAACTGAAAACAGGTGAGGAGCACAGGTGGGCATGAGTTAAATAACCAAACTAAACAAGACACGGAACCAGACCATAATAGGAAAATAAGGAAGACACAAAAGGAAACCAAAACTATACAGAACAGTGGCAACGCCCTATATATAAATATTTCTTTATCGTCATTGGAAAAATTGTCTGGCACTGCATTACTTTTACATTATCACAGACAGAAGAGGAAAGACTAAGGTAAGTGCAACAGGTATGAGTGAAGCAAAACAAGCCAGCATGTACATATCTTGTAATTTTAGAAGTTATAGCTGGTAACATGTTCCTTGTCCTTCCTAGTAGTGGCACGTGGTGAAGATAAATAGAAGGCTGGAATTTCTGTAAACGTGAGTAGAGTTCAGAGACCAGCAAGGTGTCCAGGTAAGTGATCTTAAAAATCAATGAGACTAGACATTGCAAAGAGTGGATCGAGTGTAAACACATTACCATGTTTATGGGACAAACTTCTGTTTCTTACTGAAACAACAGTTTCTCTACCTTCGTTTCAGATCTTATCCAACCACATTTTTTAAACATAAAGAGTTTAGTGCTTGTTCTACTTTATATAAAAATTTTAAATGTAAGATTATTTTTCCATGTTGTTCATTTGTGTTGAAAAAGTGTGTAATAGAAATATTATACAAATAATAATATCATGATGTCAACATTCGCTGTGTGATTCCATTTATTGATAGCTGATGTTTTCTATGTATGTGATGAATGGATCTGGTGGACATCATTGAGTCTCTCTCATGTTTGCTGCAGTCTCAATCATGATTCTGTTATGATATTGTGCCATAACATGATTTATATTGTTAACATAGTGTGGTGTAGTTTGAGATGCTAGTACTATTAGAACAAAAAAAAAAAAGTAGAGTGCAGAGTCCATAAAAGTTCATTCTGTTTTAGAGCATTTTGTAACCTAAACAGACGATTAGATTTGTTATAATTCTTTTTTTTATTATTATTATTTTACTTTTCCACATTTGTATAACACAGTGGGCAGTTATTGTGTTTATTGTGCCTTTTAAGTAAATAAACAAAATGAAAACAAAATGTAGTTACAGTAAGTGACACCCTGCAGAAAAAACAGGAAGATGTGGTTTTTATGATGTAAAAGATATCAGGAAAATACCTAAAAAAAAATCTTTCCCTTAAAAGAAGAAATTCTGCTTTTTGCGCTGTAGTGCATATCATCTCTCTGTGTGTTTATATACAGTGAAATGGCAGAAGCCTGTCTCTCATTGGCTGAGGATCAGTTCACTTGTTCAATGTGTCTGGATCTCCTGAAGGATCCAGTGACGATTCCCTGTGGACACAGTTACTGTATGAGATGCATCACAGACTACTGGGACCAGGAGGATTGGAAGAGACTCTGCAGATGTCCTCAGTGCAGACAAACCTTCACACCTGTTTTGGGTAAAAATGTGGTGTTTGCTGAGATGGTGGAGAAACTTAAGTCAATGAGACTTCAATCTGCTGCTGTTCCTCCACCTGTTCCTCCTCGTCGTCGTCATCCTCAGACTGGATCTGGAGATGTTCAGTGTGACTCCTGCACTGGAGTTAAACAGAAAGCTGTCAAATCCTGTCTGGAGTGTCGAAGCTCTTACTGTCAATCTCATCTTGACCAGCATGAAAGTCTCTTCAGAGGTAAAGGACACAATCTGATGGACGTCACTGGACGACTGCAGGAGATGATGTGCCCTCGACATGATAAAATGCTGGAGATTTACTCCCGGACTGACCAGAGATGTATCTGTATGCTGTGTTTGGTGGATGAACACAAAAATCATGACACTGTATCAACTAGAGTGGCCAGAGCAGAGAAATAGGTACAGCTCCAGACTGGATCTCTTAAATCCAAGTTAATGTTGTTTCTCTTTTCATTCGGTATATGATTTTTCTTTCAATCAGGGAAGCTGGTTGTGTTTAAGAATAATAGACATTGTGTTTTTCATCAAATAAGTTCAGACCTAACTGACTAACAAGAGACATGTTTATAAAAACATTGTTTGATTTAATAACATCTGTTTTCTGCAGACATTTTGAGGAAACGGAGAGAAACATTCAAAAAAACTATCCAGCAGAAAAAGAGTGAGCTAAAGCGGATGAGCGAGGCTGTGGAGTCTCATAAGGTCAGTTCAGATGACTTTAAGTAGTCTCCTTCACACTTTTCATAGTTCATAGAACTGTTGGGAGAAATTAAGGCTTACTGGTGTGTTCGTACCACAGGAACTAGGTATTTATTTTCAGAAAATCCACCAATTTAGCTCCTTCTTCAGAGTCTGATGGTTCTGTAGGGACTAGGGATTAAAGTGTGCAGTGACTGGCCAAACACATACACCAACACTTGCTAACCAACATTTTAAATATATATATAACATATGTATGAGAATGATGTCAGGATTAACCATCTGGCCTAAAAACAAAGTTTTATAGTAAACCACATCTTAATAAAACGTCTAGGTTACGAACGTAACCCATGAGACGTTACATATGGGAACTCGCCAGAGAGACCAATTGCCTTTGAGCTTTATACAAAAGGCCAATGAATATTGGCGTGCACTTGATTGCGCTCAGGTGCATCTCATCACTGTGTGAGTATAAGGGGGCACAAGCGCAGTGCACATGCAGCTTTTTGCTGAAGAGCCGAGCCGGCATCAGCGCAACCTCAGAGTCAGCACAGGGCTGACAGTTGTACTGAAGCAGGTGGTTGGGGAGCGGAGCACATGACTAAACACATAGTTTCTGCATGTGGAAATGAAGAAATGCAATATATCGATAAGATTATGGATATAATTGAAGGGAAACACAGCCTTCTGGCTGACTGTGGACTATTGAGATTTGTAGCTACATCTACTGGATGAAGGAAACACAGAAGTAGCACAGCCAAAGCTACTCCGCTCTAGGTCCGACTGCGGAGCAGGGAGGACTTAGGTTCAGCTATTACAGGGGAACACTGAGAAAAATGGCGCACAGATCCCGTGGGAGTGGCGCAGCAAGCCGACATCAGCTGGCCCTCCACTCACCTGCTGTCTTCTGTGAAGACACGGGAGGACACAGCCTCTACGCGGAGGTCGTAGAACCTGGCAAAGGTGTTGGCTGTCGCCCAACCCCACAGCCCTACAGATATTTGCTAGAGAGGCGCCATGACCCAACGCATAGGATGAGGCCTCACTTCTTGTTGAGTGATCTCTCAGTCCTAAGGGGCAAGGCTCTGGTATAGATAGGCCAGGGAAATGGCTTCAACCACCCAATGAGCCAACCTCTGTTTGGAGCAGCATTTCCATTCTGCTGTCTACCGAAGCAAACAAAGAGCTGCTGGGAGCATCTGATGCTCCGAGTGCGGTAAGTGTAGCGGCGTAATACGGTCAGTGTAGCGGCGTAATTTCCCGCGTACAGGACACAACAACTCTAAGGCTGGGTCTGCTTCTTCCTGGGGCAGAGCTTACAGGTTCACTTCCTGATTACGCAAGGGCATGGTAGGAACCTTGGGCACGTAGCTGGGGTCTACCACATGAGATTTAGCCAGGCCGAACTCTAGGCACTCATCGTCGACAGAGAAGGCTGGGTAGGTCCCCCACCCTCTTAATGGATTTCAGTGCAGTCAGAAGCGTTGTTTTCAACGTCAGATACTTAAGATCTGCTGACTGGAGGGGCTCAAAGGAAGCCTGGCACAGGCCATGTAGGGTGAAGACAAGGTCCCAAGAGGGTACGAGGTGTGGTCTCGGGGGATTAACCCGACACGCACCTATGCGGGAGAGTTTGCTCTTCTCTCGGTTGACCTGAAGACCCAGATGGCTGAGGTGCTGTAGCACTATGTCTCACAATAGGCCCTGCCCGCGACAGCATACAAAGGCCCACATGCCTCAGACGGGAGCCGTGACTGGCCCGGCCAGGCGGAAGCACCGTGCAGGCATAAAGGCACACGCGGCACCTCCAAACCGATTCCTTCGGCGGCGCGGAGGTGCATGGCCGACAGTTCAGCGTTCGTCGCAGACAGAGCGGCCCCCGAAAGATTGCAGGAACTCTTTTCAGTAGATCAGCCGTCAACTTCAATACAGCCAAGGGGATCTCCAGCTCAAACGGCGAAGGCTCTGAGGCGAAAAGCTGCATGTGCACTGCGCTCGTGCCCTCACGCAGTGATGAGGTGCACCTGAGCGCAATCAAGTGCACGCCAATATTCATTGGCCTTTTGTTTAAAGCTCAAAGGCAATTGGTCTCTCTAGCGAGTTCCCATATGTAACGTCGAAGTGATTCGACTGAGAGGGTAACTAAATGCATTGCAGCTCGCATCAAATTCAAGACACTGATGCTTGCATATGGAACAATCTCCGGCTCGGCTCCCGCAGACCTCCACTCACTGCTTCCAATCTACACTCCCTCCAGAACTCTGAGATCCGCCAGTGAGAGACGCCTCATTGTACCATCGCAAAGAGGAACAAAATCTCCTTCCAGAACATTCTCTCACACCGTTCCTGGCTGGTGGAAAGATCTTCCCATCACTATCCGAAATGCCAACTTCCTTACAACCTTCAAACGACTTCTGAAAACGCATCTCTTTCAACACTACTTGACATCTTAATAAAAAAAAATATTTTAACTCTATCCCTTCTCTCCCTTTCTGGCCTGCACTTATCTAAACATCTAAAGTTGTTGTTTCCCTCTTTAGGACTATTTGCTGCTGTTTTCCCCACCTGTAAGTCGCTTTGGATAAAAGCGTCTGCTAAATGAATAAATGTAAATGTAAACTTCTAAACTGTAGCTAGGACATGAAAACACACACAAAAATGGGTGAGGTTTGACAGAGACAGAAAGACTAATATTAGCGAAGGTGCCATTCCTCATACAATACTTGACACTGAATGTGGGAAATGTTCAGAGTTCATTTTACCAACTTAATGCAACTAACAGTCCTTTAACTAATTAAAATTTATAAAAATGTGTTAGTGTGTTGTGTGTATGCCAGGTCAAAGAGATGAGATGAGAGTTTCAGCGCTAATTCGGAAAAGGATCTACCCCCCACAGTTCACATTCAATTTTGTAGTGCTTATCACAATACACATCATTTCAGAAAGCGTTGCATAGAATTATTTCGATAGTCTTGGGTTTGATATTGTACATATTATCAAGTGGCCAGAATTTTTTTAAACCATGATAAATGTAAAGGACTATAAATGTATGCTATGTGCTGTGTCTTTTCGTAGGTGGTGGTTTTTTCCCCCCAGTAATTAAAACTATTTTAGAACTAATGAAGAACCATTCGAGAACCTATATTTAATTTTAAGTGTTTTTTAACACTGGTGCTTTATGTCTTTTTGAGGTACCAGGAAGCTCTTAACTGTAATGTGTGTGGTGTTACAGCGCTCTGCACAGACAGCAGTGGAGGACAGTGAGAGGATCTTCACTGAACTCATCCGCTCCATTGAGAAACGTCGCTCTGAGGTGAAGCAGCTGATCAGAGATCAGGAAAAAGCTGCTGTGAAACAAGCTGAACAGAGACTGGCGAGAATGGAGTTAGAGCTTGATGATCTGAGGTGGAAAGAGACTGAACTGAAACAGTTTTCAGACACAGACGATCATATTCATTTCCTCCAGGTAATGGAGATCTTCTTAAGCTTCTTAAGCTGTGTTTAATCACACAGAGTTAATGTTGTTGTCTTTGTGTCTATAGAGTTGTCCGTCTGTCTCTCTCTCTGGATCTACAGACAGCTTCACTGTCAGTTCTCATCCCAGTTTTGATGAGTTAGGGAAGTCCGTCTCTCAGCTCAGAGATAAACTGCAGCAGGTCTGCACAGATGAAATAGAAAGGTTATCTAAAACAGGTAATACTGATGTACTTTCAGAAAGGAGTTAAGCACTGTTCATTAAATATGAATCGGTTGTGCCTTGGAAATTAAAGGGTTTGTTCACACAGATGTTCTTTGATTTTCATAGTGAAAACTGTCCAGGTTAATTTCCCGAGTCAACAGTTTACGACTAGGAAGGAGTTCCTACAATGTGAGTAGATACACAAACACTTGTGATCACTGGGAGACTTTCTGTGCAAATTGATGATGGTCTTACCAGGGGTTTATTCCAGAGCCAAAAAAGTAGGGTGACTATACATGCCATTTGTCCCAGACACGTCCGTGCTGGGATTTGTTTTGGCTTTGTCTTCTTGATTTGCACATCATATGCAACACTCTCATCTATGTGGTGTTAGCTAACAATACAGTTATATTTGCTGTAGAAATAATAAAATGAATAACATGTTTTTCATATTAAATAAAGAAATAAATTCTTTGTCTGATAAATCAGTAACTCCGGTCAGAGAAACACATCCAATTATAGTCATTATGAGATGACAGTTATCATGTTCAATTATCGATTTATAGTTATGTGTTTTTGTTCATCAGATTCCCGTCTGTGGACTCTGGATCTGAACTCAGTGAATTATTGTCTCTGTCTGTTAGAAGAAAACACAGTGATCACTTACTCTGACACACGCCTGCAGTATCCTGATCATCCAGACAGATTTGATTTGTGTAGAGAGAGTGTAACTGGACGCTGTTACTGGGAGGTGGAGTGGGCAGGTGAAGGGGGATCAGGAGTAGATATAGGAGTGACATTTAAGAGCATCCGCAGGAAAGGAAATGGTCTTGATAGTGCAGTTGGACGTAACAGTCAGTCCTGGTGTTTGTTCTGCTCTCCAGACTACTGCTCATTCTGGCACAATAACATAGAGACTGTTCTTCCTGTGGTCAATGTCTCCAGAAGAATAGGAGTGTATATGGATCACAGCGCAGGGATTCTGTCCTTCTACAGCGTCTCAGGCACAATGAGTCTCATCCACAGAGTCGATGATGATGATGATGTCATGAGGTGTATTTTCTAATCAGAAATACCTCTATTGATCAAGCTGGATATTTTAAAAGGGATTTCAAACTTCTGTATATCAAAAGTATTCGTAATACCCAAATCTGTCATCTCTCTTTTGCTGACTCAACCTGATTAAAATAAATTGTTCAGTTTCTGCATTGGACTAGATCAATACCGTTTGCATAGTTTTTTTTTTCTGACCACAGTTAAGGACATCTCTAACTTCTCACTAAACAGGATTCCAGCAGAAAGATCAATGCTTCTGATACTCTTAGATCATGAGATTTTTCAGGCTGTTTTAAGTTAACTATTATCTCTCATAAAGGTTTTTTTTTTTTTTTTTTGGCATGTGTACTTGTAGCTGATGTTGATAGTTCAGTTATGGCTTATGTTTAATACATCTGTAATTTAATGTTTATATGTTTGGGATTTTCATGATTTACTGTGTATATCTGTGTATCTTTTTCATTATTTAGTTGGTATTGTATTTTATTATCCTTGTACTTTGTTCGAATAAAATTAGTGTCAGGTTAAATTAAACTTCCTGAATAATTTATACTGGAAGTACTTGTACAAAATGAAAGGCAAGATGTGAATTTAGAGATATGTTAAAAGCTCATTTACCACTCTACTGCTGGTTACCAGGCCAACACGATATTAATGATTGGATATTTCTTTATTAGTGTTGATGTCCTTTTGAATCGTGTGTAAAACTATATTTTCTTTGTTTTTGTTTGTATGTGGTTTTCAAGGTGTTCCATATCAGCAAATAAAACATATAGACATCAGTATTTTGGAAGCATGGACTGTTTAATGATAAGAGAGTAGTTACATGTCATAAATCCATTCTACGAAGTCTGCTTTTGGCTTCAGTATGCATTCTCGCCGCCAATAGATCTCTGTACAATTTGGATGCTTTCGGTGGTGGTAGAGATACGTGATTCTGCAATGCTGTTTGGATGTATTCAGTGTAGAACTGGCTTCATTGTGCAGCCATTGCCTCATTTCTCGAGCGGCTGTTGCGGCATATACCGGAGAATGAGGTCACTGAAGGTGTCGAGAGATAGACATGCATCATGTACTACATACAAAAGGAAAGGAAGTTCAAATCTGCATATGAGACTTGGAAGATCTACGTCAGAAATGTTAGTTTAAAGTTAAAAACAGGAGTGCTTTAAATTGATTTGATGGATGGTGTTGAGAAGAAAGAGTAATCATTCTAAACCCCCTTCAGGGTTTGCAAGCATTTCCGCTAAAAGAGCAGAGACTGCTACTTTGTTAGCTGCAAAGAAAGCTGAAATGGCCGACATTGATGCACAAAGTACGCAAATGAAGAATCTTGAAAATCATAGAGACATAGAGGTTATGGAAGCAAGGCTTTGAGTTTATACTGAGGCGGAGTCAAAAGTGAGAGGTCAGCAGTGTGGTTCAGCAGCCCCATTCCCTTTGTTCCTAACACACCTGTAGCACATGCATTACAAGAGTCAATGACGCTGACTCGACTTCCCGAACTCTTTGTATTTTTTGATGACCCATTGAGGTTTATGGAGTGGATCACAACCAGTGGACACGCTGTTCTATTTCAAGAGTTCACGCTTCCTTGTAATAGAGAAATGTAAAGCAGATTTGGCGAGCTGTCCAGGGAGCGAGCCGGT
>JAUMHG010000035.1:756246-767675 GCA_032359395.1 Enteromius anoplus
TGTCTGTGTGTGTGTGTGTGTGTGTGTCTGTCTGTGTGTGTGTGTGTGTGTGTGTGTGTGTCTGTCTGTGTGTGTGTGTGTGTGTCTGTGTGTGTGTGTGTGTGTGTGTCTGTGTGTCTGTCTGTGTGTGTGTGTGTGTGTGTGTGTGTGTGTGTGTGTGTGTGTGTGTGTGTGCAAACGTGAGCTTGAGCACTCAAACATGGAATGTCCAAAACATTCAGATTTCAACACAAACACTCAACAATCAAGATGCATTTCAAAACGCTGTCAGATGTTATTCACACACACACACACACACAGAAGGTGGGTAACAGGAGGCACAGGAACACAGATCATGACGGATTAAACACACTGTTGCTGCAGGACTTAGTTGTTCTTGCACAAAGACGTTATGGAGTGCATGTGTGAGCATGTGTGTGTGTTCTGGCGCTCAGGTGAGGCTGTAACTGTCCTGCAGGTGAAATCTGGTTGAACAACATTTCTAAACTCTCTCCTCTTCTTCTTCATATTAGGGTGTGTGTGTGTCACACAGGGTGTGTTTGTTTCCTCACTGAGAGCCGAACACTAAGCACTAAGCAGGAATAAACGAGTGTGTGCTGCTCATGATTCGATGTGTCTGTGAAGTGTTTCTGAACACACCAGAGCTGCTAAAGCAACACACACTTCCCAGCTTGATCTTCCAGACGAGTCTGAGCCACACTGAGCTCCAGCATCGAGACGCTAGAATAACCCTCCTTCAGCCAGCGGCATTTTGGCATGTGTGTGTTTCACATTTTTCCAAAAATTGTCAAATGTTTTCAAGCACGTCCTTCAGCTGGAACTGATTAAGATCCAGCCAGTCCAGCTACATCTCTCTGTGTTTGCTCTGAATATACTTGTTTTTCTATTGTGAAACTCTATCGAGAGACTCCTGACTGCTCCTCACAGGTTAAAGAGGTTAGAAATCAGCCAGAAGATGTGCTTGATCACAATCTACAGTCAAACATCATGGACCTGAGAGTGAAAGTCAATCAATCAATCACTGTTTATATAGCGCTTTTATCAAGCACTGAAGCTTATCAAATATAAGAACAGAGTGATGGTAATGTATAATGACCAGATTAAACACTAAAGCTATTTCATTATTGAATGGAGATACGTCGTTGTCTAGATCAGCTCATTTTAACAAGAACCAGAGTGAGTGAAGTCTGTGCAGTGTGTGTGTGTGTGTGTGTATTGTGTGAGTGTGTTTGATTGAGTGATGTTCTGTCGGAGGGTGTGGAGCATCTGTGTTCACAGAGTGTTTACCCATGAATCACACAAACACACACACAAAGAGAAGCAGGGTTTAGAGGAAAGAATGTGTGTGTGTGTGTAAAGTTATCTCTCAGAGTTTTCACAGAGCCGGCGGGAAAAGGGCTTGTCAGGACCTTCCCAAACACCACACCCTTAAACAGAGACACAGGAATGAGAATGAGAGGCGGAGCCGGGGGCGGACAGGGGAGGGGCCAACAGCTGCCCTGATAGCTCGCTGTAAAGATCCAGAGTCACACACACATCACATCTGGAGTGTGAAGCTGCTCTCGTCCAGTGATCGGATTTCTGTTTCTCCGCAGGTAAGATCTAACCGTCTGCTGTAGTGTGAGGGTGTGTGGGGCTCCAGAGTGTGTGAGAGGAGAGACGCTCCTCTGTTATAACATGAGAAATCCTGAGGAACACAGAGGAAAGAGTGTGTTTGTGTGTGTGAGAGAGGGACGACAGGAGAGGAGGGACGCTTCCTACAGGGAGTGGCATTTCTGTGCAACTCTGAGACAAGTTTCAACCCATCGAGCCAAGAATACACTGCATCCGCTCATTCAGAGCTGCTGCACACACACACACAGAGAGAGAGAGACACACACACACACACGTTTACACCTTTATTTCTTCAATGCCTTTTAAAATATGGATCATGTCAAAGCAGCTACTTAATGATAAACGGACAGCAAACATCAGGAATGAAGTTAAACGCTGGTGGTGTTGTAAAGCAGACGATAGAGTGCGGTTATTCACTTCAGTTTAGACAAGCTCTACTTCTTCAGCATAGACCTCAACATGACATTTAGCCAACAAAGAAAACTTTCACACAAGTTTATGAAAATAGGTAATATTATAATTAAAACATTCCCATTTCAAGAAAATAGATAATTGCGGGTACATTTGGAGTCTGTTACCGAGGTAGAGTAACAGTGCTGACAATAGTGGAACAGAATTGACACTTTTATTTTTTCCATGACACTAATGAAACCATGATGAAACGATCTTTAATAACCCTGTGTGACACCAGTAAGAAGATTAGTTTTTCTTTTGATAGTGTGGTAACAGAGTTGACCTTCTACAAAATAAGTTGTTCGATTATTTTCAGAGCTTTAGAACGTATCGGTGAGTGAAAGTGACATCATTTCCTGTAACTTACACAATTCAGAAATAAGTCCACCAAAAGAAAAATACTATAAAATATTGACTTTATTTTTGTGGGGACACCATATGCACCCCCCTTTATAGAATCTCCCATATATAGCGTGAACTAAAGCGCTGGACTATCAAAACCAAACATCTGAGTGAGATCTTCTCCATCGAAGCCCTTTAGTGAGTGATCCGAAGCATGGTTATCCAGACTTTTCTCAATGTGTACAGCAGACATTACTTATATTCAGAACACTTTTAGACATTTCCCCAGAAAAGGAAATCGATGTTATCGTTTGATCATTTGAAATGAAATTGAGTATTGTCTGATTTGTCATGAGTAAATGTAGTAAATGTCAGAGCTGTGTTTGCATATGAATAAATTACAGTTGCTCAATAACATGTCTCATGACTCAGGCTGTCAAATGATGACTTTAGGTTTATACTAATATATTATTGTTTGAATGGTGATATAAGTAGGCCTAGCGTTGAGCCAGTGACTCGTTCATTAAGCAGCTCTTCTGATGACTCAATGTTGTTATTCGTCTGGGTTTTATGAATCTTCAGAAGATCGTGTGTGATATTTGTGATGACAGCGTGTGTTCTTCTCTCCGTCAGTCATGTTGATTTTACTCGCTGCCATCTTCCTTCTCCACATCGCCTGCATCTGTCTGCTGCTGGCCGCCACCATCCATAACGTGAGTGACATCACCGCCTGTGGGCGGGGCTCATGAATTATTCATCGCCTCCTAATCAAACAGTTTCTTACCCCAGCTTCACCCAGGCAGGATCACAGCCGATTAGAAGCATGCGTCACTCGCAGGAACGACCAGTGTTTGGAAACTGAGAGAGAATTAAGCACAAAATAAATCTTGAGCAAGTGTTACACAACAGAACTAAACAATACTCCTACGTCTGACCTTGACACCAAAGTTATTCATTAACATTAGGGTTTCATATCCTCACAATTGTTACAGTATAATATAATAACCACAAAACCATAAGGGTAACTTTTTTCAATTAAGATTTAATCAGCATCTGAAATAAATCATCTGGTTTGTTAGGAGAGGACAATATCTGTCTGAGATACAACTTTTAGAAACATCTTCAGAAACATCTAAACATTGAGAAAATCACCTTTGAAGTGTCCAAATGACTTTTGGGATCAAAGAAAAATCCATCATTTTGACCCAAACAGTGTGTATTTGTCAGAAAGGGTTAGCTGTGGAGGAATATGATAGCAGCAGGTCACATAGAGCTGATTTTAGCAGTGCACTGAATATGTGTGTGTGTGTGTGTGTAGGCCTGGTGGATGACCGATACGATTTCCACTGATATCTGGTCTCGCTGGACTCTGTTCAATGGAAACTGGACCTACACCGAGTTTCCTGGTGTCTATCCCAAAGGTCAGAACTCATGTGTATTCATCAGTCATTACTCATCTCACAGATCTAAACCTCACTCTCAGCAGCCAGCTTCTTCTTACAGTATATGATGCTGTGCAGTGTTTTCATTGACTTGAATTCTCCTCCGAGGTCAGTGAGATACTCACGTGTTTGTTACTCGTGTTCTCAGAGTATCTTCAGGCGGTCCAGGCCAGCTCAGTGCTCGCCTGCATCTTCTGCATCCTGGGCCTATTCGTGTTCGTCGCTCAACTCTACACACTACCCAAAGGAAAGCGCTTCCTGTTCACCGGAGCCTTTCAGCTGCTGGCCTGTACGAGCAACCCACAGTGACACACACACACACACACACACACACTCACGGACACAGAAACGTTGAAAAGTTTTGATCAGCAAGTCTGCATTTATTGAATCCGAAACACAGCAAGTGAAATGATAGAAATCAATGCTTTTATTTAGCAAGGATGGTTTTAAAAACTGATGATAAATTCATCAGATAAATGTTGTTCTTCTGAACTTTCTATTCATCAAAGAGCCCTGAGAAATTCTACTCAGCTGTTTTCAACATCATCATAATAATGACACGAGGAAGAGTCAGAAGTGTGTGTTGAGCAGTAAATCAGTGTATTATTATGATTGGTGAAGATCATGTGACTCTGAAGACTGGAGTAATGTTGTTTGAAGATGTGTTTGACTGTGTGTGTGTGCTCCTCAGGGCTGTGCATCATGATCGCTGCCTCCATCTACACAGACATCTTCCACAAAGACGAAAGACAGGGCTGGTACGGAGCCTCCTTCATCCTGGCCTGGATCTCCGTCTGCCTCACCTTCCTCTCCTGCATCACCTACTTCATCCTGCGCAAGAAGACGGCGTGAACATACACACACACACACTGGTCAGATCCCACTCTGATCTCAGAACTGCTCAGGTCGGCCTCCAGCGCTTGCAGATCAACATATCTTACCCATTATATCCAGCTGAATGTAATCTTGGAGAGACTGGTTGTCGTTGTAAAGGTCATGTTTTCACTAGTTTGCCTCTAGTCTGGTCTGGGCTGTTTAATGCTCATCTGACACACCGTTACGGGTGATTATTCTCTTACACTCCCTGTGTCTGTTTCTATCGTTCAATGTTTATCTTGTGCTCAGATCATCTACTATGAGTTTACGATGCTTTCGGGAAACGCAGCCCTGATCCACCCAACAGTGGACTTTGGCAATTTAAATCTTGGTCACTGCAAAATATCATTGGCGTCACAACATGTAATACTGGTTTGAATATGAGGATGTTTTTTTTATTTTATTTTTTTAAGAAATCCCTTCACAGTACAGAGACCGACGGTGTGCACTGAGCTGGTAATGATCCTGTGTTTTAGTGATCAGGTCTGTTCATAATTTAAGACATTCTTTTAAAGATTTTTTTAAAATATAAATAAATAAATAAAATACATGTACGTTGAACATTATAATTTTATTTGAAAGAAAAGCAGATTATTGATAATCAGTCCAATATTAATACTCTGACTACTACTAATGAAACTGGTGTTCAAACAGCTTTTCATGACAATACAATTCATTCAAAATCTATTCCACAACTCAATATATGTATAAAAAAGAAGACGAAATGTGACTTTTAGCATGTTTTATGAACAATTTAAACTAAAGACTGAACATTTAGAACAAGTTATTAAGGTTCAAAGCTTGAATTAACTTCAAGAGATCATCATGTAGAGTCAGACGGTAATTAAAGAGCTTTAGGACAAAACACTAGCAGTAATGAAAATATCCTTAAAACACACCCTGGTACAGAATACACAAAACTTAGTGGAACTTCTGAAGATTTCAATGGGATTTCAATAACATCACAAAAAAACACTGCAGTGCATTTCTATTTTCACAAAAACTTGGCGTTCAGATTGAGTTTGGCATCTGAACGGAAGCCACACGGGCTTTAATAGACAAAAACAGAGCGAAGAATGATCAGAGCGGGCTGAACTCCTCCTCTGAACATGGAGACGCAAAGCTGAGCGGAGACAGAAGCAGAGCAGAGAGCGAGGGCGAGAGAGGGGCGGGGCATGGCGATAGTGAATCAGTGCAGGGTGGACGAGGGGCGGGTCTCTGCAGCTGGTGGGTGGGGCACGGGGACAGAGGGGCGGGGCGCGGAGGCGGAGGTGGCAGCGCAGCAGCAGAAAAGTACGGTGACAGAGGCGAGAGCGCAGGAGGCTGCGGAGGAAAGGTGAAGTTCCTGCAGGGGTAGAAGACGCTCCTTTGCTTGGCACCCACCATCAGAAACGTCTTGGTGTAGTTGTTGAGCGTGGACACGCCAGACGACATGCAGCAGGTGAAGGCCACCCACGCCACGCTAAAAACACCACACACCACGTCAGAAAACACCTTCACATCCACAGATTCAAGACTTTTCAGGGTCACCAGGGTCACTTCTTAAATAAACAAGGCTTAAACATGTGCAAATGACAAATATATCTAGTCCAGTGTGTGTCTATCATGTACTACACAACATTCCCTCCGAGATGATCCACTGGGCAACTTTTTGAGCAATGTTGCCATAAACAGTCAACCAGGTGAGACGCAGGGCCCACACTGATCTAAATTATCCATAGATAGAAAGTCGTTACCCATTCTCAATGGAAAAGTGCTAAAGATTTACAAGTAGTGTCATCCACACACACACACACACACACACTCTGATGCATGCTGTACTTACTAAAAGGCCCAGGAGTAGCCATAACTGTGAGGTTTGAAGTCCTCAGGGCCAAGAGAGATTGTCACCTGGAACACCTGCATATACATCATGTGAGCGACCATCCCCACCAACCCTGAGAGACAGAGAGAATCTGAATTTCAACGACCCTTTATTACAGATTGTTCTGGAATCAACACTGTTAACAAACAGGGAAGAGAAAAAACATATTATTATTATTATTATATTTATTCCATGAAAGTTGCAAAGAACAGGTTGTCTTCAATAACCACAAAATCCCTTTAGAACAGCAAATCAAATTAAACAAGATTAAAATACTGAAAGTCAATACTAAATTCTAGATTACACTGAACTGAAAAATACTAGCTGTAAATTACAATTATCCACCCTATAATGTAAAGCACTCCGATTGAGTGATCTCACACAACATTTCTACAATGCTTTCCCAGAAGCCGGCTCTGAACCGAATAAAAACACCTTTACTCTCTTCTAAATTAGGTGATAAGACCAAAAAAGGATCGCTGGAGTTGGGAACAATAAGTCCGTCAGCATAGTCCTCCAGCAGTTTAAGTTCCTCCTCTGTTAGAGCAGACCTCCAATTCTCAATCAGTCACTTTTACTTATATAATACAGATAGTAGCAAAGCACTGAACGTTATCAAGTATGAGAACAGAGTGATGGTAATGACCAGATTAAACTATTTATTTATCAAACAATCAGTCATAACAGACTGAATCAAATGATGACAAGAAAAGCACATTGAAAAAATTAAACAGCGTCTGAAAAAGGCAAGTCGGTGCTTAATGCCGTAAAATCTCTCCAAATTTTGCTGGTGAAATTGAATTATCCCAAGCATGAGCCCATGTATACTGCCTTATGGTTCCGTGGAAGTTTATCCAAACATCAACAATTGAATGTGATTTCAATAATTGAATAAGATGCTATAACATGATTCCTAGCTAAATAGTGCTCAGTGCACTAGTACAGTTACATAACACATTACTCAGGGTGTCTAAAAAACCCAGTTACTGTAAATGAAATGATCACAGATAAAAGTTTTGATCTATTCTGCTTGACTGAAACCTGGCTCAAACCAAATGATTATATCGCTCTAAATGAGTCAACTCCTATATCTTTGTATTTTGACTTCCACCACCTTCCCCTTCGGGCCACCAGAGCAAGGGCCAGACCGCCAGATTCATATTTATTGATCGCAGAGGAAGTGGGAACTAGTGAAACTAGGGTTATAAGCATGAGCCCTGACAGCCTCCTACCTTTTGTTCTGGTTACTGTGAACAGACCCCCAGGGCCGATCTATCTATTCCCTCACAGTTTAATAGTAATGCTTTATGAATTTCTTCACTGATAAAATAGATAACATCAGGAATACAATAACAAATATAGATTCTACAGTGTCTAGTACTTTAGCTTCATTCATCACAACTAAAGTACAGGAAGATCTAAACAAACGTTTCACTGCATCTGAACCAGGAAGAGGTGTGCCAGAGCACGGTTCAGCTGGAGCGCTAACTGCGCTGGAGCACGGAACAGGACGCGCGGCGCTCCAAAACCAACAAAAGCAATAAACCTGTTTAACAACAGGCTGTAAGAGGGCTGTGGACCACCGCAGACTATCCACGAAGTAAACAGAGCGACGGACTCAGATAAGATATCACGGATTGAAAGAAGGTACACTGTACATGTAAGAACCCCAGAGAGTAGTATAAACAAGGATGTGTGGTGTGTACCTCCCAGCACCGTGCAGACGGCAGCGAAGGCATTGAGTAGCTGAGCCCAGCGCTGCTGTGGAGGAGAGCAGGAGGACAGACACAGCTGCAGCAGCAAGAGCAGAGAGCTGATGCTCAGCAGAGAGATGTACAGCAGCTCCATGCCCACATAGAGCCACACGATGCCTGCACACACACACACACGTGTTGAGATACACACAAGCACTTCAACAGAGTCTCACAGTGTGTGTGTGTGTGTGTGTCATTGCCTTTTTCTGATGCAGGTGTGAGAGCCATGAAACTGCGACACTTCTCCTCTGAAACAGACAGACATCAACACAGTCAGGATTACAGCAGAGGTGTCCTCCTCGACCCTTCTGTCCTCTCACAACCCGTCTACAGCCGGCTCATGAAGAGTTAACCATACACTGATTACTGTCTGACTTTCAGAATCCTTACCACTTCAAATACAGTCATAAAAAGTATTTAAAAGCTGTTATGTTGTTTTTGAAATCAAATCTTCGTGTAGCTATGTCAGGATACACTGGAATCAAACAATGGCTCGGAATAAAGACAAATCATACACAGAAACCCAAATAATCAGTCTCAGTAAATCTAACAGATAACAGTTACATTCATTTTTTATTAATTTCGTAAATCCATTACATTTAGCTACTCACACTGCATGTAGAATATTTCATAAGCTCTTAGGATTTCTCACATGATCGTCCCTCGCTTTGATTCTCAAGCTGTATGAAAATAATAATCCTCTTAGAGAATCTCTCTCACACAAACACATCTGTCATCATAATGAATCTCATCTGCAGAGACGTCAGAGATCAGCGCTCTATCAGCCCTGCCTGAGCTCTTACAGTCTCACACGGGGCAGATTTAGGCAAATATAGGTGTATATTTACTTAGTTACTAGGTTCCTTTCTTGTTGTGAGAGTTGCTGCTGCACATATAGTTATGTCCAGTGTTTTTTTACATTGTTCATGTACATGTCACAATGGGATTCTTTCATTTACCTTCTCATTTAGCAGACACTTTTATCCTTTCATGTTGCAGGCCACAAATTAGGCTAGCAATTGATTTACAATTATACAGCATTTAAACTATTTTTTAAAGAAAATAAGTAGATGTGTAGCGCTCTTTCTGAGTGTTTAAAGCAGTTTTGATGTGTCAGGTGTTTGGAATGCCTCAGCTGAGTTCCCAATGCTCTGCACTGACCCCAGGCGTCGGTGAAGATGTTCTCCTCGCAGGTGGTCCAGAGGCCGGCGTGGAAGGAG
This sequence comes from Enteromius anoplus, assembly GCA_032359395.1. NCBI lineage: Eukaryota > Metazoa > Chordata > Actinopteri > Cypriniformes > Cyprinidae > Enteromius > Enteromius anoplus. The sequence continues at coordinate 765,812 of JAUMHG010000035.1, forward strand.
GGGAAGATGAAGCGGTCGTCTCCGGTCTCCCAGGAGAAGGATCCGTCCGAGACGCCGTGCACCGGAGTGCACTTGAGCCGGCGCGCCGCAGAGCACAGCGGCTTGGGCACCTTCTGCCGACCCACGCACCAGTACGAGGAGGACAAGGACACCAGAGACAGCAGCAGAGACAGCAGAGTCTGGAGGAAGGACAGCCGCGGAGAGCGCAGGGACGAGAGCAGAGACATGCTGCTGCACCGGACACAGCTGGACCCTAACCTGAACATGACCCGGACCGGTTAGAGACATGGAAATCTGAACGAGTCTCACACACACACACACACACACACACACACACGAGTCTGAACGAGTCTCACACACACACACACACTGGACACAGCCTGGACCATACCTGTTTAAAGATGACCTGAACTGATTCACCGGACAGGTTTAGATGATCTCACAACGTTACCTTTCAGAAACACTGAATGAGTCTCTCTCTCTCACACACACACACACACACAAGATTAACCTGCACCCTAATCTGTCAGTCTGTTTCAGCTCAGTGACACACACACACAGCAGCTGGATGATAGTATAATTTTTAAAGTAGAGTGACCAATGACACACACAGATCATTCTCTGGCGTGACCAGCTGAGCTGAGATAAACACTTTCTGTTGAATGATGGAGCACTTCTACATCATTAGAAGCGAGAGCGATCACAACGCATCGGATATGACTGCAGCGCCGCTTCAAGTCGAACACACCTGTTGTTCTCTCGCGAGGCATTTACTTGTGCCTTTTGTTGGCACCCGTACAGACATCATGTGTTCGACTTGAAGCGGCGCTGGAGCCAGCGGTCGGTGTATAACATCAAAGACCCGCGAGAGCGTTTGACAGCTGATGCTCTCGCTTCTAATGATGCAGAAGTGCTCCATCACGTCTAATACACTGGAAGCTTAAAGTAAACAGAAAGTGTTTATCTCTAGAGAAGTTTGCGAGAGAACACAAAAGATTTGAAAAAAATCTTTCCACCTTGATTTTTTCCTTCCACCATGTCCTTTAAGGGACTCCATATTCTTCTGCTCATCAAGTATTTATTTAAACAAATGTACAGAAAAAAAGTATCACTGCAATTTAAAATAAGAGTTAATTTTTTCCTGTGAAGCGAAGCTGAATTTGTCCCATGATCCTTCAGAAATATATTTCTGATTTTAATCAACGATTTATACTCACTTTGATATTTTATTTTGGAAACAGTTGTGCTGCTTACTGTTTTTTTTTTTTGGGACCTGTTATATATTTTTTTTCTGGATTCTTTGACAAATTAAATGGTAAAAACAAGTGTTTATTCTTTTTTTCTAATTCTTTATATCATCAATATTGTGTTTAGTGGATGAAGTGTTTGTAAAGACTCGCATTGTTAGAAAAGGTTTCTATTTTCACCAAAGAATCATTGAAACAAATATATTGCAGGTTTCAAAAACATGAATGGTTTATTGAAGAATTAATAAATTGTATTATAAAGTATATTAAAACAGGAAACCAATAATATATTTATTAATGCGTATTTTCAAAGGGTCATTTGATGCTTTAAGTGTAGTCTTCTTTCAGACAAACACTCTTCAAAGCTTGGTAACGCTGCTGGACAGAAGCTCCATAACTAATGTTCACAAGTACTGTGATGTGAAACTAAACTCCTCACATGTCCTCTGAAAAAGATTGCTGTGATTTTGTAACAACAGCCTTATGCACGTCACTGAGAGCGTGTCTTGGCTGACCTCTGACTCGAGGTATGATGCACCTACATGTTTCCACAAAGAAAGAAGGCGGAGCTATTATTCTGTCTGTAGTGTTGCTGCGGGCGCCATGTTCTGGAGACG
>JAUMHG010000035.1:780358-792243 GCA_032359395.1 Enteromius anoplus
CTGTTCTTCTATTTGATAATGTTCAGTGCTTTGCTACAATCTGTATTGTTAAAAGCGCTATAGAAATAAAAGTGATTTGATTGATTGATTGATTTATTAGCATGCATGGCGCTACAGTTTAATTGGTCAGGAAAGTTTGCTGGTGGGAGTCAGTGTAGTAGGCGGAGCTTCAGATGATTATCCTCTTACCCCCACCCCCTACGTGCTGGTTTGTTGCTAGGCAACCGTTAATAAGAGTGAGGCAGGTTCACAAAGGATTGTGGGACTGTGGGGGAGTTGAGAGCTTCATTAAACGACAGCAGCACAGTCAACAAGAACGAGCAGCGCTTCTATCATCTGTACTGCTATTAGCCAAGTGTCTCTCTCTTTGCTCTTTTATTGTTTGGAAGCCCTTCCCTGTCCCTCCCTCCACTGCCTGTCTCTCTCTCTCTCTGTGTCTATCAATATTTCATATGCCTCTTTCTCCTACGTGAGTGAAGAATGAATAAGAGGTAAGAGGATGTGTGAGGAATAATAGATTACAGTCGAGCTGAGCTCGTCTTCCTGTGCAGTTTAGCGTCTCACTGCACGACAGAAAATGTTAATGCTAACCCACACTGTCCACACTATCAATACTACAGTGCATACTGCATACCAGAAACCACTGCATTCAGCTGCAAGCCATTACGCATTCTTAAATTCACAATCCTTTGTCTCCAACTACTGCATACTACAATGAAGCTGAACATAGGGAACGTTTCATTTCGGGAAGCTACACGAGTGTAAGGTATTCCATGCATAGAAATAATGTAGTGCAGCAGATTATGTGACAGCGTAGTACAGTACATAGAATGAGCACACACTAGAGTGTGGAGTGAGACGGCCAGCAGGCAGACAGACTGAAGAGTTTATTTTAATTCACTTTATTCAGCATGTGAAAGAATTCTGATCCATCATCAAAACACTCGCTCACTATTAAAGTCTCATTGAGGTTTGTGTTCATATTGTCATACAAAAGGAGGAATTCTCTCATTATTATATACACAATCTGTACATGTTTTCACATGAGAATCATTTCATAGATGTAAATGACGTAAAAATTTTAGGAACATATCAAAGTGGATGTAGTTCTTATTCCATAGTGAAACAATTCACTCATTCAGCCCGCATCCTCTTGCACTGCAGTTACCATGGGAACAGCATTGTAACACCATGGCAGTGCCATAGCAACAAGAGTATTTAACATAGAAGTTAGAGTCCCACACACGCGCACACCTGACGAGTGACGAATTCATTGATTGTGTGGTGAAAACAACAGATGGCGTTTGTATCGTAGCGATGTGAATAACAACAGGGCGCTTCTTACCTGTAGAATACTTCAAACCAGCTATACTTACCTTAGAATAATGAGAATATAGTAGTCAACAGAACATTAAAAGTTGCTTATATACTGTGAATACACTATAAAAATTATAACTACAGCTATGCGTAATAGGCGTATTCCTCTATGAGCACAAGAAAATGTGATTTTCAAGCATATAGAGCTCAAGCTATAAGCATGGGTGTTGTAGGGAACTCTGTGTGTGTGTGTGTGTGTGTTTGAATCTAAACTATATACGTTTTTAGGAAAACTCAAACATAGATTACTGCGTTTTAACGGGTTCACCGCTGGCTTCAACATACGAGAAGAAAACACCCTAAAATGCTTTGATATTATAATTATAGTAATGCTCAAATAAAGAAAGGTTTAAAGATGTGGTTTAAAATGAAAGGTTTTTCAGCGGCAGACCTAAAGCGAGGACGGGACCTCACGATAGCATTACAATTAAAAACATGACAGTCTAGCAGCTTACTAATCAGCTTTACAAAGTCAGTCAGTCCTTAGGAAGGGTTCAAAGCCCTGCTTCAGATCATAAAACACACTCTGTTACGGATGCTGGAGATCTGTGTGTGTGTGTTTACTTAGCTTTTATGGTCGATTGTTCACTAAATCTGACCTTCTGTTAACATCCTGAAAGGTACAAATACAGTTTTTCCCCATTTTAGGGTTTGGGTGAGTTTATAGCAATTGTGTCCTCATTTAAGTAGCTACGCAAACATGTTTGTTTATGTGTGTGTGTGTGTGTGTGTGTGTCTAAGTAAGTAAGTAAGAGTAAGAGAGAACCTGGAAAAGTTCTCCAGCAAACGACCAAACGTCTAAACACAAGTGAAGAAAAACTTAGCAAGGAGTTATCGGTACACTAATCGAGTAAACTAAATATGTTACGCTGCAAAAGTAAATCCTTAAAATGAGGCCGGTTAGGAGGCGGTAAACTATCAGAATTAAGTCATAAACATGGATTTCAAAAGCAAACTAACACTCAAAATATCACTTATCATGAGTTATAATGCTTTAGCTAAATTTTGCATATTTTATGTTTTTGTTATTTTGTTTCGTTTTTATCTTTATTTTGGTTATACTTGAAAAAGCTATATTAAAGGTAGACCTTGTTGACTTATATAAAGAGAAATGTATTTACATCCGAAACAAAGAGAGGCGTGGATACAGTCATTTTATGTCCATCGTTTCTCACCTCCTGAGCGAGAGTCACGTGAGCGTAACTGAAGGCGTTTCAACACGATTTCTCATTGGATATGAAATATCACGGCAGTAGAGACTCAAATATAAATGACAGCATAAAACAGAGGATTGTGCACTTCCACGAATGCACGCATGTTTCACGGCAGTAAACAGCATGGGAGAGGCTGTTGCCATGGATGTGTTAGGCTGATGCAGAGACCGGATTGATCGTCACATTCAAAAATTCTAAATCCCTAGTGCTCAGCAAAGGCCTCGGAAAAATGACAGACAAATGAAACCCAAATTCAACATCAGATTACCAGCAGTAAACAGTGTCTTCACTACATCTCTGAGTTAGTTATTACCCTGTTTAAAAAAAAAAAAAAAAAGGAATCAATGCGCATTTATTATGCTTTCATGATTGTATCTTCACAAAAACAAGAGTACAACTGGGCTGTTTGGGTGGCCATCTGACGTGGCAGATGGACGTGCTCTTGTTCTTCTCACCAGCTTGTGGAGATAAACCCAATGGTGCAAACGTGAACTTCACAGGAAATGACTTTTTTCAGTTCTCTCGAGTTCTGCATGTCCTGCTAAAATCTGGACTCATTCTCACACGTCAGATTCTATGCTGGAGAGTTTCTCATACACGTGTCCGTTGCTGCCGGTGAACGGCCGAGGCGGGCCAAGGCTGAGCTTGCTGGTGTGGTGGTTCCCCATGCACAGCTCTGAGGGGAACCCCATGGGGCTGAGCAAATCCCCATGCTGCGACTGCTGCTTGGTGACGTAGTAGGACTTGGCACCATGCAGCAGACACTGGTCGTCTCCGAACGTAGGGATGAAGGGGTTGTGGTCAGTTCGGTCGGGATAGAGGGATTTAGATAAAGCGTGAACAGGCCCCTCCAGGAGTCCTCTTTCTCTCAGGTCCCTCTCTCCCACCGAGCGCCGATGGGGTGCGTTCTGCAACCCAAACGGCGATCCCGCGGCCCTCTCAGCAACTCCATAGAACAGCGGGTCTTGCTCCGTGTCCTGCTCGGGGTGCTCGAATATATGTGCGAAGGTGGCATCCATGCAGCGCTCCCGCTCCTTGAGGCTGACGCTGCGTGGCGGCTGTGCTGCGCATAACATAGGTGGTGCGCCCATTCCACTTAACTCTTCTCGCTGCAGGTCTACAAATGCGTCATAGGAGTGTTGCCTGCGTAATGGCCTCCCGCTGAAGGCCCTGCGGCGCTGCGACGGCGTCTGGCCCCTGCTGCCTCCCAGTTGCTCCAGCAGGTGGTTACTGTCCTCACTGATGTCGTACAGGTTTCCAGACTTCTTGCAGGCTTCGCACCGCATGCAAGTGGCCGAACTGGGGCGACTGCTTCCGACTCTTCCTGCGGCACCCGATGCCACGCAGCCGCTTCCTACATGCAGGACTCCTCCTCCGTGCTTGCTACCTGCACTGCTGGCCCGACAGCTGCGACATTCCCACTCACTGCTCTCCGGTTTGTTGGGTTTGCTCTTGAGGAAGTCATCTACAGACACCAAACTGGTGCAGTTGCCGCCTCCTCCCCCGCTGGGGCCATCGGTAAGATCCACATGTTCCCACTGCGGGACCCCTTCCTTGGGCCGGAACTGATCCAGGTAGAAATCCCTAAGGCTTTCCTTGTCCTGTAGAAGATATGAGGTGGAGCTCACGCCTCGTTTACGTTCGGATGGAGGTGAAGCCGAGCGGTGCCCATGGTGGTGGTGGTGATGCTGGCGGCGGCGGTAACCCAGCTCGATCTCATCGAGTTCCCTGCGGGACTTTGCTGATGCTGGCCGCTTCTTCAAGCTGTCTCTATACTGCTTGCGTTTCTTTGCATTCCCCTCCAAATTGCCGTAGGTCACGGTATGAGTGGAAATGTCAGACACATCAGAGCGGATGTTTCCGTCGTCTGCTCCGCTGCAGAACCGGTCGTGCCCTGCGATGTATCCTGAACTAGAAGCACCACCTTTGAAGGAGAACTTTCCGTACAGATCAGCCAGTCCCTGCTTAAATCCCGGCCCGGACGGAGGAGTCTGGCTCTGCATTAAGTCGAATTTACTCATGTTCCTGTGCGTTAGCGCAGAGCGCGGCTGTGTGGTGAAGATGGGGGCTACTCCTCCACCCAGGCTGTCACAGTCAAACATTCCGCCCTCCAGAGAACTGCTGGAGCCCAGGCTGTGGGGCCGGTTGGGGCCCGTCAGCCCCAGTGTGGAGCCCCCGTGTTGGTGCAAGTAGTGGTCCTGGTACAGGTTGCTGTCCTTCAGGTGTAGGTTTCCAAAGGTGCGCTCCACCTCGCTGATGTAGTCACTGAACATGTTGTCCTCGGGCAGGTAAGGGGCCTTGCAGTCCGAGTGTCCGGCCAGGCTGCGGCGGTGCTCACTGATATCGTAGACGGAGGACTCTCTGCGGATGAAGTCCAGCGCACTGTGCGGGGAGCCGTTTACCCCGGAGAGGGATGCCATGTTCTTGGCGGTGCGAAGCAGCCTCAGGATATTCGAGTGTGTGTTGTTCATGGTGGCCGAGGGGGAATTGAGCGCTGAACTCTTGTCTTCGATTTCTACTCCGTGAATGCAGCTGAAAATCTCCTGAGAGAGGAAGAGAGAGACCTTTCAGTGTTCAGAGACAGCATACACGTGTTATTTCTTCTGTCTTGAAACTGTATTTTGCACTACTCTGAAGAAGGGCTGGACAATATGGCCAAAATAAACGCCAGTCTCTTCTGCTCACCAAAGCCTGCATTTATTTGGTCCAAAGTACAGCAAAAAGCGGTAATTGATTTAAAAAGGCTGATTTCTATTTTAATCTATAGTTTATTTTGAAAAGTTTTCAGCATCATTACTCCAGTCTTCAGTGTCACATGACCCTATAGTAATCATTTCAATACGCTGATTTGCTGCTCAAGAAATTTTCTGATTATTATAAAAAAAAATTAACAGTGTAGTAAATTTCCAGTAAAGATCCAAAGAAAGATGCTTTAAATTGATCAAAATTATGAGAAAAAAAGTAGTTCTTCTCAGCTGGTTCTATAACATAGGCTGTTTATTCTTATAGTTTGAAACAAAGGTGCTTCAGTCAGGATAAAGAGCTTGAAAGGGATCATAAATGTGCTTTAAAAATCATATCAATGATTGAAAAAAATAATTGTCACAGTATATACTGATACTGCAGTATTGTCCAGCCCTTCTGCAGGTGTGGCTGTTGGCACAGAATTACCCTGCTGATGGTGAAGGTTAGCCCTGGTTTCCCAGAACACACGCCCATGAAGCAGAAGCGCAGACGCCAGTAGAAGACGTGTTCAGCGATGAAGGTGATGAGCGACAGAGCCATGGCAGCACCCAGCATGTAGAACACACCCGCCATATTGTCCACATCCAGCTGACTGCTCATCACTTCATTCTTCTCGTGGTGACAGATCCCGGTGAGCCAGAGAGCCTCGAACTCCTCCATATCACCTGAGACACACACACACACACACACACTGTAAAGGGTGATGCAATGCTTCTACACACTAGGTTGGTTAGAACGATGTGTTTGGTTTGTTTTAGAAACAAAGGCTCGGGTAATTCAAAGCTGATTCACTGCAGAAGACTGATCAAAGCAAGGCAGCAACTCACCACCAAAAACATTGGAAAACATAAGGCTATTAATACGCGAGACATCATGATTTAACCCAACACTCTGGGAGGGAGCAGAGCATTACAACCCTTTGTTGCCAAAAACACCACAAGTCAAAAAGCTTTTATTTTATTTTCATTGAAGGCAATGAGCTCCTTGATTACTAAGCTGAATCTTATTTAACAAGGATGCTTTAAATTGATCATGCGTGATGTTAAAGACGTTTATAACGTTTTATAAAAATTAAAGGGTTTGTTCTCATTTTTGTCATTTTGTCGTTCCAGACCCATAAGATCTTCATTCATCTTCAGAACACACATTAAGACGCTACGAGAAAACTTTTTTTGCACAAAAATAATTTTACTCAGCCATTCTTCTCCCATGAGTTACATCTTTCTGTACGTTACTTAAGAACATATTTGATGTAACCAGTGTTGTTTACCTCGAGGGTTCTGTAGTTTTCTTTGCGTATGTGTTGTGATACTCTCTAAATGGCAGAAGATGTAGCTCGGGAGAAGAATGGTTGTTTAAAATGATGTTATTTTTGTTTTCTTTGCATAAAATAAGTATTAGTAAAACCAAAAGTGTATCCACTGATTTCACATGGACTGTTTAACCATGTTTTTACTACGTTTCTGGATCTGGGTCATTTCAGTGGTGTTGCTGTCTGTGAAAGGACAGATGACTCTCTGATATCATCACAAATATCTTAATTTGTGTTCTGAAGATCTTAAGGATGTGGAACTTTTATTTAACCAGGGCTGTCTAAACTTGGTCCTGCAGGGTTTACTTGCTTCAACACACCTTCATGGAAGCTTCAAGCATGCCTAGTAAGAGCTTGGTTATCTGCTTCAGCTGTGTTTGATTAGAGTTGGAGCTAAACTCTGCAGAAGTTTGGACAGCCCTGATCATAGCAATGTTAAAAACATGTATAATGTTAAATGCCGTTCTATTCATCCTATTCATCAAAGAAACCTGAAGACATTACACGAAAGTAAACAGTAATACATGTTTTTGAGCAGCAAATCCTCATATTAGAATGACTTCTGAAGGATCATGTGACACTGAAGATTGGCGTAATGGTGCTGAAAATACAGGTATACATTACAGTTTAAAATATATTCAAAGTTATTTTAAATAGTAAAAACAATATTACTTCTTTTGCTGTGCTTTGGATCAAATAAATGCAGGCTTGGGGAGCAGAAGAGACTTGTTTAAAAATGTTACAGTCCAAAAAGTCTTGACTGGTAGGGTATATCTGTAAAAGAATAGGACCGGGAACATAGGAATTCCTCCGAGGAAACAAACAAAACAACAAAATACAGAACCAAGCCAAGCAAGTCCAAGACGCAAAGCATATAAAAATCATGACAAAACGTCCAATTTCCAAAAATGCAACGACAGTCAGCCGATTATGAATGTACAGATGCTTTCATAAGATCACAAAACAGTTCTTCACAAGACTGTGAACCTCAAAATGTATTATTAGTGAAGGTTGCTGGATTATTATTAATAGTGGACTGGCAGATGACCGTCTGATGTGAATGACTCAACAAGAGCAGTACCGTCTCCAAAGAGCTGCAGGATGGCGAGGTCCACCTGTCTCTTCCAGCCCGAGTCCTTTTGGATGGCGATGCCGTAGCCGGTGGAGGCGAACACTTTCCCAGAGCCGATGGTGACCAGCTTACAGCCCTCGTCTCTGCCCGCCATGTAGTTCAGCACCGCCGCGTCGTAAATGAAGGCATCCAGCTTCCTGCCATGCAACACACCTCTAGTTAGTCATTGTGTACTGCCCATTTATTAGTACTTATAAAACATAAGAGATGAGTGTGAATGCACATGGGCTAGTTTTGAGTTGCAAACAGAAATTGTGAAAAATGTTAATTTTAGTTGAATTTTTGGTTTTCCCAAAGCCCTTGTCTAGTGATTCCAGTGTTCATAATATGAAAACACATCAAAAATGATCTTCAATTGTACATTTTCTGTGAGAAATACCTTGTTCTACTCCCTTCTCGACACCTCTGATAGCATAGAAGCAACCTAGCAACTACTCTCAGGTATCCTAGCAACACCTTAGCAACCACCCCAGGTACCCTAGCAACATTGCTTTGTGATTTGCTTTGGAATCCTCAAAAAATGTCTGCTGACTCCAGCTTCAAACAGGCTCTGTAATTTTTCATCAGACTTTATACATCCCTTTTTTTGAAAATATTCACATCTTGTCAGCTGCACATTAGTGTCTTATCCTGCATGACCATACTGTAGAACCCCCTTATCCTCACACCTAACCGTTCTAGCTGTAAATAAGCAGCAAGCTGGGAGTTTATTGAAGTTAATTAATAGTGAATCTGTGCTAAAGTGTATTTGCTGTTTCAGTGATTAGAGAAGCGTCTGGGGTGGTTTCCCACACTCACCCTGTCTTCAGACTGTACAGCGCTTCGTTCACGTTCCTCTGGTGGAAGCTGACCATGTAGGAGTGCATGTCTTTATAGTTATTGCGGATGTTTCTCTCGGTGCTGCCGTTTGGCACCGTCCCAAAGCGAAACGGCGGGGAGAAGTCGTTGGGTCTTTGAAACTGAAGACAAACAAACAGCACAAGGTTAAGTGAACAGAATACAGTAGATCCTCTCCACCTGAAAAAGTACAGCTGTTTTGTTAGAGCACCTTTTTGTCGCTGAGGCCCGACACCTGGTCCACGTACTCTTCCTGGATCATAAACGCAGCCAGGTTAGCAGTATAGCTGGCCAAGAAAATGACAGCAAAGAAGGCCCAGACGGACACCATGATCTTGCTGGTGGTTCCTCTGGGGTTCTGCACTGGGACAGAGTTATTGAAGACCAAACCCCAGAGCAGCCAGATGGCCTTTCCGATGGTGAACGAGGGACCTCCGGCCTCTGAGAGCACAGAAACACAGTTTTAAACCTGTAGCCAACGGGTTCTGTGCCAACACAAGAGATCTATTGATCAATAAAGAAATTCAATTCAATTAATTCCAATGGCAAAACAAATCTAAAATCATTCATCCTAATAGAAAGGCTGTGTGACATGAGCCATGAACTACAGAAGAACTGCATGGCATTAAAGTTTGGAAATCAAATCAATAATGAATGACTCCCAGGAAACAGCAGCAGGATTTGTCATGCAGATGAGCTCATGTGAGCGGATGCACTGTTCTGTACCTCTGCCGTCGATGAGGCGGCGATTGTAGCCCACGGGACTGAAGTACTCAAAGATGAACACGGCGACGGCACAAACCAGCAACAGCATGACGAACATCATGATCCAGACGTCTGCACTGAACGGCTCTGTGGAGGCAGATTAGCGGATACGCCTGTTTTAGCGGTTACAGGACGTTTAGAGGAAGAGACAGACAGAGTAGAGCGGCTCACCAAGGAACGCAGATGGAGACACGGTCCCATTGCTTCGAGACACCATGACGCTGATGCCCGTCTCTATGAAGGGCACGGAGAAATCAATGACCTCTGACCTCTCCTCATTGATGGTCAGTGAACCGACAGCCATGTGTGCGTTCTTCAACACCACCTGCAGACGGAGAGGTAAGAAAAGGACAGAGAGAGGGACAGGTGAGAGACAGACCCAAAATGTCAGCAGTTGTCCAATTTTTCTAGCAGTTTATTGTCGCCTCTATATGTGAACACTATGAAATATCACATCAGTACAGTTCAAGCGTACTCGGAGAGGTAGGCTAGCTTCATTCCCAGCATTCATAGTTGCACTGTGTTGACATGAGGACAGATAGGGAGACGCACACAGCAGACATAAGACAAGAGATTCTAGATCAACCACAGACAGAAAGTGGGTTATCACACTGTCTCTCGCTCTCTCTGCTGGTAATTTTAGCTCTAAATACCTGAACTTCGCTTCACACGACTAAACTGGGGCACGACAGTGTGTGTGTGTGTGTGTGTGTATTACGATTGGATGGCAGTGTGAGAAACGTAGATTGAAACCATGAGCATTTTTAGCATAAAGACACACACAGCTGTTTAAATGAGGACACTGCACACTCCATAAAGACTTTGATTGTTTTATAGAGAGCTAATTATAAACCTCTGAACATGAACACACACAGACCCTCGCAGACTGCAGTTAATAAGCCGTACCTCTCCCACCATCCCGTTCCACGTGCCGTTGATCTTCTTGCCGTGTTTGCCGTTGGTGACCAGATAAAGGTCGTAGGTGAACTTCACAGACTTGGCGATCTTCTTCAGGATGTCGATGCAGAAGCCCTTACAGCAGCGCTTGATGTAGACGGCAGAATCCCCCGTCTGATTCCTGCCAGAGAGACAGGATTTCATTCTTCATCAGAATGGCATGAGACTCAGTGACGCCTATGTGACCCCTCCAAAAAGGGTGGGCTTGATTCAAAAAAGCTAAATGGTTATTAAAAAAAAGTTCATGGTCAGAACTGCATGGGAAAGATGCAAAAACGCATCTACTAACCAAGCACAATACAGAAGAAAGTGCACAGCAGCGAAGGGGTGAGACCAGCACCGCTCAGTAACTCAATATATATACAGTAGCATCTATAGGCTACACTATGCTATTACAGAGGAGTTTTTCCACAAGGTAGAACAAATCTGCCTTCATTCAAAGAATTTTAAATACATTTGCTATATTTTTTACTTCAGATCAGATTATTATTGCTCTTTTTTCCATGTTGGCCAACAGCAAGTAGCGCAGAGAGTTTGTGATCGATCAGCGAAAGCGTGTTTACAGTGATTTGAGCTGCTTGCGGCAGGGAACCGTGTTCCTCATGCAGGTGCCGCTCAGCGGATCCACGTCCTCCACCATCACGAACGGAGCCTCCTCCAGCGTCACGATGGACAGGTGATCGTCCTCGCGGCTCTCCGTCCCGGAGTACAGCTCGAAGCGGGGCCACACGTGAAACTTCATCGACAGAGAGCCATTCTCCCACTTACCCACCTGCACACACACACACTTCAGGAGTTGGTCACACTGCACTGCTGAGCGTCTGCTGCTCGATCACATGGACACGGCTCTTACTCTGTCCCACTGTCTGTCCTTGTTCAGCAGGATGATCACCAGTTTGGGGTGCATCTGATAGCCATCCTCACTGAAGGAGAGATTGCGGCCCTCGAACGTCACGTTCATCAGATACCTGAGAAACACACACTGCATGAACACTGCTGCCCACAGATATGAATAACACTATAAAGAACCACTAAATAATCTAAACAACAATACTAACGATGAAGACAAAATAGGAAATAAATAAGAATTAAAAAGAGTTTACACAGAATCGAGAGAAGAAATCAGAGAAAAGTACAACTATTAAAATACGACAAACAATAGGAAGCAAAACGAACTGTTGTCATCTGTCTATCAGCGCTTATTGCTGTTTTAATGCTTTCATCGTGTGACATATGTGTTGTGTTGTTATGGCAACCACAACCACTGCAGCTTCCAAACTCCTCCCCTGTGTTACTATGGAAACCATCGCCATGAGAGAGAGAGAGAGAGATAACAAGCTACACACACTCATAGACATACAGTGACTGAGTGTGTGTGTGGTTTATGAGGACATGGGTATGACATAGCTATTACGATATGTAAAGTAGGTGGTCTGTGAGGACACTGCCAAAGTAAGGGGTATGTTTAGGTGTAGGACAATACCACATACAGTCTGTACAGTAGAAACACCATTACACCTATGAAGAGAGAGACCCAAGAAAACAT
>JAUMHG010000035.1:814379-830724 GCA_032359395.1 Enteromius anoplus
GTAAAACTAGTTCACATTATCAGTAGATCCCACACAGAACACAATCATCTGTCCTAATGAGACAAAGGGTTTACACACTTTATTAAATAAAAAAACAACATTTGCTTTGTGCTTTTCAACATATCACAACTTGTAAATTAATTAACTAAACATAATAATCAGTTATAAATGACTTACAACCATCCCCTATTCTAAAGTGTTACCAGTGCCTACATTTAACAGCTATGACAAACTAAAAAAAACTATAGATAAAGTCTACCGAATATTATTCAATACATTAAAATTAATTACCGGAAAATGGCTTAATATGAACAATTACACATTTTTACATATTTATTCAGGAAAGGTTAAACTGACCAAGCCTCTCCGGTTCTCAGCAGCGGGAACCTTCGCCGGAATACTAAGGTTCCTACCCGGACTCATTGGACCCACGTATCCTTGCTTGTTCCGCTGCCAGGTGCAGCTTGTTATCTGGACTATAAAAGCGCCATGTTTGTTGTGTCACTTTGCGAAGTCTTGATTTGCCTAGCAGTCACTACTGAGCGTTTGCTCTTGCCTGTCATTCGTATGGCCATTTGGATTGTTTTGGATTGTTTGATACTCGCTGCCTGCCCTGACCTTTTTGCCTGAATTACGACTACGATTATTGGATTGTCTCTCACACGTTTACCGATCTCTGCCTGTCTGACTATTCTGAATAAAGCTGCATTATGGAATCCAACGACTCCTCCGCTATGTCACAAATGGTCAGATGCAGGGTATTATTGACCAAATTGACCAACAAACATTTCATCTTTAACTGACACATTTGAAATGAATGAATGTAGAAAAGACCCCCTTCTTACAACCAATTCATATGAAATATAGTTTATACATTCATTCTACATAAAACCTCTATAAAAAATTAATCAGAATACACACGAAACATAAACATTCTTTAATTCAGTCTCACTTTTGTTCATTTGAAACAGTAAGAAACTGATTTGATCGTTAGAAAGGACGGCTGGGTTCTCCCCGGCAGAGAGATCACGCTTGCAGAACCTGATTCAGACCAGCGTGTCCCTGGAACAACAGTGTGATTAGCCAATCAGATTTGAAGAACCAATGTATAGTTTTTGTGAAGTTTAGACTTACAATCAGTGTTTGGTGCTTGTACATCAGTGTCAGTCATCTATCATTTCCTCTGATTTTAGGCATTACTCATGGGTAGGGTTAGGTTTAGGTGTAGAGATATGGTTAAAACTAAAATTTTGGAATAAAATGTTGTTCCAGGGTCAACAAAATATGTTAACCCAGGAACATGCCTAACTCAGCAAAGTCAGGACGTGCGATCGCGCTTCACCTACACCTTCATGACTGGGTTTGTGTCCCTCTGGGTAATCCTCCTGCTACCAAGAAAACCACCAAGAACAGAATGATAAACTCCAGTTAAAAACCTGTACTAATCCCCAAATTAATCCTCACACATTAGTTCATCTGAAGATGAACACTGTCATCATTTACTCACTTTCGTGTCGTTTCCAAAATATGAAGCCTTTTGTTCATCCTCAGAACATGAAAATGAAATATATTTATATATAATATTTATATATTCTAGTCAGAGGTTTATGCCAGATCTGTGTCCGGCTCATGAACTCCATTACCCATCATGCCTCAGGATGAGCTTCTAGCTGCTGGATCTTCTGGAAGCAGAGATGAATCGTTCAGTGGAAGTCTATCAGTGAAGCAGCAGTCTGAAAAGAGTCGGCTCAATAGATTCGGACACAGAACAGGTATTGGAGAACATATCGTTTTAATATATTCATATCACTCTAATTACATGAGTTTATTTGGCCGCGGGGGGGTCGGGTTTAATGTGATGGTTTCCAGTGGACTGCAGTATGGACCCTCACTGAAACCAGTCACATCACAATAAACAACGGCTGATTTAAGGATAGCATTTTTAGACTGAGCCACAAAAAGTGTCTAGAATGTGTGCGACAAACAGTATGATGTGTGTAAGGGTTAGGGGGAAGCTGTGTTCATTACTATAGCAACAGATTCCACGTTCTTCCATAATTATTAAATATTAAATAAAAATACAAATTATTAAATTCCAACTTTTAGCAAAGCAATAATTTTCAGACACGTGGAGAGTTACAGGGCAGTGTTTTGATTGTCTTCTTCTGTGCTTTATCATGACAGCTGTGTGAAACTGCACAGCGGTTTAAGCCTTAGTATTAAATATTAGCATTTGCATTAATTATGATATCAACATGTTTTAAATAAAGCGTACCTGTAGTTCGGCACCGGCGGATTCAGATCGCTGACGCATGCGCACTTTGAGCAGCACAGATCATATTAATCTGTATATATTACTTAACATTCAGTGCTGCAGATGTTACAGTAGGTAGTGTAGGTAGAATTATTAAATATTTTACTTGCTAACTAATATATTTGAGTAAACTATAACTGGGTAATTATTAACACCCCCAGCAGAGTAATCTCTGGAGATCCAGGGTGCTCGGAGGAGAACACGTCATCAGTGAAGAGGTGTATTAATGAGAGCACTCTCTCTCTCTCTCTCTCTCATCCTGCGGATCACTTCAGAGCTGTGCACACTCCTGAAGACCTGTGTTCACTTTATTATAGAATTACTCTTCATTAACGAAGACCACATGAAGTAAAACAATCAAATCCTTTTTAAAGATGACAATGTGATGAAATGATCATTTTAAGCAGCAGATGGCAGCAGATGATCTCTTCTGGATTGATTATAAACTGACTAAATAACTAATGATGTACTTTACCACACTGATGAAGTGCAGGAATCAAAGTCATTTAAAAAAGCCCACATATCTATATGGTTAAATATAAACTAAAGAGTTCGGTATTAATGATAATAATGCATTTAATGGCTTGAAATAACTTTAGATGTGACTGAATGGTCATTTTCAAGAAAACATCTTAAACATCAGAATCAGATGAAATACTGATCTACTCTACGAACCGAACTGAAGACAATATTTAATAAACTCGGTTATGATTATCCTGGTAGCCTTCATTAAAAGCACGTGTCTATATTTATTAAACATGATATATATATATATATATATAAATATATATATATAGTTCACACAGATCTTGTAGAAGCGTCCCTTGTCTTCTGAGTCAAACTCCTCTGACTGTGTTTGGAGTGATTGATGCTGGCGAATAGAGAAAACCCGCAGATAACTAACTTTCTCTTTATTGAGCTGTTGTAAAAATAATAATAAATAAATAAATAAATAAATAAAAATGTTGATGAAGGGACGAAAGGACGTCACATTAAACAGGAAGTAGGGGAATGAGATCAACAGGAAGATATTCAAGAACATATTTTTATTTTAAGGGTTGAGATTGGGGTAGTGTGTTAAATAAAACGCTGTGAGTAGCAGTGTGACGTCATCGCTGTTCTTCTACAGTATCGCACTCGATCTCATCGATGTCCTCTGCGCTCGGCTCGCTCCGGGTGTGATTGCTCCGGTCTGCTCTGTGCTCGGCTCGCGCTGTCTATCGTGATGGCGGCCGTGATCTGTCGCGCTCTTCTGAAGGAGATCCGGATCGCCAAGGGCTCCGGTTACAGAACCACTCTGCTGTATAAATATGTGCTGGAGCAGTTCAGGAGAAACCAGGTAACGGAACCGAGAACTGAACGGTCTGATCAGAAACACGAGCACTGCTCCGACTGTCCGTTTCATTATAAAACACAGACACAGTGACTCTAACACACTTTGAACAGCTGATGTGTAGTGTACTGCAAGAATAGCTAACGTTAGCGTCCCCATGTCTGATGAAGAACGCACTTTATAAACGTGTTTATCGAGTATTTAAGCGCCAGTGTGCTGTGTGGTGGCCCGGGGTTGCCAGATCCTCGGTATAGCGTCCTGGGGTTGCCAGATCCTATAGCTAATAACTCCATTCACGTGTTGAGTGTGCTACGAGGCACCCTTGGTTTTCTGTAATTAAAGAGTAAATGTGCACCGTTTTATTTTAGAAACACTTCAGAAGTTGGTAAAAGTTGCTAGTAGATGATGAAAATAGCTGGTTGTTACTAGGTGCTCTTGGAAGAAAACTTTCCTAAGCTAGTCTGATAAAACTGTGAAGGCTGGCCGCACACCAGATGATTCTCTAATCTGGACTGATTTCAAAACCAGAGACGGGTGATGTTTAGCCTCGTAATCCTCAGAACACACACACTCGATGAATCATCCAGATCACACACTTGATGACCGTAGGATCGATTACAGTGACCTCACGGAGACGGTTGATATCTTGAAGTGTGTTGTGTTAGCGGGGGATGTGATGGAGCTGGCTCTGGGTTAGGTTTTAGTAGCGATGTGTGTGTGTATTATTGTGAACACCTGGCAACCCTGAGCGCTGTGTGAGACGATGCAATGAAACACAAGCCTGATTTACTGCATGAAGCTGTTTTTCCACCTGAAGATTCGACACCTGATCTGACCCGGGTTGACCTCTGACCCCGTGTGTGTGTCTCTTTCTCAGGTGACGGGCGCTCAGCTGTGTCGCGCGCGGGCCGAGGCTCTTCACGCGGCGAGCTCGTATCTGTGTCTGCTGACGAGCACACGTCTTCACCTGCGTCTGCACGAGCGGTATCACGCCCGCGGAGAGCGCCGCCCGGAGGAGGTGGCAGGACTCGTGGGGCTCCGCCTCCCAACACAGCCCGGCGGCAAGGGCTGGGAGACCTGACCAGTGTGTGTGTTTGTGTGTGTCTTCAAATAAACTCACTTCAGATCACTTCAGAGTGTGTGTGTGTGTGTGTTTCCAGCTGAAGGATGACTGGCTGATCTGTGTTCTCTTCATTACTGAGAGTCACTTCAACAGTTTAAAGAAAGAGAATCCGGCTGACAGTTTATGACAGCATTTTGCATTTAGCATGATATTATATATGATATAATTACCGTTCTTATGAATATTAATGATATGATACAACATGTTATGAAGTTATTTATAATGCATTATGGCTTCATGGATTATAAAGACAGGCTTCATAGATAGTGTCAGCATGTATTATTTTATTATTGAACTTATAGTGTATAACATTTACAAATTCATGTAACAAAAATAAGAATGTTCTTGGAATGTGACAGGCCTGTCCTCTCCCTGTTCCTCAGCTCATATCTCACGACTCTGAGAAACACAGGATTACCGTTTCACAGCTTTTTATTCATTCTATTTCATTTTTAACACCTGTGAGTTTTTATCTCACATCTGACTTTAACTTGTAATTCTGACAAATAAAAGTTCTCGGTGACCAGCAGTCCAACCTTTCTGAACATTCCCCCTTTATTTCTTAATTCCATTGATCCATCTATTTAATATAACTGCTATCTGCATGAATATGTGTGTGTGAGTGTGTTGTGTGTGTGTGAGTGTGTTGTGTGTGTGTGTGTGTGTGAGTGTGTTGTGTGTGTGTGTGTGTGTGTGTGTGTGTGTGTGTGTGTGTGAGTGTGTTGTGTGTGTGTGAGTGTGAGTGATTGTGTGTGAGTGTGTTGTGTGTGTGAGTGTGAGTGTGTGTGTGTGTGAGTGTGTTGTGTGTGTGTGTGTGAGTGTGTGTGTGTGTGTGTGTGAGTGTGTTGTGTTGTGTGTGAGTGTGTTGTGTGTGTGTGTGTGTGTGACGGTGTGTGTGTGTGAGTGTGAGTGATTGTGTTGTGTGTGTGAGTGTGTTGTGTGTGTGTGTGTGACGGTGTGTGAGTGTGTTGTGTGTGTGTGTGTGTGTGACGGTGTGTGTGTGTGTGTGTGTGTGTGTGTGAGTGTGAGTGAGTGTGTTGTGTGAGAGTGTGTTGTGTGTGTGTGTGACGGTGTGTGTGTGTGTGTGAGTGTGAGTGATTGTGGCATGTCTTGTCCTCAGGCTGGAGCTGGGGATGCTGTGTCTCGTCTCTGTGAGTCTCTGGACTCTGTAAGCGCAGTGATCCGGGCTGCTCTGTGATGACAGATGAAGCAGGAGGGAGGAGACACACACACACACACACACACACACACACCTGACAGAGGCTTGATTCTTCAGCTGCGTTCAGCATGTTTGTCATGATCAAAAACTGGCTGCTTGGAGCCACAGAAGAGAGCGAGTATAAACTGCTGAGCACCGAGTGCAAGGTAACACACACACACACTGTAAGAACTGTCTGATTGATTGAGGTGATCGTTAGTTCACGTCTCTCTCTACAGCTTCACTAACTCTGTTCACTTGTGCGTCTGTTTTCTTATCAGTCTGAGATTACGCGTGGCTCTTATTTCATCACAGAGCTCCAGAATCAAGCTGTGAGTTAGGGATCTGTCTTCTGATGTGAGGTTAAACACTCGGTCAGATCTGTCATGTGAAGAAGTTAAGAGTAGAGTTGTGAGTATAGCGTGGTACAGTGTTGAATCAGCTAGTGTTATTCTGTCAGGAGGTGACTGAGATCGTGACAGTAACGTTACGAGATGAAGGTCTGTAAAATACTGCAGAAAAGCGTACTAATGATCCTGATGTCCTGCTTGTGTTTGCGTGATTCTCTTGTGCCGTGTCACGTCAAGATGAATCTCAGAGATTGACCTGAAATGTCACACAGTCGTGAGATCTGAGCCGTTAAAACACTCTTAATTACACTGACACACACACACACACACACACACGCGCGCGCGCGAGGTCTGCATTACGCACGGTCAAATATGAATAATTAAACACATGAGCTAATATTGGCATAGCAGCATTAATTACAGAGTTCAGCTGACACTTAGAAAGATGATAATTACAGCTCACACACACACACGCAGTGTTCCTGTGTGTGTGTGTGTGTGTTTATGTGGCTGAAGGCATTTCTTCTGCTGGATCTGACTCACGATGTCTCTCTCTTGTCTTCAGCAGAAGAGAATGTAGAATAATGTCACAGCTAGGCTCAAACCAAGGGTTTCACTGATTCTTGTTTTTACAAAGCTATGGGAATGTCTGAAGTATCAGACTAATAATATCAAAGTACTCTGCTTCCTGAAGCCCGAGACACACGGAGCGGTCTTCAGCTGTCGCAGAAGGAACACTGTCATCGTGAAACAACCGAGGCCAGTCAGAAATCAGCTTTTGTTGTGCCGTGTGTCGGGAGGTTTAGAAGCTGATGGTTGATGAGGATTCTGGGCCGTTTCTTGTGTTCAGTTGGCGGTGGCTTGTTCGGGGCAGTACACACTGACTGTGGACGGAGGTGAAGAGCTGTTAAATGCTGAAGAAGTCAGCTTGATCGAGTGCTTCTGACACGTCTGCTCATAACACGTGGGCCATGGCTGGTCGTTGTGTCTGTCTCCGTGTCTTTAGACAGATTAACATACTTTTACACTCTTTCAGAAGTGTCAGCGTGAGTGAGTGTCTTCAACACAAACCTCTTGTGTTTATCCATGTAAAGAAATCGGTCTCCAGTTTGGGGACTGGGCATATATGGTCTTCTTTGTTTTCGGCTGGTGGAGTACCTACCCTGATGATAATGAGGTATTGGGCAGTCGTGGCCTAATGGGTAGGGAGTTGGACTTGTAACCCAAACGTCGTGGGTAAGAGTCCCAGGTCCGGCAGGGATTGTGGGTGGAGTCAGTGAATAACCAGCACTGTCTCCACCTTTGATACCATGACTGAGGAGAGACCCTTCAGCAAGGCACTGTTCCCCCAACTGCTCCCCGCAGCACTGGCTGCCCCCTGCTCCGGGTGTATCATCATCTTCTGTCCTATACTACAGTGTATGTGAAATCCACCCTCATATTTATTTTATTTGACTGCCATTGGACAAAATTCCTTGCCTTCCATGTTTTAGGTAGATTTTCTGCCAACTTTGATTCGTTCCTCCAAGGTTAGTCATATGTTGCACTGCATGCTTATTTGCATGTAATAGTATTAATACATCCTCAGCTTCACACACAGCGGGCCAATCTGTAGAGCAGATTATAATCGAATAAAGTGAAATCTCTCTCTCTGTCAGGATGGGGTGAGTTACGAGGTGCGCCGCTATGATGCGTGTAAGCACGTGTGTGTGAGTCTGGAGGGGCGGAGCTTCGATCAGGTGTCAGGTGATCTTCAGCGGAAGCTTCTGGCCTACATGAGCGGCGACAACGAACAAGGTGAGCCAATCAGAGCACTGCAAACAAATTCACAGCCACTGCAAACAGACATTCAGAGCGTACCAGATGAACCCTTTTAAGACCCATGGGTAAAACAGGTCATTTTCTCATATTTGACTGTAAAATTCTAATGAACACTCGTGTGTGTCGTGATCTGTGTGTGTGTGTAGGTGAGGTGATGAACACACCCGTCCCCGTCATCTTCACTGTGTTCCCGCGTGATGACGGCTCGTTAAACCGCCGGCTGGTCGCTGCTCTGCGCATCCCCTTATCCTTTCAGATCAGCCCACCCAGCCCGACTGACTCGTCCGTTCGCATCGAGGAGCGGCCCGGCATGACCGTATACGTCCTGTAAGTCTGCACACAGTCAAGCCCCACCCACACCAACAACCAGAACTAAGAACTGTAAAACCAATCAGAGCCCTGCAGACAGTCTTGCAGCCAATCATAACTCGCTACAAACAGATGTCACAGATCTCATGTTCAAACAAACAAAGAGCCAATCAAAGCGAAAGTAGTTATTTTTGTTTTAAAATACCTTCACAATGATATAGGATGACTTGTTGGAAAAGGACACAAAGTTAAATCACTCCTCTCAAAAAACATACAAATAAAAAGATCATTTTAGATGTTTAAGTACTATCTGGAGCTTCAGGAGAAGCTTAATAAGCTCATTTTTGTGAAAACTTCAAATGTGACCAAGACATTTTTACCACACAATAATATAATATCTTCATAGTTATTGTCCTAGGTGTAAACACATGTTAAAGGGATATTTTCACCAAAAAATCGAATTCTGTCATTAATTACTCATCCTCATGTCGTTCCAAACTCGTAAGACCTTTGTTCATCTGCTTGTTGATGACATCTGAGAGCTCTCTGACCCTCCATAGATGTGGAGAATGTAAACAATGTAATCAGCATTGTTTATGTTCAAGATGTGTGCACTTTCTCAAGAAGCACACACCATGGTGCGGTCCAAACCAGCAGAAAACAGTAACTCGGGTGAAGAATTGTTGCGAGTATTCAACGACAGAATTTAGATTTCGCGGTGAACCGTGTGTTTGGCAACCCCACTGACTGAGCTCTGTCTCCCCCTGCAGGCGGTTCGGGGGTTTTCCGGGCGAGAGCGAGTTTCGGGCGGAAGCGTCACGACTGACGTGTACGCTCGGAGACTCCGCCCCCTTCCAGCGCAAACAGTACCTGTGCTGCATCTACGACCCGCCCATCAAACCGTACGGCCGGCGTAATGAGGTGTGGTTCCTGCAGGACGAGCCCTGAGACTGTGCGCCTCAGATTACCCATAATCCTTTTGTGACGTGTTGAGTTCTAGCAAAGAGTATAGAAGTACCAAGAGGCGAAACTCAATAGAACGCTCCATAGGAACCGTTCTGACCATGAGCTGACCGAGCCGCCGCCATTTTGGACTGACACCTACACAGAAGCGCCATAGAATAATATCACGCTCGACGAACTGATAATAACACATAGGCTTATATTTACAGGGTGCACTTTGTATTTATCCCCTTCTGGTTTATGCATCCCTGCCTTGGCTGAATTTTTTAATTCCCAGTGGGGATAAAATTATTCACGAAACAGGTTATGAGTCCCGTTTTGAATCAAATGATGCGCGAAATGCGCTTTGAAGTAACTTGGTAAACGAAACGATTCACTTACTTGCCTATAAATACGGATTTATCATGAGATTATTTTCATGATTTATCAGAGAAAAAAGTAAATATAAAGATTCTCTCCACTACTGACTACACACTGCGTACTGTTTGACTAGAAGAAAACTAAAATGACTGCAAACCCTTTACTTACCCTTATCTGTGTTCTGTCGGACATTTTCCTTGTTAAATCAAAAACTTAAGGTCATGAAAGTACCACATATGATGCTTAGTATTGATTTAATAGAAGCAGACACAGTCGTATATTAATTTACAATGGTTTAATTTTTAAATAAAAAAATACATTAAATAGATGGTTAACACACACATTGTAGGGTTAGGTGTGTGTGTGTGTATATATAAACTCCAGAGACTATTGTAAGGTTTCTGTAATGTCTGTTCAAGTGCACACATTTAACTGAAAATAGTAGAATAGATCAAAATCAAATCAGAGATTAAAAGCATCAGCAGTAGTTGTGTTATAACAGATAGTACACTATTTCTGTCAAGTGTACACGTTTAACAAAACTGTAAATAACAGAGAATAAAGTGGAAGTGGTAGTGAAAGAAAAAAAATCTAAAAGAGATTGAAAGACATAAGAGAGGAGTAGTATGGAAGTGTCCAGGATTTACTGACGAGCTATTTTTCTTGATGAGGCTGAGAGATGAGTGGGTTCTGGGTGCGCAATATAAGGATTTCTTATCCTGTTTAATAAGTACACAAGTGATCTCTTGCATTCCTCCTTGCTACACATCTTCCCTGCACTTCTCTGACAACCTCCATCAAGTTCATTGCAGTACAGCTGCTTGTGTTTGTTCTATCTATCTTCCAGCGCCTGTCAGCAGGTGTCAGTCCAGAATGGCCGCAGCACGGTCTATAGACTATTACCTATATCAGGTCAGAGTTTCACCTCTTGGTGCTTCTATACTCTTTGGTTCTGGTAGAGCGCAGAGGAACGCGAGGCAGCAGATGAAGTCCTGATTTCTAGTGCAGCCATGTATTTGTGTGTTTAGGGTTTAGCTGTGTGAGGTCAGCTTGACGTCATCATGTTATTTTAATACGCACTGGTTTATAAATTAAAGACAACACAATTCATTTCACTAATTTACAAAGTAAAATAAAAATGATACTGATTATTATACTGAAGTTTTTAAAAGGATTGATCAGATTAATACTGATTAGATTTAAAACCTAGATTTAAAACCTGACTTTTTAAATCTAGGTTGAAGAACTGGGTTGCCAGATTTTTACCCTAAAATATTTCACGAAGTGAGATAATGTTCATTTACCAACCTTTGGAAGTACTGAAATCTGTTTGGTCCAAACAAAAATGTCTTGAAGAAATGTATTTTTCTAAAATAAATGAGCATGTTTGCTAACTGTATGAATTCCAAGGTACGTATTTCGAGTAATTGTGCAGTTAATATTTTCTCTCCTTAAATTCTCACTAAATGTAGTAAAACTGTGTTTATTTCACCCAAATAAAGAATTGTGTGTTTACAGTCTTCTTCAGCGGTGACTGTTTGGGGGAGGACACTTCTGGATGTTAAGATGCTAGTCAGCACACGGTTAGCTAGCACAGTGTTTGTTTTATTTAACGTTTCGTAGTTTACAAAGAAAATATTATAAACTTGACATTTTTAAGAGAATTGAAGACATATCTCTCGGTGATATTGGTGAAAGGTTCTCTGAACCACAGTTTTTAATAAAATATACATTATCACCTTAATATTTTAAAAGTGACTGACCCATAATTCATTTAGCCACTTTAATAAAAATACATCAAACGTGAATTGTGACGCAGGGAATTATGGGAATGCCGATTTCTTTTTGTTTTCCACAGTAAATGAAACCGTTTTCACTCCCCAACCTGTCTCTTCATGTAAACATCCATCTAATGTCGGTGGTATGGTATATGGTAGGGCAACGTGCCGTTAACCAATTCATGTTTTACTAGAAGCTTTTACGTGAAGCTCTGTGTTTTCAGAGGTTTGATCGACTCAAACAGCATGCTCTAAAGATGAAAACCCTCTCGAATAATCTAACAAGCACCATGATGATGTAATAATAACACTTTGTATCACGTTTGTGTGTGTTCTCAGTGTTTATGATACTAGCTCTGGTTAACGCTTGTAAAACGTGTTCTGGTAGCATTCACGCAGATCTCAGCAGCAGTCACTGCCAAACTGGAGACTCGATTGGTCTGGTCGTGGTCATCTCTCACAGTGAACCGCTGTTGTGTTAAAGATGATCTGGAGAGAGTCTGAACAGAAACACAAGAGCACTGACAGAATATAGAGCTTTATTAACCATCTACAGCACCTCCATCAGGCTTCACCCACGGTCAGCTACGAGTTGTCATAGAATATTATCAAAAGGAATTTACAGAAGAGTTCAGCATCACACACACACACACACACACACACAGCAGGATTAAAAACTGAGTCGGCAGAAACAGAAGTGTTAATTAGATCTGTGCAAACATGAGTCGTCTGCCTCAGCTCTGCTGGAGAGAAGCACACCGAGTCGATCAGAAAGAGTCATCCAGCGCTCGGGCCAGTCACTGCATCATCCAGAGGAGTCCGGGTCCCAGTCCTTCAGTTGTTCTTCTTCTCCGGGTTCTCAGGAGGGTAATATGGAGGAGGCTGATCCTGAATCAACAACAGAAACACATCAACACGAACCTACACTTCCACAGACACACACACACCTGATATACTGACCAGACACTCTGTAGAAAGTGTGTGTGTGTGTGTGTCTCACCATGGGCATGTAGACGCTGTGAGGGTTGCTGGGATTGTAGAAGGCGCTGCTGGCTGCTTCTGCTGCTTTAGGGTTTCCAGGAGCCACTGAGAAACAGAGACAGGTGGAGATCATGTGACCAGAGCCACAGACCTGGTCATAACGTGTGTGTGTGTGTGTTTACCTGGAGGAGGACACCAATTCTGAGGAGGTCCGGGGTATGGAGGAGGAGGAGCCATGTACATCGGAGCGCTGGGATACACACCTACACACACACACACACAGATTCAGTTCATCCCTTCTGAAGACATGCGTGTGATTCTCCAGCTCACACACTCTTACTCTACCTGCAGCAGGGGGTTGTGGGTAGGGGTTGTACCCGGCCTGTGGCACGCTGGGATATGGGTACGGGTACGTCTGTGGCATGGCTGGACTGGCGTATCCGTTCATCCCTGCAGCCAATCCAAATGCTCCGTTCTGAGCCGGAGGAGCTCGAGACGCTGCACACACACACACTCATAAAGACTTCCTCAGGTGTCAGAAGCAGTCCAGCACTGCTCAATGAACACTGCTTCAGTCCCTCTGTCCCAGTGTGCATACCATCCACCCTCAATAGTGCTGATCACTAACATCACCGAGGATGTAGGATGCATCGATGCACACTGGGATGCAGGCAGTACCTCAGGGACACTGATTAGTGAACTAGTGATTGTGTTCAGTGACGCACCGTTGGTGGCCAGTTTGAAGAGGTGCTGTCCCAGCTCGATGGCTCCTCCGCTGGGGAAACACATCTTGAAGTTGGCCTGACCTTCCCATCCACCTGAGAGAGAGAGAGACACGAATGTGAGCCAAACACAGGAAGCGACAGGCAGCAGGTGCATGCTGGGTAATGTGGCGTACCTCCGGCCTCGGCTTTGATCAGCCCCTGGATGTAGTTCGCGGCGAACACAGGCTGCTCGATGCTGCAGTTCTTCATCAGGTAATACGGGAACATGAGGGAGCAGAACTTCTCTTTCATCGTGCTGCTGATGAACACCATCTGGAACACATTAACTGGTTAACCCGTGTCTGCGCAGGACCAGTTCACACGAGCTACGGATCGGTTAACCCGTGTCTGAGTGCAATTATGTATTGGTTAACCCATGTTTGGGTGGGTTAGGTATCAGTTAACCTGTGTTTGGGTGTGTTATGGATTAGTTAACCCTAGTTTGGGTGGCTTATGTGTGATTTGATCGGTTAGTTAAAATGGGTTTGAATGGGATATGGATTAGTTAAGGTGTGGGCTAGGTGGGTCTTAGATCAGTAAAATTGTACTTGAATATTTAAACATGTATTTGAGCAGATTGTAGGTTAGTTAATATTTGGACAGTTTATGGATGTGTTTGGGTGGGTTATAATCTGGTTCTGATTTACTGATGTCAGTTAATGTGTTTGATAGTTACCCTGTATTGGGTGAGGTACACAGAACCCTTCTTGGTCCCCTTGAACAGGTCATTTTTGGGCGTGATGTCACTGAAGGAAAGTTCGACGTTCTTGCATTCTCGTAAGATGCTGAAAGCACAGGATGAAAACAGGAAGTGAGGTCACACTGGATAGTCAAGCAAACATCTGTTCCCAGAACATCACCAGAGTTTCTCAACACATGTGAACAAACACGGTTCCTTCAGAAATCACCCACACATCTGTCTGTGAAGAGGACTTCACTCCTCACACTCCATTCTGTCATGAATTACTCGCACGACCCTTGTTCAGCTTCAGAACACAAACCAAGATATCAAGCTAAAGATAAGCTACTCCAGGGCTAAGACATTAAAATAACTGATAACTAATCAAACAACCCTTCTTGAACAGTTAATAAGCAATGAAAGACAGCTGGACATGACATGAATTCTCACAATGAAAGAAGAGATGGTTGAATAATGTTAGTTAAAATGTTAACTCATCATTAAATAAAAGCTGGACCACTGTTTTAATAGTAATGCTGTGGAGATGAACAAAGGCCTCACGGTATTGGGACAATGGGAAGATGAGAAATTATTGACACAATGTTTGTGTTTGGATGAGCTCTCTCTTTAAATCAGAATCCAAACTAAATACAACACGAACCCTTTTCCATTGACTGAGTGAACTACAAGCCATCACGACAGCTCAGCTCAGTCAGGAGAACACACACAGCTCAATATTTCCTCACAGATGAGTATATTACTGTAATAACACGTGTGACAGAGAAGATGAAGAGTGTGTGAGGTGACGGGATGTTCTCGAGTCGTGTTAGACATCAGACGCGGTGTTATTATCGTGGTTCAGCGCTCGTTAGTTAACGTTAGTTGTCGTGGTGGTAGTGCTGGTGTAGTTAGTACCTCTCCCCGGCCTGAATCAGGACTCCTCCGTTAGGGTGATGGTTTCTGTTCAGCGTCATGTCGATCAACACTGGAGTGAATCAGAAGTTAATCTCAGGGGTTTTAATCCGTGATCAGTGCTGAACAGATCCTCGATAAACAGCTGCGCACTTCACTTCCGGCACCACGTGACTCCTCTCTCCGTCACGTGACTGTGCGGTGACGTCAGCTCTGGGCTTTTTATCTAGGATGTTATTTAACATACTGAACAAAACAGACACAGGTGCAAAGAACTAATACATATAGAGAGAAAGAGTAACGAGTGTGAGCTTTCCTTCCTCTTCAAATAAATGAAGTTCTCTTATTATTGACACCTTTGGGCCTTTTTACTTGTAATATTTTCCAGTGGATTTGATGTGTGGTCTCCTGTATCTGAAATTATACACTAGTTATTCTCTGTTTATTAATGTACAGCTGCGTTGAATCTATCTGCTTTGTATAAAGCTCAATAGAAATAAATATAACTTAATATAGTGGCTAATATGTGTTATTAATTCATATTTGAGTTATATTTAGTTTTTACTCATCCTACCTGATCTGGTGTCCATCTCTTCAGGTCCTCGTGGTTTATGGACCCTCTGTGGATTTAGTTTAGCATTTTTTATTCACTGTAGTGTGACAGAGACCCATTTACACAATTATTATCAGACGGTACAATGGTACAGATTAAAAAATGAGTATTTGCTGAGATTGTGTTTGCATGCTGAAAAATAACTGAATAATTCTGATAATATTCTAAGAATAAAGTCACAGTTCTGATAATAAAATCCTGCTATATAGCGTTTAATTAATGTGTAATGTGTGTCACACAGCACTGAAACATCTTCTGGACATCTTTTAATACTGTAACAGATTTCACGACACGTTCACTTGTATTAAACTGCTCTGATTTTTTCCCATTCAATTATTTAATCATATTTATTTTGTGCTGCAAATATGAAAGAAGAAAATATTGACTTGTTGAACTGAGGAGAATATAGTTCTCGCTGCAAAAGAAAGAGCTTAAGACACATTTGTAAGGCTGAGACGCTAATTAAAACAGTAAGGTTATATCACTCAGAGCATCTAACTCAATCACCATCTCATTCAGTTACAGAGGTGTTGAATATGACTCACAATACATCTTTCATTATTAATTTGCTTCTTTGGTTTAAATGTCCATTTTTTTTGCTAAAAGATGAAACAGCCGGCCCCTTATGTGGTCCGAGACATGCTTCACTCACCAAATCAACATCGAGAGTATAGTGAGCCTCTTCATCTATGGGATCCTCCAAAAAAGGACGAGCCATTATCTTAACTTTCTTGTCTGTTTGTGTCCGAAATGTGGGCATTGAAAGACTTAGGCGAGAAATACCGCTTCGTCTTTAAAAAAGGGGAGGAGACCGACAGAAACTCAGAGTTTAGAGAATAAAACCTGC
>JAUMHG010000035.1:846133-863114 GCA_032359395.1 Enteromius anoplus
CCCCCCCCCACACACCTTGTTTTCATGATGAATATTTCATGTCTAATCAGTTCAGTTCATAAAACACATATAAAAAATCATAGTTTATTATGTATTTAGTAAAACTAGGGCCCTGTGAAATCTTTTCATTTCTTTGCATTCGTTCTATTTAATTGTAGTCTATGTTATCATTCAGAAAAAAAGTAAACAGGGCCTACCGATAGGCCTAAATAAAGTGGACGTGAGCACATTTTACTTCCGCTCAGTCCAAATCTTTTAAATTCATTCAAAACAGAACAAAATAAATGCATACCAATTAAATAAAAATACATTATAGTGGCGTTTATTACAAACAGTGTGGCGGGTCGTTCCCACGAGAGCATCATTAGACCGATCTAACGTTTGGAGAAATGCCACGGCTTGACGATGCTCTCTCTGATTGGTAAACACACATCCTCTGAGTGTTAACGTGTCTCGTTTAGTTCGGTGATGATGCGGCTGCAGCGCTAGAACTGATTGTCTTTAACTCTTGGATAAGAGCAATACATCACTCAAGACCTTGTATTTTTGTCAGATTTCGCTCGATTATTCTGTAAGGATTCTGAACGCTGCCGGATATGATTGTGCCGTGGACTCTTCATATCGTGACTCATTCAAACACCGTTTAACCCATTCTTTTGTGTTCATTTCCTCTGTAATCAAACGGATTGTCAAGCAGCGTAACCGTAAAGATTAGCCCTGAACATAACACACGTGGAGAGGAGCTGGTCTGTATAGAAATATTCGAAATGAGCGTAACGAGGTTCTTGAATTGAAATGTGTTCGATGACCTGAAGTGAGTTTATTGCCAAGGTTTTCTTCCCCATTCTCTCATGGATGGGGTTTTGGTTCTCCTCTGGCTTGTTTAGTTGGGGACACCTGATTTCCAGAGATTACCGTCGTCTTGACTACAGAGACCGTCTCTGCATTTGATAAATAAAGTTTAATTCTCGTCATTATACGTTACCATCACTCTGTTCTTCTATTTGATAATGTTCAGTGCTTTGCTACAATCTGTATTGTTAAAAGCGCTATAGAAATAAAAGGGATTGATTTAAGTTTGGCATGACCTCTTTGTAGTTCATGTGTTGTTGAATATAAAGCTGGCCAATCCTAAACCAGGCTGTGTCTCTTGTTCTTCTACTCTTGTAGGCTTTAAGGCTCTTGAGAGGAAAGTGTTTGCTGAAGAGATGTGGAACTGTCATGCTTTTAAGAGTAAGAACATCTTCATAGTCTTGCAGTCATACAAACAACACTTTATATCTGAATAATCTGACATCGTTTTGATGAATGAATGAGCAATTCATCTTTTCAACACTAAGGAAACAAAACTCCATTCTGTGTCACAGGAAGTGGTTCCAGTTAACCTAGTTAGCGTAGCCTAGCAATCCTTTAATGGACTTGAGTAATCCGTTGACCTGTCTTACACACATCATTAAATCTTCATATTTCATCATTACCTTTGAATTCACGGTCAAATGCATTGCTATTACAGAAGATCAGTTCTTCTACAAAAATGAACCATGTTAAGTCCTTGTATTGCCAGTGCAGCAGATCTCTAGTCAACACTTATATACACAACTATTGTTGAGCTTCAGAAGACATTGATTTATCACCTAATGCTGAATGGAAATACCTTTTGTGTTGGAGAAATGAAAATTAATCCCCCCATATCGTTCCAAACCCATAAAAGCTTAGTTTGTCTTCACACCACAATTTAAGATGTTTTAGATGAAAACGTGGGTGATACTGAACCCGACAATGCGTAGCTTGTCAATGATCTTAGCCTCTGTTTATTAAATGCGGCTCCTTTTAAAAACAGCTGGTGGAGATTTACCGCTAATCAAAGAACCAGCTTTAGTGACGAGATGCGCATGAATATAGACTGACTACAGACATGCATTTCGGTCAGTGTAGTCAGAAGCGGACAAAGGAAACCCATTACAGTTCACGCTTGCCATTTACATGCATCTGTTTTGTCCACTTACACCTCTTCTATCCTGATTCCGTCGAGTGACAGGTCTGTCTGCTTTCGAGGGTTAAACAGACGGTTACATGTGGATGCACACTAAAATGATGTCAGAGTCTAGCTGTTCGTGTTATCAAACGAAGATGCTCCTCGACATGATGTGCTTGTTTATGTTTTAGCCGTTTCAGTTATTTTGGATCCAGTGGATGAAATAGGCTCACACAACTGCCGTAAACGACAGAAAAAGATGAAGAGAGTGGCAGCTTTTATTTCTTTTGTTTGCCACAAGACCTCGCTGAATTATGTGGATTTGAAACTTTCTAGTTAAACCTGGCAAAGTTGTTTGTGTGCTTTTCAGCAACTCATCGCACAATTATTACCTGTTTGGTCAGTAGGAGGAGAGAAGGGGGTTTTTAGCAGCGTTGACCACATGCACGTCCACGCTACTACAGCAACTCGATCAAATGGGTTTTCTATCACCTCTGGATGTGCTCGAAAGTGGTACAAGCTCAAAATCACCTGTACTTAGTGTTGTCCAATTGTAATCGTTAATTCCGGGAGTAAGCAGGGCCTAAGTGCACTCGGTGTTATTTAGTTGTTAAGGAAAGATATGAATGTAACACTAAAGCAAAGTTCTTAATTAATAAGTGCTGTGTTTTCTCTCTGTTTCAGAACATCTCAAGCTTCCTAATTCCAGCCAGAGAAAGACGCTATCATATTGAGAGGTGCAACCGGATGGCATGGACTGACCACCAAAATCCTGAAGCTAGGACCAGCTACACTGAAAAAGACCTTATAGGAACGGGCAAGGATTGGGCGATGAAAGCAAACAACCAACTTGCTGGACGGAATAACTAACATGGAAAAGGGCAAATGTTTGGATACAGCTGGAAAAAAATTGTTGGCAAAGATCTTCAAGAAACCTGGCTTGAGCACGTGCCGAAAATTCCTGTCACATAGGAAATATGAAAAAAAGTCATGATCTTGAAATATTGATCTCTCTCAAGCTATTTTCGGTTTCAGTGAATACATGTGCCAACTGGAGAAAGATTTTTTGTTTGTCTGTTGCAAACTTGTTACTGAACTATTAGAATTGTACTGCATGGCTGCTATCCACGTCCGTTCACACCGTTACCAAATGGCAAGGAGATGTTTCACACTACAGTATCAAGATATTGACATTGTCGTACTGAGACTTAATTGAGTTGCTATTTTGGTGGAGTTTTTTTTACCTCCTGCCTGATAGACATTTTATGATAACACTAAACCTTCATCGTCTTTTTACAGAGGTCTTTGGGTCTAGTGCCAAACCACATAGTGGCATTTGTGAAACCGTTTCTGTGAATGAATGTGCAGCTGCTGCATTTACCGTCTTCACTTTGTTTTTTCGTCTTAACTCGAGCAGCCAATTGAATCTCCTGGTTTTCTAAACCTCAGCTACAACATTTGCTGGGACCTCCAATAAAGCTGCTACAGATGTGAGTTTAGTGAGTCTGTAATACTAAGCATTCCAGTTTGCCATTTGGATTGTTTTGATAAGAAGGGTTGCAGATAGCAGCATTTGGAAAAACTGCGCCCACAAAAATGCAGAACTTTCCCAACAGTCCAGTTCCTCTTCATCCGGGGTTTAGCCGAGGAGGAAGTGTCGTCGGTTCCCCGTATCAACCCCACCCATCAGACCTTCAGAGATCTCCCAGAAACTCAGAAGACTATGTGGCCGCACATCAAACTCAATCTGCCCTGCAGAGTCATGGGCAGCACCTGCACCTGCGGAGCCAACAGCATCTTCTACATGCTCCTCCTATACACGGCTATGGCTCCAGAAGAACAACTGGAGAGACGACGCAGGGAAATGCTCACAGTGTGGGAGGAGGAGGGAACTCTTACCGAAAGGACAGTGTGGATTATTATTTTTCCGTGAGTGGACGAGAAAGAAGCAGAAGGGGTGGAGCAGCGTATGGCGCAGGATTTAGATACTCAAACGTGGATGGACATGCGCCTCATCAGTACCAATTATCTGGTTCAGGGTCGTCCCCTGGAATGATTTCACCCTACTCTTTGGATTACGGCTCTGGCAATGCCTCCGCAGTTGGGGGTAGTAGTAGCAGTGGCGCTGGTTCATTTTCTCCTTCCCAGCAATACAGTCTGGCTCATACGGCTTCAGTACAATCAGGTGCTCAGATGCATCAGCGGCAGCATGGTCAGAAATATCAAGGGTTGCACCAAGGTCAGCATCAGCGGACATACCCGCTTTCCGGAAGCAGAATCCCCCCTCAGTTTGGACACTACGCCCCCCTTAATGCAACCTCAGGCTCTACTGGAATGTATAACTCCCCACCGCAAAGATATGACGCGGGCAGCGGCAACACGGATGCCAAATTGAACTCTCCTACTCAGTCTAATCCAAATACTCATACAAGTTCATCTGCTTCAAACAGTTGTGAGAATATGGGACAAAGCTACACATCATCAGCATATTCGCCGCAATCTCAGTCCCTTCACAAACATGCCCCCCCTTCCCAGCGTCCCTCCCAGCATAGCACTGGTGCAGGTTTTGACCTCTCTCTCAAAATGCAGCAACAAGGACACTTGCACACCAAACTGCCCCATTCCTCTGTGTCCGCCAGCCCTGCTCTGCCTTCACACCCCTCTCAAGACCTTGCCAAATCACCTATGCACTCCCAAAGTCAACAGGCTCACATTCATCAGAACTTCAGTCCTATATCTAATCCCTCTCCTGCTCCGTCTGCCGTACAGTCTCCAAGCTGCAGCTCCTCTTCATCTCCTTTAATGGGGAGTTCTGAGGTAAACAGCGCTGCTACTCACCTGCAGCAATCGTCACACCCTTCCGTTCCAAATGCTCGCAGCAGCCAAAGCCATGGACGTCTTCTACAGGCCGTTCATCAGCTAAGCCCCACTCCCAATTCAAATAGCAGCATCAGTAGTTGTGGTAGTGGTGTAGGCCTTAAAGCGGCTGTTTTAAACCACGGTGCAGGAATCAGTCATGCTGCGGCGAGTCAGAACAGAATGGGAATGAGTCTTCGGGGTGGTCCAGGGGAAGATGGCTCCCTGTACCCTCATGACAAACACTTGCAGGACCCGGGTCTAAATAGTCTCAATGCTCTGACCTCTCAAGTGGAGAATCTACCTAATACAGTGCAGCACATGCTTCTAACAGACACTGTGCTGCCCCAGAAGAAAAGCAGAGATGGTGCACATCACCTTCAGATGCCACAAGGATCTCAGTCTGTCAACCAAAACAAATCTGGAAATTCCAGCACTGGCGGTCAGACCTCGGTGAATGAAGAGAGTTCTGAGATGCTGGAAGCAAAAGGGCATCAACAAATAGAACGTAAGAGAAATAGGCAGGCAAGTGGAGCAAGCAACGAATCTGAGCCGCAAAGCTACCCATCATCACAGAGTCAGCTACTATTGGAAGGGAGTCAACAAGTATTGGATCTCCAGGTCAACACTGGAATCATTTCAACAGCTTCAAAACAACTGTCTCAAGCAAAGACACCAGAAACCTTGACTCCTTCCTCCTCATCACCACCATCAGTCCATCCTTCTGCAGAGCCCAGCCCAAAACAACCAGTATATCCCCCTGCTCCACCATCTCCTGTTCACTCAGCACGTCCAAACTGTGTGGCAGAAAAAGCCCTTGGTAATGATGATGAAAGTGGAACAAAGGGACAGCAGATCAAAATGATAAAGGATGAAGAATGTGAAGTTGAAAATGCAGATCCTTCCTGTGACAGAGAGAATTCAGAAAAAAGACTGTCAGTCCTTCCCACAAAGAATGAAGCAGAGACTTCTGCACAGCAGTTTGAAAGTGTCGGAGTTATTGTGTCTGCTCGATCTGAAGTGAATACTGAATCAAGCAAGCACACAGGAGCCAAATCTTCACGTTACAGTGTTTCTCATTACTCAAACAAACACAGCAATCCTGAGGACCAACGTGATGTGAAAGTCTTAAGAGAGACTAGAAATCACAATGGAGAAGGGGAGATGTGCATGGAAACCTATGCGTCACAGTATGATATTTCCCCTAAACAAGAATTCACCCAAAACTCTCAACCCTCTATTCAGTCGCACCCGGCGTTGTTTAAATACAGTAATCCTGAGGTACCTTATAATGCTGCAAAGAGCAAAGGAAGGTTAGGACTAGCGAGTAGTATGGGCACAAATAGATGCCAGAATTATCACCAGCTGCAGGCCAGCTATGGGTCTGTTGGCAGGAAGGATATTGGTGTTTTTGCTATGGAGGGAGGGAGGGCTATCGTCTCAAGAAGTCAGGATAGCAGTTCTCCGTTTCAGCAATCGTTTCCAAGTCTTTTGCAAGAAGTGCTCCAGGGTCATCACTTAGATAGACGCTATGGCCGTCCTGACCAGACATCCACTGTTCAAGATACATCACAGCACCGTTATCAAACAAGACTACCTTACAGTATGGTTGAGAATTTGAGCTCACTTGCAATGAGCTCTCAAACACTTATAAGTGGACTTAATGTCAAGTTCAATCAAATGGCCTCTGGAAAACCACTGAATTCAAGTCCAAATCAGGGACCAGATAATGATATTGCTTTAGGCCCTCCTCATTCCTCTTGGGATTCTGAAGCACATAAGCCCAATGTGACTCATGGGATCTCTTTAGAAAAAGGCAAAACCAGTCTGTCCCCCAGCCAGTCCACTCACATGCAGCAGTCTTTAGATCTCACAACAGGAGCCCCTTCAAAGCACATTAACTTGGCTGACTATTCTTTGCAGCACAGAAAACCATCCAGATATGGTACCTCTCCTTCCGCTGTGGAACAACTGCTTTTACAGGAAGCTGAGCCATTGGCATGCGGCGTTGGTTCTATCAGTCACAATCAGTCTCAGACATCCTCAGGAAGGCGCTCGGTAATCTGTGATGTGTCTCCTTCTCGACGAACAACACCAGAAAGAGAGAGAGGACACTCTGGGACCTCTGGACCCTCAGTCATTCAGCAGCCATTTTCTTTATCTGGATCAAATGACCAAGAAGGTTGCAAGGAAGAAATAAAAGCAAAGAAAGCACAAAAAAAGGAGGATTCCCTGAAGACTGAACCAGCAGGCAGCACTCCACCCAGTAAGGAGTCTAACAAGCCTCTTCATCCCCCTGTAGATGTTGATTCCCACATAGAAAAGACCAGCAGTGCCAAAGTCAACAGTGAAGCCACCAGCAACCTGCCATATATTTTGCAAATGTCCTCAAATCCCTTGTCCTCACCACCAAGGCACCAGTCTGTTGATGGTTTCAGAGCATATGGTTTTACTGACACTATGGATGGACCAAAAATGATCTCCCTTCCTTCACCTCATCAACCATTCCACACAGTATCTGCATATTCTAAAACCACGCCGTCCACTAACAAGTTACAAGTGTTTCCACAAAGTTTACCTCCTCACGAAAGACCAGACTGGACTCCTGACAGACAAAGGCTGAGAGGAATAGACAGGCACGTTTCTCAGAGACTTTCAGAACAGAAGTGTAAATCTCCAGCTTCAGGTGATATTCTGCCTAGTCAGCATCACCTATCTCGACAGCACTCTTATTCTAGTTCACACTTTGACATGAAAATGTGGGACACTTATCCTGAGAGAGAGGGAGCTGGACAACCCACTACCATCCCTCGTGAGCCTGTAGGTTCTCAGCCAGCCACAAATACTGGCTCCAAACTTAGAGAAGAAGACATTTCAGATAAGAGTGCAGATGAAATGGCCAAATCTTTCCACTCACTGACTCCAGTTGGTGCTATTAGCCCTGCTGGGCACACTGGTAAAACTAACCAAGGGATTCACCAGGGGCAGAGAGCAAGCAAAACTGGAACATCGGCTGAAAACAACCCTTTAATTATGCGAAGGAGAGTAAGATCTTTTATTTCTCCTATTCCAGCTAAGAGACAGCATCAGGATGTTCCAGGTCAGCGGCCAGGATCAGCCTATTCCTCCCCACTATCCCAGTCCCACTCTGATCCTAGACTTGCAAACACCTGTTCTGGCATTACTGATACTCAGCCAAAATTGCCATCTCCCAAAACCCAGCATTCTATATCCAGCGCTACTTCGCCACCTCAGTCCAAAGCTAAATTTCTGCCTCCAAGAAAGGGTCATGGTCTAAAACTCGAGGCAATTGTTCGGAAAATTACTCCCGGTGTGAAAAAAAATGACTTCAACAATAGTCACGTGGAACCTGATTTCTCTGAGGCATCTCATTACACCTCTGATATGCCAGACTCTGAGGGTGGTATATCGTTTTCTAGTGTTCCTCAAGGAGAGGAGGCATGCTTATCTTACCTTGAGGATTCTCATTCTCTGGATGATCTTATGCCGTACAGAGCAGTTGAAGATGCATTCTCCTGCGATACTCAGACCCTTAAACCAGCTGCAACAGCTTCTGGCACTAGTGCCCTCAGAAGTATGCAGAAAGATTTTGATTTTGGATTAGGTGCTGCTGGATCTTCCGGGTCATTGGGTGACAGCGATAAGGATGATTTTACTTTGCTAGGACCCCTTCCACCAGCTCCTCCATTACCTTGTCCTGTACAGGGATCTCCTCCTCCATCTTCTTCTGCTTTGTCTGACATACAGCAGTTCACAAACACTTATCAGCAGTTGGAAACTCGACGAGGGGAGCAGTCGGCTGCAAACCTGCTAAGGCAAAAACTTCAAGAGACCGGCATGGGCTTTGATGATTACCCAGGCGGGGATTACTATGGGACCACCACTGGCCATAGTCAAAGCCCTGGACACCACCTTCTGTCCAGAGCTGCTCAGCACCAGATGACTTCTCTCAGGTTGAGTTCAGAGCCTAAAACATCAGAAAACATTGTCCCCAAAGGTTATTTTCCATCAGGTAAGAAAAAAGGTCGCCCAGTGGGCAGCGTTAATAAGCAGAAACGTGCCCAAGCACAAATACAGAATGCTGCAACAAGCATTCCTGTGTCTTCTCTTCCCTCACCCACAGCTGAACCTCAGTCTGTCCCAATCCCAGACACTCCAAGTGAAGTGCCCCAAGTAGCAACTCCACCTGAACCCTGTCTGTCTTTGACGCCTCCTGCTCAAACCCAGGTGGTGAAAGTGGATGAAGAAAGCGAGGAGACCAGGCCAGAGTTAGATCTAAAGCCTGCAAGACATAGACAGAAAAAGGCGAAAGAGGACAACGAGACTCCTGGCGAGCAGAGAAGAAGAAGAAGAGGAATGGCTTCCAAAGAGAAGCTGGACACTCAGGCGAACAGCAGGGGAAATATCAGCCCATGTGGAATATTCTCAGACGCCAGGAGTAATGTTTTTGCTCCTTACATACATGTGGAGAAAAAGATTGCAGAAATTGGGGCTGTCTGCACAATCATAAACGCAGATGATGAAAAATCAAAGGGTGGAGGCAAAACTGGTCACTCTGTGATCGATGGCCCATTAAATACCCCTCTGTCATCTCAACTTGTTAGAAAAGAAAAGGAAAATGAAAGGACAAAAGAGAACTGGGTTTCAGAGCCAGTTGATTCTGCCTTGCAGTCAGGGAAGACGCTTCCTACATCTGGATATGTTGTACAAGGACCTGTGATATCAGAGACTGGACAAGCTGGCCGCCTCTTATGCTGCCTTTGCCAGAAATGGGCCAACTACAAACATCTCGGGGATCTATATGGTCCTTTTTACCCAGCTGAGTATGCAGCCAAGCTCCCTAAAAATCAACCTCAAGTGCGACAAACCTTGTCCCACCATGGGGCAGCCACCACAGGTTTCACCATGATATCCATTTCGACAGAAACGGCTTCCCAGGATATGAGATTACAGGAACCTCAGAATGTCAAGTCATTTACAGATAGCGATTGCACAATAAG
Organism: Enteromius anoplus; assembly: GCA_032359395.1. Classification (NCBI taxonomy): domain Eukaryota; kingdom Metazoa; phylum Chordata; class Actinopteri; order Cypriniformes; family Cyprinidae; genus Enteromius; species Enteromius anoplus. The sequence goes on from JAUMHG010000035.1 coordinate 855,986, forward strand.
TCAGGCAATGAACTCAACATCCCCAGCCACTACCATTGTCTCTCCCAGTGTGGGTGAAGAAATGCCTTTCCAGAACACTAAGATGAGCAGCTCCACCTCGAAGGTAATGGCTCACACCTGGGATCCGGCTGCAGAACTGACGAGCGGGCTGGGCACATCAAAAACTCAAGAACTGGATGGTGAAATCATACTGAAGCAGCTGCACGTTGAAAGGCCTCAGCACAGAAAACTGACATCCCATCCACGCTTCAAACGAAGACATAAGTCCAGTGAAGATTTACCTCGAACTGTCCCCATCAACAGCAAAGCCTCGCTGCCCTTCCAGCCCCCGCCGCCCAGTCTGGACTCTCTGGGCCCCATTGCCCAACTGTCCCAGCTCCCACTCGTGCCTCTGGACCCTGAGGAGCTGTGGGTGCACGAGGGCTGCATTGTTTGGACCAGTGGCATATACCTGGTCAATGGGAGACTGTATGGCCTTCAGGAGGCACTAGATGGTGCTAGAGATACAGTAAGTGTAAGGGGCTGCATTTTCCTGGCTTTGATGTTATTGTGTGAAAATGAATTCTGTCAAAACTAGCACATTAAAATATGTTTAACAGTTAAAACAAAATACTATACTTAATAGCTTTAAGGAATGCTCTACTTAATTACGAATGTGGTGTTTTGGCTGTAGGGCACATGCATCTAAATATAACATTTGTTTATAATGGGTTCATGTGAAGATAGTTTAAAGTAAACTTAAATTAGAAGTCATTTTTTATTCAGAAAAAAAAATGATAGATTGCATCGATACTGTAAAGTTGGATGGTTAATTGTTAAATATTTCAAAGAGACGTCAGGATTAGTAAAACTCGCCTTTGGTCATAAAAAAAGATGCCACTAAACCAGTATTTAAAAATATACTGTCTTTATGTCGTTTCTACATTAATATGAAGATTGCTGCGTATGAAATTGAGCTGGAAATGAAGTGCTGGTTTGGTCTGGTCAGAGGAGAACTGAAATCCCAAGATTATTTTTTTTGTTTTGGTTTGTTTTGACTTTCTTAGTTGGGGACAATTATATTCTGGAGATTGCCGTCTATTTGATTACATGGATCTGATAAAAAATGAGCTGATCTAGACAAAGACATATCTCTATTCAAAAATGAACAGGGTTTAAGACTAGTCCTAGATTAAAATAAATGTTAAGAGCTGTCTAAACTGGAAAAGGCTTGCACTGAGATATCTTAAAATGCCCACAGATAATGCATTTTTACAAGACATGTTTCTAAAATTCACAAAGGTCTAGTCCTGGCTTAATCTAATTCCTATCCGGGTTGGCCCTAAGTGTTTAATCTTGTCATAATTCATTACTGAAACTCTATTCTCCAGTCAGATACTGTTCAGTGCTATAGAAATAAAGCTGATTGATTGATTGCATGTGAAATTGCATTATAGAAATATGTTTAAACTCTCTAATGTTAAGCATTAATTATAATTTTTTTCCCCCGATTCACAGCACTAGTAAAAATGTGTTGTTGATTTTACCCATAATGCTTGTGTGGTCCTCACTCCTCAGAGCTGCTCTCATTGTGAGATGGTGGGCTCCACACTCGGCTGCTACAGTAAAGGCTGTACTCTGAGGTACCACTACCTTTGTGCCATGGAAGCAGGTGAGACGTGGCGTCATCTTACACTACACTCGTCTTAAATAAAGCAAAATCCTGACACCCAGTGCTAAATCCTTCTTTTTCTAACCTCGAATTTAGATTGCTCTCTAAATGAAGACAACTTTTCTCTGAGGTGTCCAAAGCACAAGGTAAGAGAACAAAACTTCCCAACCAATACAGAAATGGCCAGAAGCACCAAGATATGTCTTTCAGAAATACTAAAATAAAACGACACGTTGACTAATTAATTTAATTACTTGGCTAAATAAGCACACAGATTAAAAAAAGAATTATGCAAAATGTGAACTGCACACAGTTAACTTCTTAATGATAACATTTCTATTTAAAATGAAACATTTTGTTGTTACATAAACAACCAGTTTGTTATTTACAGTGGCTGTCATAACTTGACAGAAGAGCCCACTAACCGCTGAAGTGAACTGCAATGAGTAGTCTTAATATTTCACAAAATGCTCCTTTCTATGCTTAATTACTCTGGGGAACTAATGAGCGTAGACACTGATGACTCGTCTGAGGTAAAGAAAAAGCTATGTGACGTTTTGTTTTGACGCCTACTTATGGTTTAAACCCTGGAGAGCTCACATGAGGCATGAGTCAATTATTCTATATTTATCATGTTCGTTGAATGTGGGTACAGCAGTGTTGGCCGTTTCCTAACCTAACCCTAACATTAATGTGAGTCTACTATAAGACTTTCTAAAACGTAATTCTCGGTAAAAGAACCCCGCAGTTCAACTTAAATCTGACAAGGCATCTGTAATACGGTTTGTTATTAATAGCAACATGTAAAACTGACAGAGTTGGGCTGATGTATGCTTCTGTTGATGGAATTGCCTTTTGGCTTCCAAATACGTAACAACAGTGATGAACCAAAGCAGTCAGTCCTTGTTCAGCGTGTATGCTAAAATGGAGCCAAAAGCTCATCACCAAACACCAAGGTCTTGTACGTGAGGGTGAGGTCATTTTAGAGAAGGGCTGGCCAATCTGGCTGGCAATGTGCAGATCCAACTCTAATCAAACACACCTGAAGCAACTAATAAGGGTCTTCAGGATGGCTTGAAAATGAAAGCCAGGTGTGTCGAACTTGAGTTGGAGTTGAACTTTGCAGAACCCTGTTTTAGACGTTAACAAACCTGTTGCAACAGAGATGGGAATACAGTTTATGAATGCATGAATTATTATCTTTTTTGCCTTTTGAATTTAATATTGCTTCATTGGCAGATATTTGTTATATATATATATATATATACTAGAACACAAGACGAAAGTCCCCAGTTAGCCATCTTTTTTTAATGTTTGATCAAAGTATGTTTACTGATGGTGCCGGTCTGTGTCTGGACAGAGCAGCCGAGGGGTCAAGCCTGGAGCGGCCGTGGTGTGTCTGGAGCAGTCGGAGCGAGGATGAGGATGCTCTCGGAGAGTCCCACACAGACCAGACGTGAGTGAATCTCAGCAGACGCCTCTTTGAGCCCGGCTCTGATCTAACCCTGTGCTGTGCTTGGCTCCAGCAGAGACCGTGCGACTGAACCAAGAGCTCAAAGACTTTCTCTGAAGAACACTAACCACTCACTCATCAGCTGCTCGAGTCCACCGCTGTCATCTTTTATCTTTCTGAATGAGAGGCCGTGTATTTACACCAGTTATATGTAGTATTTTATCATAACTCGTATTATCATTATTTTAAACCTCACTATTGTTTTAATCAGTATTTTACCCGTCGACTGAGAGTTCTGAGCGTTTTTCCGTACCAGGACCAGCCGCTATGACGTCACCCGATGACATCATCGCCCAGTTGCCACAGAGACGCTGTTGTCATGGCGACGCACATTTATTGCCTTTGAAGGTGTGCCTGTGTGTGTGTGTGTGTGTGTCCTTTGATAAGTGTTCTTATTTTCCACCTCCGAGGGTTTTGTGCTGTAGACGAGGGAAGGACTTGTGTTATTTTGAGCGGGAGGAAAGCGCACAGACGCACTCGCTCGGAAGAATCTGGCAGCGCTCCAGAAGGACAGAGACAAACATTCCGGCAGCGTTCGAACTCCATCAACAGAACAATCGCTGTCATTTTATTAAAAAAAAAAAAGTCTTTTAAAAAGAGAAATGCGGAGAGCAGAATCACCGTATGAAAACATGTACTAGAAAACTGTCAATATGCTTCTGACTCATGAATACAGTTATACAATGGATGTGTGTCTCTCTGGCTCTTCTTCTGCCTAACTCACTCTGAAAGACTTGGCCACAGAAGATCTCAGCCTGAATGACGTGGAGTTTATTCTAATGTCAGAGTTTAATGATCATTGCTACATCATCTGACTGATCGTTCTTGGTTAGCAGCCACTCAGAAGTAGTCGTGTATTCTCAATAAAACCATGTGAGAAATATGATATTTGTTCAAGCAGCGTTTAGATACAAGCAGTCAACAGTTTTTGAACCGTAAGAGTTTAAATGTCTCTTTTGCTCAACAATCCTCTTTTTTTTTAATCCAAAGTACAGCAAAAAAAAGTACAATTGTGTAAATGTTCTATTTACAGCAGCTTTTCTGTGTTAAAGTGTGTTTCTGTGATGTTCAGCATCATTCCTCCAGTCTTCAGAAATCATCACCATACCCTGATTTACTGCTCAACACACACTTCTGACTATTATTAATGCTGAAAAAAAACTTCTGATGGATAGAAAGATCCAAAGATCAGCATTTATCTGAAATAAAAACCATCCCACTCTATTCCATTGAAACGCTAGAGTCGATGTATTTATGAGGAAGAAATGATAGAAATTAAATAGAAATTTTAATTAACAAGGATGCTTTAAATTGATCAAAAGTCATGACAAAAAGACCTTTTTAATGTTACTAATCAAAGAAATCTGGAAAAAAAAGCCCTGCTGTGTTCAACAACAACAACAATAATAATAAATGTTTCTTGAGGAGCAAATATTAGAATGATTTCAGCGGTCTATAACAGAAATACATTCCAGCTTCAGATAGTATTCTTTAAATAGTAAACGTTTGAGATTGTTTCTGTAATCAAGTGAACGCAGGCTTGGTGATCAGAAGAGACTTCTTTAAGAAACAACACATCTGTCTTTGAGGCCCAGGATTACTGAAAAGTTCTCCTCTCAGACAAATGTGGACAATTATAATGAACATGTTTACTAAACTTATTTCTCCACCTCTGGATCTGAGTTTTACTGATATCCCAGTCTGTTCAGAAACAATAAACCAAATGATATTTGAAACTTTTTTTCATCAGTAATCGAAGCTAGAGTGTTGATTAATTCTATATATTATATATTTTAATATATAACCTAATTCATCATTGCCCATTCGTCATGTATTATCCAGCCAATCACGACAAGTTCAGATCTGACTGGACAGCGTTCATCTTTCGTTCTTATTCATATACCATCTGAAAACATCATGAGACAGATGAGCTTTTATTTCTGGAGCCTGTTTCATAAAACAGGTTTACTAAATGAAGCAGGCTTAATCTGAACCTGAAGAACTGACGATATGCCAGACTAACTGGAATAGGCCCCTGGAGTGATCTGGATCTGTGCTTTGTCTGGTTTATAAATTATATTACATCGCTGAGGAAACTACAAAAGCACTGCACAAAACTGAGCTGCGGCCAAAGTCACAATAATGTTCAGTTCATGTGTTTGTGTTGATCCAAACTTTTGGCCTATGGGTTTTTTATTGGCCCCTGCCCTGAGGAGTTCTCTACACATCCCTGTTATTCTGAAACCAGTGTGAAAGGGAGCGCTCTGCTGAAGAGACTGCTCCAGACGCTCCTGTCTTTCCTTCACACACACACACACACATCTGCTGATAGCAGCTGAACATTTCAATTCTTTAATGGTGGAACAAAATGAAAAGTGCATTCATAACTCTGGTCAAATTAAACTGAATAAGTTTACTGGGCTTGTGCCTTTTACCAAAAAAAAAAAAACGTTTTTTCATGTACTTGTGATGTGATTTAGAAATCTCTGCGCTTGTAGGCCTGTCAGGGTCCTGTACTGGTCTTCTGGAGATACGGTGAGACCTCAGCTGGACCTCTTCCTCACCCGACTCACTGAAAACCCACTGTGTTAGTAACTCTGTCCACAGTTAGGCTCTGTAGATTAAGGCTACGTTTACACTAACCCGGATAAATTTGAAAAAGGCGTTTTCCCCTAAAAACGCTCCGCATCTACACTATTGTTTTCAATCGTTTCCGAAGACTTGATCATCCACACTGAAAAAACTGAAAACGTTTCGTTCCTGTACTGCGCATGCGTGAAAAGTAAGACGATTCGATCTGCGTCATTTCCACCTGCCGTTTATTTACTTACATTACGCCAGCGGTTCTCAATCCTGGTCCTCGCGTCCCACCGCTCTGCATATTTTGCGTGTCTCTTTGTTAACGCACCTGATTCTGATAATCTGCTCATTAAAAGAGAGCTCCGTGCATGAGCTGTGTTCCGATCGGCATGGTCCCTACACAGTGTCCGTTAAAGTTTACTTCACTTCAAACATTCATTCGTGGATTTGCTCTGTAAATAAGTGAATACGATTTCAATTACGTCTCGCACACTTAAATTCACTTTGAACTGGAATCATGGCGGAATATTCACTGATGTCCACTTCGCAGGGCGCATACGTTCGAACAGAACAAACGTCTGAAGCGACAAGAGTAACATACAAAATATGCAGTGCGGTGGGGCGTGAGAACCGCTGCATTACGTATTCTTTGAAGAAAAGCTATCTGGAGCATTTACAAACTGACATTAATCCTTGATAGGGCTGTCAAAATTGAGAGAAAACACAACAACTGCTGTACAACGCCGTCCGCCATCAGTTGAACTGGTCACATGACTGCATCATGACTAAAATGCGTCATCGTTTTCGAAAGTCTCAGTTTTCACAGTCCACACTGCAACGCGGAAATGGCCTTTCCTGAAATCTCCACTTTGGCCCGAGTTTTTAGAAATAATCGTTTTCTGTGATAAAAACAGGGTTCTCGTGTAAATGAGAGGCCAAACCGCAGGGAAATATCTGTGTTTCCCTTCGTGTAAACGGGGCCTAAGATGACCTTTAAAGGAGTCATTTTATGCGATTTCTGTTTTTCCTTTTCTTTAGTGCAATGGTTCACAACCCTGTTCCTGGAGGCCCCCAGCTCCACATGTCTTCTTAATCAAACACACCTGATTCAGATCAGCTCATTAGACTCCAAGACAAGATGAGATGCAAACATGCAGTGTTGGGGGCCTCCAGGAAGCACTGCTTTAGTGTGGCACAGAGACCTGCAGAGTTAACAAAGCTCAATGTCTCCCACAAAAGAATTGATTCTATCTTAAAGAGAAGTCTTTTCCGAACCGGGTTAAAACCCTCAAACTATTCACATAGTATAAACTCCCGTTTGAATAGTAAGCAGCAGCTTCTTTTAATAAGAAAAGCTCACTATCTTAAAGGTTGTGAGTCGTCAG
>JAUMHG010000035.1:904957-915677 GCA_032359395.1 Enteromius anoplus
AGAGAGTGTGTGTGTGTGTGAGAGTGTGAGAGAGAGTGTGTGTGTGAGAGAGAGAGAGAGAGAGAGAGAGAGAGAGTGTGTGTGTGTGAGAGAGAGAGAGTGTGTGTGAGTGTGTGTGTGTGAGAGAGAGAGTGTGTGTGTGTGTGTGAGAGAGTGTGAGAGAGAGAGTGTGTGTGTGTGTGTGAGAGAGTGTGAGAGAGAGAGAGTGTGTGTGTGTGTGTGTGTGTGAGAGAGAGAGAGAGAGAGTGTGTGTGATCCAGACTGACTGTGTGAGGTCTGGAGAGCTGCTGGGCTGGACGTTCTTCCTCAAGACCTCGATCCAGTTCCTGCGTATGCCGGCTGTCATGGCAGAGAGCGTGAAGACGGCGTCTCTGGTCTGCAGACACACACACACACACACAGATCAGATGATCAGCGCAGGAATGCAGCGAGTCCAGACGTGATCCTGTACTGACCTGAATCTGGAAGCCGTAGTTCTTCTCCACGTCAAACTCGGAGACCTTCACACACACCTTCAGATCGATCTCTCCATCCACCTCGTCCCTCTGAGCGCACACACACACACACCATAATAACAGCCGTATACTCATCAGAAACAATAAACATGATGAAATGATTTCTGAAGAAGACTGGAGGAATGAACACCACAGGAACACACTTCAGACTCACTCAGAGTAATAATTACAGTATTTCTAAACAAAACGTGTGTTATTAGTGTGTTTGCATTATATTAGTGTGTGTGTGTGAGCATCCACGCCAGTCTGCTTGTTAGGGTGTGTGTGTGTGTGTTAGGGTGTGTGTGTGTGTTAGGGTGTGTGTTCTCAGCGTTGGTTAGCGTGTGATTCTCACCTCCTCTGCTGCGGAGTCTCTGTAGTACTTCAGTCCAGCATCCGTCAGCACAAACCAGTGTTTCCTCCACTGCGCAAACACACACACACACACACGGTCAGTCCTCAGCATCATCTCACACTGAAAGACAGACAGAGGAGTCTCACCTCTCCGCTCTCGTCCAGTTTAGACATCCATCCCTTCTTGAAGTTCAGCAGATCAGGCTGCAGACAGAAGAACGGACGGGTCACACACACACACACACAGAGTGTGTAAGTGTGAATGTGTGAGGAACAAACAAGACCACAGGAAAGATGAGGCAGTGATGGTGAAACTGACGGAGTAACAGCACACACACACACACACACACACACACCAGATAGCGCCTCTATTAATGAGTTCTCCTCTCCATGCAGCTCTGAGATGAAGACCGAGCACACTCTGCTGAAATTAGTTCAGCTAGTTACACACACACACACACACACACCCCATCAACAATTATGAGGAATCCAGGATGAGTCACTGGAGTTTCCAAGCTCTTACAGGACCTGAATGAAGCACTGAAACAGATCGAGTCCGACTCAGACGTGAACATGATCATGTCTTCACACACAGCACAGGTGTGAGAGCTCGCTCATCTACAGGAAGTCCAGAAGATGTTTACGACTGACAGATCTCATCTGACTGATGTCTGTCAGACGTTTGTAGACGCTCTTCAGATCTTTAGCAGACTATCTAAGATACTAATTTATATCTCTAAACTGGAATATACCGAACTCATGACTGGCACCAACTGTCTCTGACTGAAGTTCACTGAATATAACAGTTCTGATGTGAGAGAAATGAGCAGACTGTGATGCGCTTGCTGGAGCTTCCTCGGTGAATTCAGTCTGAAGATTGATCAGGTTTTGTAGTAGTGAGTTTATCACACTCCTTGTAATGTAGAATGTAACTTATGTGTATTTCCGCACAGCCATACAGCATAAAAACACAGGGATGCAAGCATCACTTCACTTCACAAGCGGTATAAAGTTTCAATGTAAAGTCCAAACTAGTGTATTTAACTCGATTTATCTCCGCTTTACTGAGTTTGTGTGAATTTACATCAACAACAAACCAGCTCTGAGAAATGCGCGTGCACCGCGTGGGGCGTGTTGCGCGCGCAGAAACACACAAACATAAAAACAAGTTGTGTTTGCTCAAGAACCCCCCCAAACCACACACACACACACACACACACACACACACACAGAGAGTACGCAAACACAAGAAAGCAGCACGCACACACACACAGACAGAAATGCGGCAGAAGTTCTCACACAACAGGATCAAGCTAGCGTCGTGTTTACACTCAGAGCGACGGTTATTACCGCGAATCAAACTGAAACTGACCGTCATGATGTCCGATCCAGCCGCAGCACAAACACAAGCACGAGCACTGATCAAATACACCGCACCTGAGGGGCTTCAGAGCACTCAAGCCGCGCTAAAGCTGGAGATCGTCATGTTTAATCGTTCTATTATCCCCTGGATCGACAGATCGAAGCGAGTTTGACGGAACTCGCGCTGCTGCCGAGGCGGAGCCTGATTAGAGCTCGGCGGAAGAGAGCGGCCAATCAGAACCGCCCACCGCAACAGAGCAACCAATCGGAACCACCCTAGGCAGCGCGGTAGCCAATTAGAACCGTACTTTAGTTCTAAGCTCTCTAAAGTCTAAAACTTAATTCCAGATTTATTGAATATTCATTTATGGATAAACAAGATTGTTTTTATGCTCTATTGAAATGTTTTGTTCTTTTTTTATTTTTGCCAGTCAAAAAATACATTCAGATTTAAAAATGTTCAGATATTTATACTAGAAAACAAGACAAAAATCCTAATAAAATGTTTTTGTTTGTTTGTTTGTTTGTTTTTTGCAGCGTACTCAGGCAGAACGATCCCTATACAGGTTTAGCACAACAATGGTGACTAAATGATGAGAGAGGTATTAATTAGCTGAATCGTGAGAGTGTTCATGACGTGCCTGTTGCATTGGTTCTTCATCGGTCTGCTCCACGCTGCAGGAGAAATACACCGACGGCCTGTGTGCTTTCTGCGAAGCAAACACACACCTGGTGAGCGGGGTCGGGATGACAGCACCTCTGCAGGAGCACAGAGGTATTACTGTACCTGGTTCTGTCCTGGCGCTCTGGACGGGTTTCTGCTGGACTGTGTCTGATCCACAGCCGGACTGCTCGCTCTCTGTCACAAACACAGGTGAAATACATGACCAGAGCGGCTGACACACAGGTTAACGCTCCCGGACCTCGACGGGTGTGTGTGTAAACACGAGACACACAGTGTGATGTGTTTCAGGATAAGATACTCTCATTGTGGCTGGAGTGAACTGTTCAAGAATGGTGTATCGTTTTTCAGTGTAATGTCATATACAGGCAGCAGGATGGTTACATATAAGCATTACTTACTAAGAACCGAACTGAATGCTGCAGGACGTGTATGTGTTTATTTACCTGTATGTGTAGGGAGCTGGACGAGTGAGCCCTCGACAGTGTACCACTGTCTCTGTCATCCTCCAGTTCATCCCATTCAGAAGGAGCTTTGCTCTGGGAGTGACTAAAAACACACAAACACAGCTTCAGCTTACCCAGGTATAACCCTCATCTAAAGATATCAGTACACCTTTATGAAATCTGGCATTGTTCACAGCAGAGTCAGAAATTAACTTTTCTATTAAGGGACAATATTAGCCCCAATAATTGATTTGCAGGCGCTTTTTTGTTTTTTACATTTGTGAGGCCATTTTTTTTATAATAACATTATTATAATAACAACCATACTATTTTATACTGAATGTCAAATAATTGAATTCAGCCAAATTGTAGCCTAAATCTATCTAATTATAGATTTACAAAAGGGCTGCAATATTATGACATCATTATTGTAGATTATTGCTTTGTAATAATGATTAATAATATCAATATACAGTAAACAATATAAATACATTTTTGCATATCACATTGACTTCCAATCCATGTTTAGTGGACGTTTTTGGTGGCATTTTTGTCGTAGTCTCCAGCCTGATATATGTATGTTTATTTCATATTTGGTACAATTTGATACCTGCCTTTGAGATCTGTTATGAGTTAATTAGGAGAACCTTGCTAAATACACCCTCTTTTTTATTTTGTGTTGAACAGTAATCAGACAGTTTCTGTCCACCTGGCTGGTTTGTAGCGGGAAAGCTCTCGTTTCTGTCTGTTCTCCATCTTCCTCAGGTGGCCCGGACCCTCCCTCTGAAAGACTGTTTTGACCTTGGGAAGGTCAGCCATCATGGCATACTCCTCCCGGTTGAGACCCGACGACCCGGCGGAGAGTTGACTGGACTCAGAGTCCATGGAGCTCTGAGAAGATGTGTGTCTTTGGACCGGAGGCGAGGGGCTTCTGTGTCGTCGGTTGTCAGACGTGGAGCTCTGTGCTTCTAGGTTCTGCCTTACGCTCTTGCTTCCGTCTCGAGGAGTTTCCGAGGCAGATTTCATACAGGAGCCGATTGGTTTCTTCTCACCGCTATGGCGTGAGGGGGAGGAGTTTCGTGAGACTGACTGGTTATGGAGAGAGTGGGCAGAGCCTCTCCAGCGGTCCGATGAATCATGCTGTGATTGGCTATTTGTGGTGTTTCTTACATAAGAGGCGGAGCCACTCACAGTGTTTCTCAGAGGGGCGTGGTCTGCAATCTCACACCTTAATGTAGACAAAGAGGGTCTCCGCCCACTTTCTGATTTGCGAGGAGGAGATTGGCTATGAGCTAAAGGGGAGGGACTGCGGCTTTCGGAGCCACTGTTTGACAAGGAGTGGGTTGTTGCGGACTTCCGAAGCGATGATGGGTTTTGGTGATGGCCTCTATTTGGGGAACTGTGTCGAGTCTCTTGGCTGTAGCAGTTAAGTGAACTCTTTGCTTCAGGTTTCTTCACTGTAGCTTGGCTTTGTGTTTCATAGCTTTTTCTAGATGGGGAGGAACTTTTTCTCTCATGACTCCACCCATTAGACATTGACCTTCGATCTGATTGACTTAGTGTTCCATAGCCCTTTCTGACGGGAGAAGCACTTCGTCGACCCTCTTGAATCTGACTTGATACGCCATTGGTCTCCATCCTCCCAATAGGGGACTGGCTTCGGGAATCAATTCGGCTCTTCGAGAAGGAAGAGGAGGAGAATCCCTGTCTATCAGGACCATGCTCATATGAAGGGCTTTTTGTTTCGGTTTTCCTATCAGAACTTCGCCTGGAAGGGGACTGGCTTCGGGAATCAAATTGGCTCTTCAAGGAGGAAGAGGAGGAAAATCCCTGTCTACCAGGACCACGCTCATATGAAGGGCTTTTTGATTCGGTTTTCCTATCAGACCTTTGTCTGGAAGGGGACTGGCTTCGGGAATCAAATCGGCTCTTCAAGGAGGAAGAGGAGGAGAATCCCTGTCTACCAGGACCACGCTCATATGAAGGGCTTTTTGATTCGGTTTTCCTATCAGAACTTTGTCTGGAAGGGGACTGGCTTTGGGAATCAAATCGGCTCTTCAATGAGGAAGAGGAAGAGAATCCCTGTCTACCAGGACCACGCTCATATGAAGGGCTTTTTGATTCGGTTTTCCTATCAGAACTTTGTCTGGAAGGGGACTGGCTTTGGGAATCAAATCGGCTCTTCAATGAGGAAGAGGAAGAGAATCCCTGTCTACCAGGACCACGCTCATATGAAGGGCTTTTTGATTCGGTTTTCCTATCAGACCTTTGTCTGGAAGGGGACTGGCTTCGGGAATCATAGCGTCCCACAGAGGAAAAGGAACTCTGTCTGTCATGACCAGGGCTTTTTGTTTCAGTTTTCCTCACGGCAGGACCTTCATAACTCCGTCTGGAATGGGGCGAGCTTCCACGGTTCTCTGGGAAGGAACTGTTTGTCTCGGGTTTCCGTAAAGTGCCCCTCAGATCCATGTGAGAGAGAGACTTATTGATGCTACTGACAGTGCCTGCGGTGCTTGCAAATGAGCGGAGGTTTCCGGAGTAGCTGTTCCGTGATGGATTGACCGATGCCCGATCTTGTGAGTGGGAAACTCCGCCCGACCGAAAGCCAACCGTGTTAAGAGAGGAGCTAGACTCGGCCCGTCTGAACGGGGAGGGAGAGGAGGAACGGGACAGGACAGATCCTCTTTGTGAAGAGTCGAGCATTCCCGACAGCCGTATGGGAGACGTGTGGGTACTCCGTCCAGTTCTTCGACTGGAGCCACTGAGCGATTCTGCTTGTCTGAAAGGGGTGGGACTCAGGGCACGGGGCCCGGCAAGGGCCTCGACTTCCAGGCTGAGATCCAGTGGCTCCGGGGGATAGTTTTCTTCAATTTCCTCATCATTCTGAAACTCAGAGGTCCTCCTTTCTGAAGGGACGCCCAGACCCGGATTTCGAAATGGAATGGTGGCTTTGGGTTCTGGGCTTTTGTTGCTTGGCAGGGGATGTCCTCTCTCTGAATGCCTATAGGGGGGACTTTGATCACGGAAGGCTCTGTTGCCTGCAGCTTTTCCCAGAGAGAAATATCCACTCTCCCGTTCCCTCCGTTCCTTTTGGCTGCCTGCGGACAGAGAGACAAGATCATGACCTGTGTTAATACGTGAAATGATACTGCACTTGTGCACCGTAACGCAGTGCTCAGGAAAAGCCCAGTGCAACCCAACACCAACTGACACCTCAAACTGCCACTCTAACCATCAGAACAACACCACAGGCTGCTGGATTGGTAACCCGATATTGGTTTTTTCCTCACCTTGAGAAACACTGAACTGCCCAAGACCATCACGGCGACTCTGGGACACCTCTGTCCATCCTCGCGGGCTCACCCGGTATGGTGGCGGATCCAAGCGGGTCATTCTATGGCAAGATAAAGGATGATGAAGGATGCTGGAGTATTCCTCTGTTCCAGCAGAGCTGCTGTAGATGGAATCGTCACCCTGACTGGGATTAAAGATGTATAAGGGAAGAGTAGGATATGATAATACAACTTACGGAGTGCAAATGGATGGAGCTCAGCCCCAAAACACATGCTTAGAGTAAAGTTTGTAATTAAAGTAATTTAATATAAGATAAACACTATGACAACAGCACAGACTCAACATGCCAATTAGAGTGAAGAATAAGAAGCGAAAAATAACGAGCAGAGGCTCTTAAGCATTCTTACCTGTCCGAGCTTTGGTCGTCGTCTCCGTCACACAGGTAGAGGTCACAGCCCGGGCTCAAGATGCAGAAGGAGCTGTCCTCAAAGCCCCGCCCCACTCTGCTGACATCACAGTAGCTGCTAACCACTGACAGCACATCTGAGTCGTCCTGATTGGTGGACAGAACACAGGTGGCCAATCAGTGAGAAGCACATACAACTGAACTGATCTGTGTTCTCATGGAATGCTGAGGCATCAGAATAGAAGGATACTGCACTTTTAAAGATTCATTAACCGTGAACGTCTTATACTAAAGCTGGGTTTCTACATTAGTAAAGTCAGGGATTATGCAAATTTATAACAAAATAACACAGTTTTTCATTATTTGTACTTATTTCCTATTCCAAATGAAGTTATAGCATATTTCAAGCTTGTTAACTCGATTTTTCTGAGGGAAATGAAGCAACTAAAATGGCACTTCACATGCAGTCTCTCTCACACACACTGTATTGGTTTAGGGTTTCACAGCTGTAACTCGGTCCGGTTTGTGGCTTTTAGTCTCATCATTATTTCAGATCAGCAAAGAATCATTAGCTGAAATATCAGTATTCATCAAACAGAGATGAAAAGTTAGGTATTTTAAGAAAATTGTAACAACCTAACTCTTTTCTGACTGGCACTTCTTATTAATGTACATCTCCAGTGGCTCAAAGTCAGTTGTGATGCCGTGCTGAAGAAACTAGCAGAGAATGTTAAAGCTGAGTGTGTTTGTGACTAGAAGATCACAGACACTCACTTCACACCAGACAGGAAGAAATCACCTAGCAACAAACAGAACACCATAGCAACCCATTATAAAGCCCCAACAACCACCCAGAAGATCATAGTTTTTACCAAAAGCACCCCCGGATGACCCTATCAACCATCTCAATCATCTGGTAAACTAACCCATGAGACCTTAGAAACTAACCCAGACACCCTAGCAACCACTCAACAGAACCTAGCAACCATCCTGATTACTCTGCCAACCATTGAAATGGTAACCTGTTAAATATGACTCAGAACACCTTAGTAACCACATGGTGCAGGATGGACAAACGCTCAGCTCTTTCTTTCTCTGTTTTATAAAGGGACAATTATGAGTCTTCACTATCATAAGAACCATTTCAGCTTTGGTTCAGATCTCAGCGGTTGAAGTCTATCTGTGGATGTATTGTGTTCCTCTGATGCCACAAAGAGAAGAAAATGATCCGCCTTCATTCATTAGTAATGAGAATGTGCACACGCTCTCTCTTTCTCTCACACACACACTTATATTACTTTAATCTGTAAAAGCATCCCACATCTGATGATTCCCGTCGGTCTGAACGCATCTGTCGCTTTTTATGACCCTGAGAGAACTAAACAAGCTGTAAGCACACACGGCACCGCTGCTCTCTGCTGATGGAGGGGTCACGGTCTCACCTTGGCGCTGGTGTCCTTGTCATCACTGCGCGCGGCCACGGAAGCGCTCTGCTCGGGGACGCGCTCGGCGCAGGTGTGGTGCAGGTGTTTCTGCCGCAAGCAGTCGTGGCAGCGGGTGGAGTCGAAGATGTTGGGCTGGAACTTGGGGCAGAGCTGCTCGTCTCCGGCCAAAGGCATCGTGGGTTTCACATTAGCTTAAACACACTCGGACACCCAGTGAGAGTGAATGTGTGTTACCTGAGCAGCGGGTGAGAGTCGATGGACTTTGAGATGAACACACACACACACACATTCATCCCATTGGCTCATTTAACAATAGCAGACAGTGATGCTGCATGTGTGTGTCCATCTGCTGCGTGTATTAAATGTCAGCAGCTTCAGAGACGCGCCGCAGCTGCTGCTCAGCATCACCCACATACACACCTCAAGAAAAAGATCTGAAGAATATTCAGCATGAAGGAAATGTGCTTGTTTCAGGAGCATGAAGGTGATTTTCATGATGACTGAATCAGAACGAGTTTAAATTCTATTCTGTAGTGAATCATGGGGTCACCTAACTCAGTCCTGGAGTGCCGGTGCAGAGCCCTGCGCGGGACTGATTTCTTCGCTCCTGCCGAGAGGCTGTGCTCAAAAAACAACACAAATAAATAACATAAAATAAACAACTTTAACAAATGAATTTAACAAATGAATCACTTTGCTGTGTATTGCTGTGGAGGAAAAGAATGTTGCTGATTGACTGCGGTCCCAATCCCGTGCGTCTCTCTTCCAAGACACGTCCACAGACACTAAAGGTGCTCTGAAGGCGCACTGGATGCGGGGATACTAAAGATGAAACGCACCAGGTTTGATAGCGCTGGGAAGTGCTCTTTGTTATACTTCCACCCTGGAAGCACGCTGTCTGGGTCTGGGTTATCAGTGTTTTTTTAGCCGCCCATATCCGCCCGCAGCAAAGTTCAAACCGCCCGCTCCCGCGAGATTTGCGTTGGGTCCCGGCGGGTCCCAATCCCGATGCAGCCCTCTAGGCCGGTGTCCTGCAGAGTTCAGGGGGGTATTCCAGAAAGCTTGGTTAACTTACCACTTAATAAATTATAACCTCTGGGCTGATTTACCCCAAACCCGTATACCATGAGTATGTCAGTTCCAAAACAACTGAGAAGAGTAAGGCCCAATCCCAATTCTATTTTCTACCCCTCGACCCTTGCCCCTTGAAATAAAGTGGAAAGGGGAAGGGTGAAATATTTTCCCCTAAGAAATAGGACACCACACACTGTTATACGTCATCATTGATAAGGTTAACTATTATGATGTGAATGACTTAATAAATTATTCTGTCACTAAAAGGCTTTTTGAACATGCTGAATGTTTTTATGCAGGCTTATATTATTTAACTACATATGATTTATCAGCTACTGTGATCTTAGTTGTTTAAAATGTTTTTCTGCATTATTGGCTTCTCTTTGATGACATCTGCTGTGACAGAAGTGGACAATGCTGGTAGATCCACAGAGGTACGATGCATACCATTATAATGCATGCCCCCTTTTTACATTAGAGTAACAAACTGTCATTGTCTTTTCACAGTACACACCTGTGGATTTGCCCACAGATGAAGGTCCTTCAACCTCAACGCACAATCTAAGCAGTGTAAGAATTTGAGTGAAGACAGAATCTCATTAATTTAATTTTTTGATGGATCTTATACAGCTTCGAATGGAAGAGAAATAGCGATCCATTAAAAAAGCAACACTAGAAATTGAATTAGCATCGCCTTAAGGTGAGGACTTATTGATCTGTTGCATGTTAAAGGTGTTGTGTGTAGAAAGCATTGTAATAAGAAAAACATTTTATTTCATTTTTATCTTCTTTGTTTTGCAGGAAATCAAGAAATGAACGGCACAGCAGACCAGTGCAAACATTTTAATAAAAGTAATTTAGACAAATCCTGTCTCTCAATAGTCCATCTCTGTTGAGGGCAAAAATCTGTAGGTGTTCCTACAATCTATCTTCTTCAATACAAGGAAGGTGGCTCTCTCCTCTGATGGTGTCATGCCCTCTCTGGACGTAGGATCCTAGACTTGAGGATCCCTATGGTCATCTCCACCTTGGCCCGTGTTCAGCTGCGTGCCAGGAGGTCTGTAGTCCGGGTTCAGGCTCAGGGTCGGGTCAAGTCAAGTCAAGTCACTTTTATTTATATAGCGCTTTTAACAATACAGATTGTAGCAAAGCACTGAACATTA
>JAUMHG010000035.1:947264-962009 GCA_032359395.1 Enteromius anoplus
CGAAAATCGCATCGCAATCGCAATATTTGTCAGAAAAACCGCAATTAGGTTTTTTCTCAAAATCGTGCAGCCCTAGTATGTAACATATGTTTTGTTTTGTTTTTTTATTGAACAATTATTAATGTACAATAAACTTGGCAATGTGAAAATAACATCAGGTTACAATCTTCCAAACGGGTGCAAACAAATACAACAGAAAAAAACGAGGGGCTAGGATTTTTCTTGTAAATTATAATCCATAATTATAGAAAACAGATATACTGCTATTTTCATTTTCATCATTTTAAGTGCTTTTGTATAAAAAACAAACTCATTATGAAACGCATAATAGGCTGGTTTCATTTGTATGTATCTACATTTATGAATATAAAATGTTCCCATCATAAGGATGCTATTAACCAAGACAGAAACCTATAAGTGTGCGACCTGATGGCCGTCTCTTTACTCCTCCCCTGACTGCTCTCGTCAGCTGGTGGCAGCTAGTGTAGTGCATCTCGAACACACCTAGTGTTTTTTTAGAGTATGGGTGTGGTCAGAGCAAGAGGGGGTGTGGTCAGGCTCACCTGTGTGAAAGGCTGTGGTCGCGGCTGCAGCAGCGGCGGTGTGCGTGTCTGCGTCTGGCTGCTGGTCTGTACGGGCGTGTGTGGGGGCGTCAGTATGGCGCTGGGGGCCGTCTGTGGGAGGGGCTTCACGGAAGCCACTGCTCCGCCCCCCATCTGATCCTCAAAGAGATCTGGGAAATCCACCTGATTGCTGACGAACTGCAGCATCTCTGAATGAAGATTAACATCTGATTACGGCGGATCTGATTATCACATCCACTTTATTATTACAGGACGCAGTAGTAAGTTTAAAGGGGGGGCGGGGCTTAGAAAAAGGTCAATTGCTGTCTGGCAGCAAGAAACACAGTCCTGACCCTGACCTTTGACCTGTAATAACGAGATGAAGGTCAGAGCTGAGAGATAAAGGCTGACTGGTTTAATGACTGATACGGTCACACCTGATCAAACCAGTCTCAGCTCCACTGTGACCAAACGCGTCTTAAACATGATTCAGATCTTTCAGACCTGACACGCCTCTCAATCTCATCTGAAAGAAACTGGTAGAAGCTACCTTTCTAACTGTGTTTGATTATACTGATGTATTCCACATCTCCTCTATCTCTGACACAAGCACTCACAACACTATTAACACTAAGAACAGCACCAGGATCAGTGTGAACTATACTGACAACAACTAACACAACACCAACAACAGAATAACACTGGCACTGAAACACGAGTAACCGAGTAACCATAGCAACAGCACAGCGCTCTCACAGACAGGACTTAGACTAAGCCAGGATTAGAAAAAAAACATTACTCCCGTGCACTAAACAAAGGCACTGCCATGTTTAAAGATCATTTAGTGTAAGTCTCTTTCAGTCAAAACAACTCAGATTTACATTTTAGTCTAGGACAAGGTTTAAACCCGGTCTGTGAAACTGGGGGCAAAACTACTAGTTATACCGACGACACTATGAGCGTGATTTCACCAAGTACAAGATGTTCCCGCATCAACATTGTTTATCCTGGACAACCTCCCGATCAACCCACCAGAGGTTTTAGGATCAGGGTTAATCCGCTGTCATTTCCACTGATCTTAGGAACACATCTGGGAGAAGTTTTTTACTTTTGGACAGTAATGTTGATCCAGGACCATGTCTTACTTGACAAAATCACGGCGAGCAATAAAACACTAATAACAACAAATCCACTACAAAACATGAATAACATCAGTAACACCAACAGGAGCGCAAATAAAACCACTACATACACTCATAAATACAACACTCCGTCTAAAAATAACATTAAATATCAACATTACTAAAAACCACAACACCCAGACTAACAAATAACACTAGCAACATCAATAACTGCAAGAATAAAACAACACAATAACAACACCCCTAATATCAACATTCCACTACACAGCTCTAATAAACACATCATTCCTTCATTTATTACAGTCGTGATGCTCAAACTCACACACTTCTGATCATTCATATCAATACATCACACTCTCATGCTAGCGGACAGAAGTGTGTCGTCATGAGACTAGCACACACTCTAGTTTCTCTGCCTTTAACACACTAAACTAACCTAAACTAACCTATCCGAGCTGAAGCTGATTACTGGAGTCCATATTCAGAAAAATCACGTATTATGAGCTCATAAGGACTGTTTATGTAGACAGCTGAGCACATAGTAACAGCGAGATCTGTGTATCTGCAGTATCATAAACACACAGGTGATGATGTTAATTTGTTTATGAGCATCCTCCTCCTCCTCATCCTCACCGTCGATGTCTCCCAGCGTGAATTCGTCGCCCAGCTCGGACAGGCTCGGGTCCATGCTCTCCATGAACTCGGCGGCGTCCATCGCGTTGCTCGCCTCTCGGAATCACGGGCTCGATTCGCTCGGCTTGCTCGGTTCCGGTGTCGCTCGAGCGCTTACCGACCGAACGCGGCCATCTTGCGCTCCGGCATTGACGTCATTCGCAAACAGCGCTCGGCTGTGACGATTGGTTCGCGCTCGGCAACGGCCGTCGTAAGATCGGGCGCTGCCGACCAATCAGAGCGCTCGCTTGAGCGTGGCCTGATAGTACGTCGATGAGCAGAGGTGCTTCGCTTATTTGCATTTGACCCGCCCCTCGGAGTAAACCCCGCCCGTGCCGCTCTGAGTGAATGGAGACGAATAATGAATATTTAATGAGCAGCTGGAGCGCGGTCAGATGTAAACATGAAGAGGGTTATATCATCATCATCTTCATCTGCACACACTGCGGTCAAACGTGTCGCTTTACTCTTCAGATACATAAAGCATATTCCTGCCAAGTTTGTATTGTTAGGCTATCACACTAACATTTTAATTTGCAATCAATTGAAAGATTAAAAAAGTTAAGAAACAGCTACTTCCTATTTTAAGTATGCTATTCCCTGCATGCGTGTTTTCTTAATCTTATGTCAACTAATCATAAAACATAATGTCGAACTGATAACATACAATGTACACAATAAAAGTCCTCAACAGGACATGAATGTTGATATTTGAAAGGTAATTTAACAATAAAAATTTTAATTAAAAATGTGTAAAATAAATGTAACATTTGCTTATCTTGAAAACACATCGTTTTTCTATACAGGTGTGTAAAATACATAGCTCAAGAAACTGTGCTCTCTTTTAAATGTGAAATATAACTAACATTCTGTAATGAATAGTCTTCGTGTTTCCTCTTTAGTTAAACAAACATAAATCTTGTTATAAAGTCACATTAAACACACGTATGGCTTTGACTGATGACATAACAGCAGATGTTTCAGGCAGAAGTGCGGTGTCATAAATCAAAACAAGTCTGGGGTGATTCATCTGTGTTTATTTTTGTTCAACAGCTTCAGAAAACAAACACACAGTGTTCAGTGAATCTCACGTGTTCTGAATGTTTGTTTGAACAGAACTGATCTCACCAAACCAGCACAGCCTTGGCAGAGAAGTCATCATCACACACACACGTCAGCATCCACTTGATCACACAGCAACACTGAGCAACACTGAGCAGGTCAGTTTAAGAGCACCAAACATTTGTTCTGTAAACAGCAACCATAAATGAGTGCAAGTTTCTATTGAGTTAAAACTAATATAAAAAATTACAAACTCATTAAATCATTTTTAGGTTTAATAAATCTGAACTAAATGATGAGTGAAGAATAGAGCTGATGCTACTCCATATAATTTTCCACAGCAATCATAAATCACTTGTTCCATTGGATCTCGTAGGAACTGCGTTCAGTGTAGCCGTTCTCCGTAGCGGACCGAACTCTCTCCTTCACCACTCGGATCACCAGTCCTCCGGCCAGCGCGATTCCCGCTGCCGCTCTGCCGATCTCGCCGACGGCGCTCAGGATGCGTGCGGTTGTCCCGACGCCGGCGGCCACAGGCTGCACTGCTGCGCTTCCAGCCCCGACCAGCACATTTGATGCGACTGTTTCACCGACACTCAACGCTCCTCCCTGCAGCACCGCCCCCAACACTGACCCCGCCCCTACAGCACCACCCACTCCTGCAGCCACACCCACAGCGGCAGCACCGACCACGCCCACCTGCTGCATTGCTTCCAGCGCAGCCTCTCTTGTTCCGGCAGCCTCTGCACCTGCTAGCGCTCCCACCGATCCTCCCAAAACACCGCCCGTGGCTGCTCCCAGAGCCATTGCGCTTTTTCCGGTCGCCGCTGCTACTATTGCGCATCCCGCTGCTGATCCACCTCCCATAATAGAGGCTCCCGCCGCGGCCGCTAGAGGAGCTGCAGCTCCGAAAGCAGCTCCTACTGCCATCCCGGTGGCTCCTGCTGCGACTAGCGCTTTGACGCGCTCTAGAACTTTCCCAGAGAGCGCGACTTCAGATCGGACTCGACTGAGAGCAGATCGCAGGGCCTGGCGTCTGCTGCGATCGCGCCGCCGTTGCTCGTCACGTATTGCGTGCTCGGCGTGCAGGAAAACACTGTTGGTGTAACAAGCTCCGCCCATGCTATCCACCACCGTTAGCAGCGCGTTCACTTGCGTGCGGCTCTCCGGTGCTTGGTTGTTAAAGACGCAGTATCGTCCACCGCAGTCACGCAGAAGCATCTTCAGTCGCTCCGGAGCTGATTCAAGGAAACTCTGGATCCCGCCGTCGTCCAGCTCGTCTCCGCGTGTGAACAGCACCACCGTGTGGCGGAGCGCCTCCTCACCGAACATGCGCAGCATTTGCGCAACGACCTGATCTTCGTCCGCCGTGTATCGTCCGAGCGGGATCACCAGCAGGAAGGCGTGTGGTCCGGGAGCCGTGAGCGCTACACATTTTGCGATCTCTGCGTGAACGTGAGAAGCAGTGAAACGAGTGTCGCCGAATCCTGGCATGTCCACGACGAGAACGCACTTCATCGTCCCGCGTAAATCCTCGTCTGTTCGGCCACATTCACACACGCTGGTCACCGAACCCGCCCTCAGTGCGGACAGGAAGTGACGTCGTCCTAGGATGGTGTTTCCTGTGGCGCTCTTGCCCGAGCCAGTGCGACCAATCAGAACGAGTCTCAGCTCCGCTCTTTCGCGCTCTTCCTCCTCCTCGGGTCCGAACGCCTCCTCTCCACTCGACTGATCTAGAATCAGAATCATTTAGATTTAGTCATTAAGCGCAGTGTTTTTCAACCTTTTTTTAAGCCAAGGCACACCAACAAGCAAAACTGTAGAAAATGAAACTCTGTAGCCTATATTAACAATATACAGCCATTCTTATTGAAGTGTCTTAAACAGGAATCAAATAAACACAATAAAAACAATATTTTTTGATCTTTCATATTTCTACCTACTGGGCCTGTTTGGATGAACACAGAGTTGATATCCTGGCAGGAAATGAAAAGACACACACAAAGCTGTTCCTGAACAGCTCAATGCTACGTTCACACCAGACGCTTCAACGTTTTGAGCTTACTCGCTTCATTCACGCGTGAAATTCACTTCACAGTTAACGTGAATGAAGCATCATGGCCAGGCGCTCACAGTCTCTGTGGTGGTTAGACAGGAGGTAAAATTCGTTGTGAGTATATCTAACAGGCCAACTTTGGTTTAATGAATCTAGTTTTTATTTCCTCTTTATTCCTGTTTATATTAATGTCGTACAGCTCCTCCACATCCAGTGACGATGATTTTGTCCTCCATAGTTTCGTAATTCTGCCTCTGTTCGCTCGTAATCACGTCACTTCTAGAGCAAGCTCCTGATTGGTTAACGCGGCGCGCCTCAGGATCGCGTCTTTGCATTGACTTTACATGTAAATCAGTTTTCAAAAAATGTTTTGAACAATTAGGTGAAATTGAATAATTTCCCACGTGACGCACACCTGACGATCTCTTGCGGTTTTCACAGTGGTTGAAAAACACTGATTTAGCGGAGACTTTTATCTGCACAGTAGAGGCAAGCCTAACCAACAAGTTATGGAAGTGCTATAACACATCTCAGTTATCTTCGAGTATTTCACACATTGAGGTTTCTTTAAGCCCTGCCGCTGCTGAATGTTCTGACACCAATCTTATTCCACTCTTTTTCCTTTTCTGAAACCACTTCAGCTCTTGACGTCTCTGTTAATGAGCTGACGAGTGTTAGAATACCGAGACAGTGCTTGGCTGCTCCGGGACAGTTCTGAAACCATTTCAGTGACTCAAATAAAATATATTACATGCTTTCAGGCAGCTTTAATACTCTTTGTGGTCGACATTGTATGCGTGTAGTTTACAGAGCGCTCTGAAATGAAAGGGTATATGTGTGTGTGTTGAGAAACCTCTCCCGGTCGATGTGGTGGTAAAGACGTTCCGACACTGAATAAACGCTCTTCTTATCAAGAGATAAAGTGACAGATGCAGCAGTTTCGAGTTTTGAGTGAACCCTAGCCACACCAAATAATAAACGTAAAAAAAATACAAAAAAATAAACATTAAAAAATGGGGAATAAATATAAATAAATGGCAAAAAAAACACCCCAAAACATTTTATCAATAAAGCTAAGAGCACTTATATTGTGGTGTATATTTGTGTTATTTGAAATATTTAATATTATAATGATATATTATATACACAAATGTTTGTTGTATGTATATCTTAAAAGGCACAGAGCACATTGAATGAACTATATTTGTGTTTATGAGTCATATTTTAATATATCAATAGTTGCACTGTCAGAGATTTGGGCTTTTGTGATAGCTTTATTAAAACTATTATTAAAAAAAGTATATTATTTTCCTCACCTTGAAACGTTACCTTGACTTGAGCGAGCTCTTTCATAATCTTATCACAAAACTGATAGAGAACACCTCATTTGATACTCGTAATAAACTGAATCCGACTGACTACATGACACATATAAAATAAATATATACATACATACCTGTCTGAATCTTACAAACAAGCCACTCAACAGAATATGGGGCATATAAACTAGAATATATTTGTATATAATTGTTTATTTATTTATTAATAGATTACTTTTTTCTTTCTTTCATTTTAACAGAAATGTTTGCTATTTACTACAATTTAAATGGTTTTTCTCCCTTATTATTCAGAAAAGACTGTATAATTTAGCCAAAAGGAGAAGCATAACTTACAACTCTTTAATAAATACTTAATTCTAATACGATATATTATTATTATATTTAATACGATGTGATAACTTACTGCAGATCTCATTTTAGGTAGATTAACGTTACTAGTTTTACGCTTTATCGGTTATAAACCATAAACTAGAATGTTTTCTATAATGTGATATTTGATAAGAATGAGCTAATGTTTTCAAGGACTCGTTTATTTCAGGCTGTTAATAAAGTGTATCTGTTGAGATGTAATCAAACACAAGTTAACACAGAAACAGACTGATGCTGATACACACCTGGAGATCTGCTTCCAGACATGATGCTGGAGATTTGTCGACTTTTCTGGGTTTGTTATTGTTTCGTTATCAGCTCAGCTCGCGCTGCGCGGAAGCGGAAGATCAAACGTCATCAGTGAGAGATTGAGCGCGGATCTGGCGCCTTCTTCCGGGGAACCTCCCGCGCTCTCTCGTGAAGCCAACACGGAAGTGAGTAAAACTAGGCTGCAAGAGACTTCCTGCGGGACAGAGGCGAGCTCATAGACGTCCCGTGTTAAAATCACTGAAAGCTACAGTAAACAAACTATGTGAAATGATTTAAATTAAGATATTTTCCCAACTGAATAAAAATACTGCGTGTTTTTAAATTAAGAGCAACTAGTCTCCTTCCTGAGGCCGAATCTGCTTCTGTCAGACTTTTTGTTCTCCTCCTTTTGAAATCACATATCACACCAGAAAGGCATTTGTTGTCGATTAAAATCAAGGAAATAATCAGATAGGGTTGGGGTAGGTGTTATTATCGCATGTGTTTTTGTAATGCTATACAATAAGGTGCAGATAATTTGCACTATTTGCAATAAGTAGTAGATTTTAGATGTGCACTTAATGTAAATAGCATCTATTGCCAGGAGAATCTTATTTTCTCAGCATCTATTGCGATTTACACTTAATGCAAATAGGTGCTATAAAAATACATTTCCATTAAGATGCTCATTTAGATATTGAATTATTATTGATTGGTTTTATCCAAGTTCTTCTGCCTTTGAATCACTGATGGAGTAAATGATTCAGTCGTTCTGCTTCTGATGTTCATTCATGTTTGTTTGCTGCTTTGAATGACTGCTTCATTAAAACATCCATCAACACACATTTAAGACCAGAAAAACATTTATTTAGTCAAACAGACAGAATCAATGCAAGCTATAGATTGTTGGGATTTTGATCCCTTCTGTTTTGGGATGTGGTCCCCCCCAGGTTCTTTATTTCGCCAATGATGAGACCATACAACAAAATTACTCTAAAAGTTATTAAATTAGAATCGAAGTAATTGAACTGAGCTCAGGTTTCAGAATTGACACGAACAAAACGTCTGGCCAGTCCAGAACGCTGTACAAATACAACCGTTCAGTCTCAGTCCTCAAAGAAAAGATTCCCCCCCAGATTTAATACAAACTGTATTGAATCACTACAACACTATTGCTGAATATACTGATTAATTGCTGAATATACTGATTAAACAGATGTAACAAAAAAATATAATCCCACAAGATCAAGCTGATAATGCTGACTGTG
The DNA here is from genome assembly GCA_032359395.1 of Enteromius anoplus. Lineage (NCBI taxonomy): Eukaryota > Metazoa > Chordata > Actinopteri > Cypriniformes > Cyprinidae > Enteromius > Enteromius anoplus. The sequence goes on from JAUMHG010000035.1 coordinate 955,986, forward strand.
ATTAATAATGGGACATGGTGAGGGGACTGGGAATACATCTTCTGCTCTAACATGAAGAAATAAACAAGTTATTGCTTGTTCCAGTTGATCAGGTATTACTCTGAGCCCTGGAGTACATTCAAACCATTGAATGGTGATCAGGATTAGATGGTGGCTGAACTGATTCCTGGAGGATCAGATCCGACCGTCACCAGACCCCTGCATGAAACAGATTCAGTCACACAACAGCAGACACAGATTACATCATCATCTGTCTCTTAAACACTCATGTGATTCAGTGAATCAGTTCATTTATCAGTTTGATTCACTCACCTGTTGTCTGAAGCTTTGCGCTGATGGATGAACTAGGCTTTCCTCTGAAAACACCTGAAAACAGACACACACTTGTTACTGTGTATAGCCTGTTCAATCAGAGAGATTTCATAGTTGCGATCAAATTAATTAAGTAATCAGTTAAAGACAATAAAATGAATGAAAATGTGATTCATAATGAGCTGTTGTGAACTATAACGAGTTAGGAGAGATCTCGACTCACCTGAAGATCCGTTTCCTCAGCAAGAAACAGATCAGAAGCAGAAGAACAAGGAGAATGAGAGAAATCCACCAGAGCTGATCTACACATGAGAGAGAAAATACATTCAACTGAGTACATGAACTGATCAATAATCATAAATACTGAAGAACAGAGGATCACCTGAATCTGGAGTCCCTTCATTCACAACCTCTTTAAAAACACAGAAAGATCAGCAATATGAGTGAATATGAGAGATGTGGCTGTGAGTGTATGGAGTGTGTTTTATTAGTACGTTTATTATTCAGCTGAAACTCACCTGAGTTTGGAGTCACTGCAGTTTGATTCCTGGCTGAAAAACACATTCACAATCATCATGATTCACTTGAAGAGTCACACAAGATTCAGTTCAACACAGAGTTCACTGAAGAGCTTCTCTCACCTCTGAAGATGGTCTCCAGTCTGAACTGAAATTAATTAAAGAGCAGCATTAATAGTGTTCATGATGAAGGATTAAATATGAAACATGATAATGAGGTGTAGAGAATGGTTTACTTCTGGAGTAGTGCAGTGGATCTGGTGATGAAGTCCATTCACACAGTGAGACGTGACGAGACGATCAGACGAGACAGAAACAACAGGATCAATCAGTTTCTGAGGATTTGAGGGGTCTGCTAACAGAATCCTGTCCTGAACAAATAAAACAGTATGATGTGTTTGATTGTGTATAATTGGTGTGGTCTGAGGACCGAAAGACTGTGTGAGTGTGTGTGTGTGTGTGTGTGAGGACAGAAACACTCTCTCACCTGTGAGTACCAGAGGTGTTCACAGTCAGTGTGCTGCTGCTGGAGGAGACTGAATCTATCATCAGCAGGAACTCTGAACTCAAACCCGTCTGAGATCTGAATCTCTGAACACGTCACATTCATGAAGCTCTCCATCATCAGACTCTTTTAAATGCACATTGAACAAGGATTGTTGCATGATACAAAACTCTTCAAGAAAACATGGTTATTGATTTACAGTGCTCATAAATAAGTACACCCCCTCTAAAACCCAGCAGTTACTCTCTACTCAGACGACATGTTAGGGTTCTTTGGAGATTATGTTCCAACAAGCCTGCTTGATCAGTCACCAAAGAAGACTGTCGATGTCATTCAGCAAAATAAGATTTTCTTATTAAAGTGATAAAATGTTGTGTTGCAAAAATGAGTACACCCTCCGGAAAGTTACTAAATAACATTAATTTAAAAAAAAATATTGATCAACAGTATATTAAACCAAAACTTTTAAAGACAAGTCATTTCCTGACAGTTAAAAGTGTTATAGATGGTTTCATTGGGCGCACGCGCCTGGACCTCGGTTAACTTCCGGTCTGTGTTTGTTTATCTGTCTGGTTAGTGGCTACGACCACGGAATGCATGTGCATTTTTGCTAAAATTACATGGAAGTGTCTTAGAGCCGGGAAAAGCAATGAAAAGAGGATTTTACTTCACAGAGTACGACACGGCCTACAGAAGTGACATGCTTGTTAGCACTAGAATGACCTCCTGTAGCTAAAGCTAAATAAACTCATTAAACCTCATCCAAGGAACTCATGTCTGCTGTGTGCTGTACGACACTTGGTGTTTTAACACCCTGTCACCATCCACTGATTCAAACCACAAACAAAAGATGACTGCTGTTGTGTTCCACAGAAGAAAAGAAAGGGATGTAAAAAAACAAATTAAAACAAACAAAATTTTTTAGGTCATGCAAAGGCTGAAATAACCTCATGCTAGTTTTGTCGTGTTACATTTTTAAGCGCGAATCCCTCGCGGAGAAGAGGAACTGCATCCGCACACACCCGAAGCGAACACGTGGTGATAGTTTCACACACCGTTCACACATTTATACACTACACAGACTCATACGAGAAAAAAATATCTGATCAGACGAGAGACAGAGCGCTTATGAGCAACACAACATCCTCAGAGAGTTACTGGACTCCAGCAGAAAGATGAGCTGAAACTACTTGAGTCGGCGGGAAGGTCTTCCACCATCTTCACTCACACTCATCTCACGTCCAAAACTAACACCACGCACAGCATTAATGAGCTTCTAACCACTCTATATACACAACACTTCACACTTAGGTCAGGAAATGCTCAGTGGTTTTCATTTTCACACTTTATCCGTGATGCTTCCTATCTTGTCAATCTGACTCATCTTTCTTATAAAACAACTCACTTTATCGGTTAAATCAGAGCTAAAACCGTGCACTGGTCGTCAGAGTACCTCACACACTTCAGCATCCTTTCCTCCTCTCATTACTGTTAAAGCTGTTGATATGATACTGTATATAGAAGAGTAAGACGTAGCAGGTACCTGGACAGAAGCTTGGTCTCTCACACATCGGCGTCTTCCTGGATCAGTCTGAAGATCACAGAAACAAGCACAGCACGGCCAGCAGAAGTTCAGCAGATTTTGAAACTCCTTTAGGAGCTTTTTGAGGCTTTGAGGGACAATTATACTCTTTGATGAATGGGTCATCCAAGGTATTTTAGCTGAAGTATGCTTTCATTTTTGAATGTACTGTTTAGCCTATTAGTTATGAGAAGAGCTGATGGGATTTCTAACATTATTTGTGAGCCTGGAGCACTAAAGCAGTCTGAAGTCATTGGGCTGTGTTTCTATCAATAGACAACAGTATAGGGCACAATTATAGAGTTTTCTTTTATGCCAAAAATCATTGAAATACAGTATTAAGAAGATGATCATATATCAAGACGTTTTTAACATTTCCAACTCTTAATATATCAAAACATATTTTTTTGTTTGCAATATGCATTGCTATGAACAGTAAAGATGATTTTCACAGTATTTTGATTTCTTCGCTCCCTCAGATTCAGATTTTCTCATTTCTAATAGTTGTCTTATCCTAATCTCCTAATAATCCTAACCATACATCAATCAAAAGCATGTCAATTATTCATGATCCAGAAGCTGGGAGGATAATGTATTTTATGAATTCACAAGTTTGACTGTGAATACGGCTGAATAAACATCCTCTGAGAGCACTTCAGAAATGGGCAGAGCTTGTGAAGATTTAAAGGGGAAGTATACAGAACAGAGTGTTTTTAAAAGAGCTGTTTATGACAGGGTACAATGGGTGTTTTTACACTATCTTACACTATTTTAGACAAACTATATTACAAACTTTCCATTAAGACCCTAAAGAATCATATCAGCTAGTGGAAAATTTACTTGTATGACTCCTTTAAGCTGCACATTTAGACAGTTCATTTGTTCAAAACATTATACATTTTTATCTTCATTTTAGCTTTAAATATATTGAATTTATGAACAATTATAAAGTTTCTATTAGTTAGTAAACTATTCTAGAGTTTTCAGCAGTGTATAAGTAGTTAGCTTAAAAGTCTTTACCTACATTTTTACTTCCTCATTGTATTTTGTGTTTTGGGATCACAGGGTTAATAGACAAAACATAATTTCCGAAAAAATACCTTTTCCATTTTTCTAGATATTTTTCTCACAGTGTACCAACCGATCAGCTATCTCAAGTGCAAGCTATTAACAAACAACAAAAACAAGCGATTATTAGATTGCTAAATGATTATCTTAAACAGCAGCTAACTTAACTCTCGTGAAGTGTGCACTACTAGGCATCTCTGGCATCTGTCATCTGGTAAATCTTTCTTTCTATCATTTGAGTCACTTCCCAAAGGTTGTTAAATACGTGCTGTGGAACAAGAGGTTGCTAGAGTCGACAGTAGCTGGACACTGCTGCCATCTTCTGGAACAACTTTAGTCAATGTCTGACCTTTCAGCAGCTAATCTTTCTGTGTGTAGACAGACAAGCTACTTTTAAGCAGCAATCGATGCCAATAAAGCGTCATCAAACTGTAGGCAAACACAGAGCCTCATGTTGAAGAAAACAGCATGACCTCGTTTTAACATTTGCAGAAGCTTTTATCCAAAGCGAGGACAATAGAAGCAATCAAAATCAATAGAATAGCAATGCTATTGATTATCAATAACACCACCAGACGTCATTCGAACTAGCATCTCTAAAAATAACATTTAATTCAAAGAGTATAGATGTGTGAATTTCATAAAATAAGGGATTTGGTGTTTGCTGGTGTTGGGAGGCTGTTCTATGCCTGATAAATGTCAATGATTGATGTTTAGAAATGAATGAAGTTTTCTCGCAATCATCTACAGTGTATTGACCAGTATTACTATTTACAGGAATACTGTTTCAGTTTTTATGTTGTATCCTCCCAGCCAGCAACGACACGTGGGGCCCAGATGGGTTAACTAGGGGTTCCATGGGAACTGTGTGGGCATGGGCTTTGGCTGGGTGAAATCAGCGGGTCCCATGAAAGTTTTGTAGTATGACTCCCACATAGGAAGCCCATATGAGATGATTACATGGGCCCCATAAGGGACTGGCATGGGCCGAGTGGGCATGGGTTTGAACTGGGAATCCACATATGGGTCTTGCATTGCATATTTCAGCACTCTTTCCACCACTGCCTTTAATTTACATATCCTTTAATTTACAAATTTTACCGTATTTAATAGTTACTTGGTCAGGCAGTTCTTATGACAGCTAAGGGGCCTGTAAGCAAAGTCCTTTTTCGCACTCAAAACATTAACAGTCCATTCAGAAAGTAAGCTGGCTATGAGAGAGAAGTTCACATCACACTTTCTTCTGACCAACGCCGAATTTCCATAAAATGAAGGTAAGTTGAAATAAAAAAAATAACACTGCAGTCAGTAAGGCGCTGCAACCATATCAGTGGCTGGTGGATTCAAAATTCTACCGGCCACTCAATGTGCAATAATTGGCAATAATTGTTTAATTTACAATAATAATTTTCTTTATTTGTCAACAGCACGGCTGTTGTATTCTTTACATAAAACACTGAGCAGACACAAAAAAATGTTGGAGCAAAAAAAGAACCTTAGGTGCACTGAAGAGTAACACAATAACTCAGAATGTCAACCAAAAGGATGGGGAAATGGTTCACAGGCGCACGTGACCGTGGCGGGGAGAGCTCTGCAAGAGCCCTAAGAGAAAAAAAGAGCGTCGACAACACAAACGCCATGAGTGTTTTTGGATGTATTTTTTGGAGAGATGTTTTGTTTTATTTTTTCCAGAGATTTAAAAATATATATATTTTTTATTTATTCACCAGTATGTTGTAAAATTTTAATAGTTAAAGATTATGTTTGTTGTTCAATGTCATATATCATGAGTGTATTTTTTATTGTATTTTTTAGGGGGGGGGTTTATATATATATTTTTGTTTACCTGTATGTTGTGACATTGTTTCTAAACATAATTTTTGTTGTTCAATTTAATATATTTCTTGCAGTTCAAACCAAGTGTCTTGTATTTATCTTGTACCTATATTCATTCTTCATTTTTTTTTTCTTAGATTGTTTCCTTAAACCATTTGGCATGGTTGGGCTTAGATAGGCCTTGCATGAATTGCCCAGTTAGG
>JAUMHG010000035.1:967775-978126 GCA_032359395.1 Enteromius anoplus
ACCCAAACAATATAGACAAACAATAAAAATATACAGTCTATTGGCAGTGGCTAATACAAGCCTGCTAGCTGAGATTTTCAGTTCAATCTACTGCATTTAAACAGAAAGCTAGACAACAAACTACAGAAAAGCTACAGAATGATGATGAGCTTCATATAGTCTGGATGAGAATGTTAATGGTGATTTAAAAATCACTAAAATCTCTTCCAGGATGACGAACAGAGAGATCTCAGGACAGATAATCAACTGAAGACTAAAGAAAGAGACGAAGAGGGAAAAGAATATCAACATGTTAAGAGCTGATACCAGAAGTGAGAATATTATGAGTTTATGACTGATTATAAAACATTATCATAAAAATCTGTGAATATACCTAATTTCTCAGCACATTTTATTTGCTTTCACAGGTAATAATAATAATGAAAAAAAAAAACTGATTTGCTCAGATATTATTTATAATATTTATATTCATTGTTATTCAGATAATAATCTCAGCAAACTACTAACATATTTATTCTGATGTTATTTTCCAGTATCACAGACTTTAACAGTTTTGGTGTTTTAAAAATGTGGTTATGTTTTCTTTTGAGTGTTGAAAGTGAAATATAATAAGATCATTTTTCATGCAGTGAGTGTTGCCCATGAATCTGCTCACAGGAAAAGACAATCCAAGAGTGCAATCCAACCGCCTGGTAAGTCTTTGCAATAAATAAAGCATTTTGTGGAAAATATGGGGAATATATCCCCATCAAACCACAAGTGATTACAATTATCTCTGGTATTTTCTGTTAATGTTGATCTGTCATGTTGAATTAATGAGTTATGGTCCTAGCAATTTTAACTTGTCACATATCACATATGATCTTTGAGACTTTGCAGTAAGGATTGCTCTTCTGGGTTCGAGCGCGTCAGAAAACAGTCTGGTGGGGAACTTCATCTTAGGACGAGCAGTGTTTGACAGTGAAGCTCCTCCAGATGTTGTAGAGAGAGTCACAGGAAGACTGAAGGACAGACACGTTATCGTCATCAACAGTCCTCAGCTGCTCCAGAAGAACATCTCAGATCATCAGATCACACAGACAGTGAGAGAGTGTGTGAATCTGTCTGATCCAGGACCTCATGTGGTCGCTCTGCTCCTCAGATATGATCAGTGTTCAGCAGAAGATCAGGAGTGTGTGGAGAAGATCCTGCTCTCTTTCTCTGAGCAGGTTTATCAACACACCATGGTGATCACCACACAAGAGCTCACAGAAACCAATGACGTCCTACAGAAAATCATCCAGAAATGTGCAAACAGACACTTCAGTCTTCAGAGAAGCAGCTCTCCTGATGATCTTCTGCAGGCACTTGAGCACATTGAGCAAATTAATAATGGACGTCACCTGGTTTGTGAAGGTTCACAGAATATTTCAGGAAATCAACAGGCCACAGGAAGATGTGAGTGTGACAATATAATGATGTTTGTCGTGATAAACTGTAATAAAGTTATTTTAATTTTCTTCTGCTCAGTTTCAGAGGGTGTAAAGCTGAATCTGGTTGTGTGCGGGAGCGACGAGACTTTAAAAAACTCCATATCAGAGCTGCTACAGCAGCAGACAGATGTGGAGCTTCGTGGGCGTCTGATCAATGTGGTGAAGCTTCCAGGTCTGATTCGTCTCTCAGATGAGGAAGTGACACTTCAGACTCTCCGCTGTGTGTCTCTCTGCCATCCTGGGGTTCATGTTTTCCTTCTCATCATTCCTATTGGTCCTCTTACTGATGGAGACAAAGCAGAAATGGAAAAGATCCAGAGGACCTTCAGCTCAAGAATCAACCAACACATTTTGATCCTCATAAAGAGTTCAGAGCATCAGACAGCAGAACTCAGTGAAGAAACACAAGCTGTCATTAAGAGTTTTGGAGGACGACATCATGTCTTTGGTCCCAAAACACAAGTGTCCACATTGATGAAGAGCATCGATCAGATCCTGAAAAAAAACAATGAAGGATTATTTTTCTCCACAGAGACAATTTGGGAAGCACAGATTAAAAAATTTGAGGAGATTTTAAAGAGATTCCACTCCCTACAGATAAGCACACAATGTGAAGGTAATGACCTGAAAGTCAATAGATATGTCTGTGCAGTTCAAGGACTGCATTCTATGATAGCTGCATTTAAAGACAGATTTCATCACATGGTGATAAAGGTGGTTTTATTTTGAAGACTACTTCTAATATAGCCTACAAACGCATCTTTCTTTTCCTGAGTCGTGAAGGTAGCGTGAATAAATCCTTTGGTGCTGAGGCTCATCTCAAAATTCATTGCGTTCCAATGATGGCAATATTTTTGGTGGGATAAAAAATAAATGTTTAAATATAATTATAGGACAAGACCGTTGAATGCTTGAATCTGATTAGCTGATGAATGTTCCATGGTGTGCTATTATTTTCTGGAAACTGCACAGAAAACTTTGTTCTAGGCAGCTTTTTGACCACATTACATGACCATATCACTTCACCAAATGGTTTTCTATTATTTCAAAGGTCTATAACCTGCTAACAATAACGAAATGCTTACAAAAGCAAAATAACCAAAACCCACAATGACACTGGCCAAAACAAATAAATATAATAATCAATATGTTAAAAGCATATTTTGCAACAAAAATGTTTCTAATTCTTCCGAGGCAAAAGGAGTGATCACCATCTCTCTGTCTGCCGTGACTCATCTGTGCTGCAGCTGTTGCTTTGTGCAAATAAAAAACATTTAGTTATCCATGCATGGATCACGGCTAATGCCTGTCACTGAATTACATTGTAATCTTTTCCGTGTTAGTATCACCAAATTTTCGATGATTACGTGATACTAACAATGCGTTAAGAATTTGTGGTTATTACATGGATTTCTGTGAGATCAGGTTGCATTAAGGGTGCACACTACGCATGATTGCTGTGAACCGAGCCCGATTACAATTGTCCCCCCTCCCCCTCTGGCTCGCACTCACATTGTGCTTTAGCATTCGTGCCGGCGCATGATTTCATCATTATGATGCAATATTTTTAAGTTAAACAGCAAGAGAAGCACTCTCATCCTGCAGTTTTTAGAGCGGTTTTGGCCACATTTCCAACTTACCAGGCTGGTCTTGGCTGGTTTCAGCTCGGAGACCAGCTAAAACCAACTATTGTTTCAGCAGGATGCTCAGCACAATTGAGTCCATAGCTCTTTTTAGGTTGTGGCTTATTACTTTGAGTGGTTTGGTCCATAGTGGTGGACATTGCCTTTGTGGTTCAAGGAATTTCAAGGAATCGTGCTGCTCGTATGAGCACAAAAAAGGGATGCCACACATCCTGTTCCGTGCTCCAGCACGATTAGTGCTTACACTACATGCAACTTAAAAACTACTTGACGTCTCACAAGTGAGTTTTCATCACTTTTTTCAGAAATGCACAGACTTGAAAGTAATTGATGCGCTCTTTCACTCCCTCTCTCTCACATGCATACACACACAGTTGCTACTCAGTAATTAATTGCATTAGTCTGCTATCAACAGCTTAAGCCTCTGTTACTAGGTCTAAAATGACTTTTTTACTCAGGGTCTTTTCACAGCAACCATGACTAAGTGAGTACATCTCTTTAGTCTGACTTTAATGGCTTTCAAAGGTCACACCTCCAAAGGACACAGTCTTTGAATTAGGATACAGCTAATATTTCTACAGCATCCATTTTACGTTGTGGTTCTTTTCAACTCTGGTCCACACGAGTAAAACAATACTGCATCTGTATATGTACTTTCAAAAAAACGTTTAGTTCAACCTGATAGCTTTTTTTTTTTGTTTGTTTTAGCATGAACCTATTCCTGATTATAACGGACACACAGAAGTACTTAACATCAATGTTCATCAAGAAAAAGTGGACTTTAAAGCTTGTTTCAGTAGGTTTTAAAATTTGTTAATTTCCACTTTTACAGGTTTAACTGAAAGTCGAGGTGCTCTGAGGATTGTGCTGCTGGGAAAAACTGGAGTTGGGAAAAGTGCATCCGGAAACACAATCTTAGGAAGAGATGTGTTTAAAGCAGAAACATATCACAAATCAATTACTAAAGAGCTTCAAAGAGAAACATCTGAAATGAACGGCCGACACATTACTGTAATCGACACTCCAGGACTGTTTGATACTGAACTTACTAATGAGGAGTTCAAGAGAGAAATCAGCAACTGCATCTCCATGATTCTGCCTGGACCACATGTGTTCATCATTGTGCTCAATTTAGGACAACGATTCACTCAAGAAGAAGCAGCTTCAGTCAAGATCATCCAAGAGATCTTTGGTGAGAACTCTTTAATGTACACCATGGTGCTCTTTACCAGAGGAGATGATCTGAAGAACAAAACTATCGAACAGTTTTTGGGAAAACCTGGATCTCCTCTGATGAAGCTGATTGAAGCATGTGGAAACAGATACCATGTGTTCAATAATAATCTGACTGAAGACCGAACACAGGTGTCTGATCTACTGGAGAAGATAGACAACATGGTGAAAGAGAACGGAGGCAGTTTCTACTCATGCAAGATGTTCAGAGAGATGGAGACAGAAAAACAAGAACAACATGTGAAGATCCTGATAGAGAAAGTCAGAGAAAAAGAAGAAGATACTAAAAAACTAGAAGTAGAGAACGAGAGAATGAAAATGATAATGAGGGAGGAAAAAAGAAAGAATCATGAGAGAAACACAAAAAGAAGAGACAAGCAGGATGATAAAAGGAGTGAAAAGGAGAAACAGACCTGCTCTGATACTTATGATACATTACAGGTGAGTGTTCAAGTTCATTCTGTTAGTACAGCAAACTGTAATAGAATTAATATTTCACCTGCACTTGCCAAATTATGAGAATGAAGGTTGTTCAATTATTTGTGTTGCTTTCAACTCCAAAAGTTCACAGTCTACAGGAAACTGGAGACCGAACACTGCATGTGGTCCTGGAGTCTTCGCAAAGGCATGATGGAAATTGAGAACAAACTACACAACAAAATAGAAAACTATGAAATTAAAGATGTTAAGGAAACTGATCTTCACAAAGAACTGGAGGGGAAAAAAGAGGAAGTGGGAAAATTAATGTCAGATTTCTTTGAGAAAGACATAGATGCAGTTATACTGTTTCAGTGGAAAACATCATTTGAAAATAAAATCAAAGAACTTCAAGAAAACATTGTGAGAGAAACAAAGAGGAAATTAAATGAGATTCTTCAGCAGCGAGAAATAAAGACAAATGTTGATGCTCAGAAGACAGATCATGACAACACTCTTTATGAAAAGAGCAAAGAACTTGCCTTAAAACACAAAGACAATACAAATGAAAAAACATTGAAGAAAGAGTTCGATTCGTTCTGGGAACAAATTATAAAAAACATCCAAAGTGACCAAAAAAATCCAATTGGAGACATTGACATCATGAGAGATGTAAAAAAACTAAACAGTAATGTTTATAAAATTGTTTCTGTCAATCACTGGAGGGAAAGCAAGAATATTTTAATAGTTTCAAGTTATTCAGATTATGTAAAACTGAAGAAATTCAGTGAAATTACAAAATCTGCCAAAGATGACATCAGAAACTCTAAAGGGATGTTTGGTTATGCTATAACTGAGAAGGACGAAGCCCAAATAAGATCACTTGTCACAGATATTGTACAACAGACAGACACAATGATACAGACATTTAACATTTCAAAGATGGGCTACAAGATCAGCTGCTTTCAACAACTGACAGGTTACATCAAGGCAACAATTACAGAACATCAAGAGGGACCAGTGAAATATAAGTTCAAGAAAACATTCTTCATGGATTTGATTTATTCCATCTGTAAGAGAGCAAACAAGATGGTCACAGACCAACACAGACTGTTCAGAGAAGCCAATGATCCTGCAATATATGTTGAGAAAAAGAAAGAAGAGTACTATAGTATCTTTCAGAAATGCTGTCATGGATCTGCATCAGCTGTAATTTTTGGTAAGATCATCTGTCAGAAACTAAAAGAGCCCATTGAGCAGAGCGTCTACAAGAACACTGCTAGAGATCTGACAGGTGAAATGAGAGCAAACTGTGAATCACTGAATGGAAACAGAGCAAATCTGGAGAAACACATCCTGAAGAGACTGGCAGAAGATGAGGATTTTGAGAAGTACATGAACTACATTCATAACCCCAGAGATCACTTCAAGAGTTTCATCAGAGATGAAGTAAATCGGTACATCATTCATAAGTTCAGTGTCAGTGTTTTACCCAAGATGAAGGAGAACATTGAACTCCTGCAGCAGAAGATCATCAAAGCTGCTCAAGAATCTACTGAACATGTTCAAGAGAACAGAGGAGATGTTAGTTTGTGGTTGAAGAGTTTCACACAGAAGCTCTCAGATGAGCTGATCTTCTCTGAAAAAGACCTCAGTGGAGTCAAACATGATGATGTTAATGATTTCAAGCTCCTAGAAGATGCGATAAGAAAAGAATTTCCTGCTATAATGTCTGAGATAGGCCAGAGATTCAACAGAAAGACATTTTCAGTAAATCTAGACTACAAAAACAGACCCCATCAGTTTCTGATTGATCACTTCTGCCAGTGCTGTTGGGTTCAGTGTCCATTCTGTAAAGCCACCTGCACCAACACCATAGAAAACCATGATGAAGATCACAGTGTATCTTTCCACCGAGTGGATGGAATTAACGGCACATACCACAGTGGTACAAAAAATCTCTCGGCTGATATTTGTACAAATTTAGTGGGAACTGATCAGGACTTCAATACACCAGATGGGCTATTTAAATACAAAGAATACAGCACAGCAGGAGGAGTTTATGCAGACTGGAGCATCACGCCTGACACCTCTGAACTGCCCTACTGGAAGTGGTTTGTGTGCAGATTCCAGAAAGATCTGGAAAAATGTTACAGAAAAACATTTGAGAGAAATGGTAAGATTCCAGACAAATGGAAAAAATACAATAAACAGGACGCTATTGAGAGTTTGGATCAGTATATCTAGATTAGAAAACAAAAGAATGAAACTCATCTCCTACAATCACAGTTTCTCTTTCACATCACAATAACTCTGAAGTCATGACAGTGACTTTATTACTAATAGAGTTTTTATTACTAATAAAAGATATGCAACATTTAGCAAAATTGATTTGGGTGACTACTGAACAGTGGTTTTCAAATATTAGTATTTTGAAAATGTGCATGTGTAACACATACATTTGTAAATAACTAATTTTTATTAAACTAATTACTGATGTTTGCAAGTCTGAGTATGAATTAATTATCTGTTAACGGTCTGTTTCAATACTGGTTTTATGCCTTTAAGTCATGAGAACACAAAGGTCAATTGCAAAGAAGGGCATCTAAATCTTTTATTTTTATTTGCAGTAAAGGTAAATATCTTGTGAGGCAGCAGCCACAAAACTTGCTACCCAGAGGCAGCTCCCAATTCAACAGATGCATGTAAACAAACAGACGATGTGCCTGTCTGGTGCCTAAGACAATATATGCTGCTTTTTACCAACGGGAGCCACAACGGTTAAAATTTCAAAATAGACAACGCAACCCCTTCTTTTCTTTTGCTTTTATTATTTGTCACCCTACCTTAAACAGTTACTCCATCTCAAAATGTTGTCATTTACCCGTCATTCCAATAAACCCATAAAAGCTTTAATCGTCTTCTGAACACAATTGAAGGTATTTTGGATGAAAACCAGGAGGCTTGTGACTGTTCCCACTAACTGCCAAGTAATGAACACTGTCAAGATCCAGAAAAATATTAGACATTGGGTCTCATTTGTGTAAGTTTTTTGTATTTATACGCACATTTGAAATTCTCATGAAAACTTTCCACCTAATTCTCAACATGTGCGTACAAACATGAGCTTTTTCTTAAATTTGTTCTTCTCTTAGTGAATTTGGAGTCCTCTAAATTGTGTGCCTGCATGCACAAGGTTAGTAATTTGCAAAGTTAGTAATAAGTGTAACAGTCTATAGATGGCGCTGCAGAGGCTCTCCCACCATTTTGAATTGAGAACTGCTGAAAGTTGCTATAAGATGTGAGAGACAGTGTTGCTAGATTGGGCGGGTTTCAATTTGTTTGTGCGGGTAAATATTGGCTTTGGCATGTGGACAAAATTTGGGCAGTCTGAGCCCTATCCAGGCATCTACGAACCAAGCAAGAGGCACCATCGGGACCACCGGGGTTTTGGGTACCACTAGAGATCTCCATCCGGCCCTCCACCGGAGGAGGGAGTGGTGTCACCATCTCTTGCAGAGCTACTACTTCCATCCCTGGGTCACCTGTCCTAGGGCCGCTTGCATTTCCTCTTTCCACCGGGTTTTGCAGAGGCCTGGACAGGCTGGGCGGAGCCCGCGGCCTGGTCCTTGACGCCACCGTTGGGACTGCTGCTGCTGGGGCTCAGTCTGCTTCTGGGCGGCGGAGAATTACTGGGCGAAAGTCTCCACCACGTCGCTGAAGAGGCCGGTCTGTGACACGGGAGCATTCAAGAATTTAATCTTGTCTGCATCACGCATGTCAGCAAGACACAGCCACAGATGGCACTGTTGGATCACCATCGTGGACATTGCACGACCCAGGGCACGCGCCGCAACCTTCGTCGCACACAGCCCGAGGTCCATCTGGGCACGAAGCTCTGAGAGAACTTCTGAGTCGTGGCCACCCTCATGCAGAGCCTTCAGTACCTTGGCCTGATGGACTTGCAACAACGCCATAGCGTGTACAGAGGACGCAGCATCTCCACAAGCCTTATAGGCATCGTCAACCAAGGCTGACGAGTGCCTACAGGCCCGGGAGGGGAGCGCCGGGTTACCCTGCCAGGAAGTAGAAGCCTGCGGACACAGTTGCATCGCAACAGACCTCTCAACCTGGGGGACCCCCGTGTACCCCTTAGCTGTGCCTCCATCAAGGGTGGTGAAGGAGGACAAGCCCCTCGATCGCTTCCTGGCAGTGAAAGGTGCCTTCCACAACTGAGTCAACTCATCATGCACATCCGGAAAGAATGGCACCGGAGTGGGTCCCTGTGTGCCAGCACGAGCCACACCCAAGTACCAATCATCCAACGTTGAAGGTTCAAGACGTTGTGGAGGGTTCCACTCAATCCCGACCCCCTTGGCGGCCCGGGCAAGCATAGCAACCAGTTCTGGATCAGTATCCGGAATGGTTGAGCGCCCATCGGACGCCACTCCAGACACGGATGGCTCATCTCCAGAATTGTACTCTCCTCCCGATACAGTGACTGGACATCTGGTCATCAGGGGGAGCCCCAAAGGTAACATCCGGCACCGTTACCAGTTGACCGAACTGCCCCAATGGGAGCTCCAAAAGTGTCGGAGCGCGGGTGACAGGGGGCGCTCCCAGTGAAGAGTTCCTCACTGTCACAGTCAGGCCTGCCCTCTCACTCCCGGAAGCTCCGCGGACACTGCCAGCACGAGCCCCGGATCGCGGAAGTGGAATAGGGACTTCCCCACCGGCCATGTAGTTAAGCCTTGTCCGCAACTCCGAGATAGTCATCTTCCCAAAAGAGGAACATGAGCTATCCTGGCCAAAAACGGGCTCACACCAGACACATACATCTGGCCCACATACCGCATGGAATGATAACCTTGAACCAAGTTACATTTAGAGAAGAAAGCATTTTTTTGTAAGGAGAAAATCACAATTTATGTGTCACTGTTTCAGTGATCAGTGTGTGCTTTAGTTGGGCTCTTGACCCTTGTATTAGTAGAATTAAATGTTGTTTTTGGCTGTTGTACTTGAGTAAAAACAGCAAGGCAAACCAAGACCAAAACTCATCAGGTGATGACGATGATTATGCTTGTTTTTTTTTACTTGAATCTCTGAGCTGAACTATTATCTATGCAGTGTTGACAATGACAGGGTTAAGATTACAAAACTAAACCTCAAGTGTTCTTCTCATGTTTTCTTTTCGGCTGTTCTGATCCCCCCCCCCATGTCATGGATTGCCATGACAACCGACTGATAAAGATTTGTTTTACTGCTCTAAAGAATGTGAACTCAACTTAACTAGTCCCCCTTTTTGCAAAGGCAATGGACCTTTCCCAAAATTTATTCACAGGAAAACTTTCTTTGAGTAAACACATAATGTAGGTGTCATAATGTATACTGTTATTGTCTTTCCTATCGTATACTGTATTTATGCAGGTTTTTGATTAACACGATGTGATCTAAACGTCACCTTGCAAGATCCATTTCGTGTTTGGTACCTAAGGAATCATCTTCAGATGATCTAATTGACAGTGTATGTTATGTGTTGATATCTTTGCAACATTCAGTGTTGTAAGAATCTGCCCTAATTTGTGT
>JAUMHG010000035.1:1094308-1114062 GCA_032359395.1 Enteromius anoplus
AGTTGACAGGGAAAAGGGAATTGTTGCTGCTTTGAAAAAAAACTTTACCACACTAAGCATAGTGTTTTGCCACAACCTTGTTGAACACTGGGGAAAAATGACATGTGGGGGAAAAGGATGATGTAAAGGTACTGAAAGACCATGTTGAACTACTAATTGAATCCGCCTCTCCAGGTGAATTTGAGGCCCGTTACAATGCATTTGCCCAAGGATGGTCAAAGGAATTCCTCTGCTACTTTGAACAGCAGCTGTAATCAGATATTCTAGACAATACAGCTTCATTTTACACGAAACAGTTTTCTGCATTCAAAGACAAAACCCCAACAAACAACATAAGTGAGAGCATGAACAAAATGATTAAAAACCAAAATGAATGACGGGGACTTCCAGCTGACGCCATGGTTCTTTTAATGTATTACATGCAGTCTTACTTCCTCTTTGAATTCCAAAGAGCAAAATGTGGCTTGGGAAATTTTGCAGACAAGCCAAATCTTTGTTCAGCAGTGAAAGATTTACAAATGCCGTATTTTCTTCCTTTAGTAGATCAGGATGGTCAAGTCCACCGTAGAAAAAGAGTCATGTAAAGTTGAAAAGCCTAAAGTCCTGTCATGGCAGACATCCTTGGCAAAAACAGTCACTAAAATGGGTCTTGTAAGTCTGGATACATCACTGAGAGTATTTATTGTAAAAAGTCCCTCAGATGAAACGGTTCTTGTTGTTAGGAATACCACAAATGGCTCATTATGCTCTTGTCCCCGCACTGGAAAATGTTACCACATACTTGCAGTAGAAATGGCTACTGGGCTTCATTTAGCAATGTTCACTAAGCAAACATACAGCCTCTCAGTGATGAGAAAGAGAGGGAGAGGCAATGAGAGGAAATCTGAACGGAAGAAAGCACGAACCAAAGACTATGATTATTTGGTCAATCCAGCACCAGACTCCTTCCTCTCCTCTATACCGGAGCCTTCGGTGGACAACATTCCATCACATTCTATGGATCCTGGAAAGGGGAAGATAAAGAGAACAGTGACAGCTATTATGTAATAGATCTGTCAAAGACTGACACTCACCTGGTTGGGTGTACAAACTAACAATCCAGAAAATGAAGTGGACACTGAACACAATGACATTAATGATGTAATTGATCTGTCTAAACCTGGTGCTAGAAAAGAGGACACTCACCAGTTTTCAAACATAGGTAGCCTGTCTGAAATATCCCCACATCCTTGGATGCATACCCGAAGTATCATTCATGACTGGTCCAAACTCTCACCCAAAAGCCAGTGTCTGTCTCCAAAGATGTGGCTTGAAGTAGAAACAACTGAGCAGGCTATTGCAGCTTTCATTCAGCAAGAAAAGATGTGTGCCCACATACCTTTACCAGTTAGCTGCACTTGGGGACTTTGTTCCAGTTTTGCAGTTTTCTGCAGCAAACAGGGCTTTAAATTACGATGCACCCATAATTCCATTTAACAAAGATATTTCAGGCTCTGGTTGTCACTGGCTTCTAGCCATAACAAATTTTAGAGAGCAAGAGATCCCTGTATTTAATTCTAATCATAGTCTTGAAATGGTAAAACTTGAGAGTTGCTGATGTTATCCATGCTCCACAGCAAGATAATGGATTACCTTAATGGACTGTGGTGTGTTTATTGTTGCGAACAATCATGAACAATCATTGGCCACTCTCCATTAGGTGCGGTTAACAGCTTAAATGCAAGACTATGGATTCATTCCCTTATTCAGAAATATGAGGCGCCAAAAAAAAGTCAGGCCTTTCGCAGGAAAGATTGCTAAAGTATAATAAAAAAGTACAGACATATGAGAGAATCATTCAAATAGTACCTCTAAACACAGCAGATTACACCATTATCCTGCAGCGGCTACAGATGATATGTAAACACAGAAAGGATTGGGGGGTATTCCAGAAAGCGAGCGGGGAGGGTGTCTCGCCCAGGGAGTAATTCCACGTAGAACCGCTACTGCACATGCCCTAAGCGCAGATCCATGGTTTGTGACATTTGTTTTTAACAAATCTTTTGAAAACCGACAACGCTATCTCTAATAATCATTAGGAAATGAAAATACATCAATATACGGTCTTATAACTCTCTCCCGGCGTAAAAACTTAGTATAATTTGTGCCTCCACGTCCACAGGATCGTCACCAAAAGGGCACGCCATGCTCAGTAACCTTCTGAAACAAACTTACCCTGGAACATGACCTGCTACCGAGCAGCTTATCTTCAGAGAGTAAGTTTCTATGGTTACATACATACCCAGAAAGTTACCTCCGTTTTTGGAAACGAAAGTTGAGGTTATCCACTAACTTACCCGGGTATGTCACATAACCTGCTTTCTGGAATATCCCCCTAGACACTCTGCTATACAACTACATGTAAAGGTGACCCACAGTACAAGGATGAATATATCTTATGTGTTGTTTGCAGGCGTTGGTTCCACCTTAAGTGCACAAAGTGGGCTGTTCGGTTAGTTATTGCATGCACGGATAATCATAAATGCCAAATGTGTTCAAGCAAATCCAGTTAATAAGGAATTTGCTATTCTTTGTAACATAATTAAATAAATGAGAAATTTCTAAGTTAAAAAACAAAAACCAAACCGAACATATAAACAAAAGCTGATATTTTTTGTGATACAAATTCATGCAAACTTAAGGGCATCTGAAGCTCTGTTACAAAAAAAAAACAAAAAAAAACAATGTTTATATTAATCGTGCATATTTTATCTGTCACTTGCTTACAAATTGTTCTTTCATAGTTAAATTTGACTTTGGTTTAAGCAGGATAGACAGCAATATCAAACTATTTGATCTACGACTAATTTTTTCCAAACCTGTCATTTGCGTCACGCTATTGGTCCAATTGTTCTCATGTTTATTCTGTGTATTTATGGAATGCAAGATGTTTTTGAGTGAATTTACCGCACATATGTTACAACTAAAATGACATAAATGTGATTCCCCAGTCGTTGTTGAGCCAGGTTAAGTTGTTTTCCTCATAATAGAGTTCTATGGGGAGAAAAAGCTTAATGTAAAATGAATCACTTTATCTGTTGAATATGGGCTTGTTCTTTTGAAAGTAGTTGGTGTTTATTACAAGGAATGTTTGACAGAAATTTGGGTTTCCCTCGTCGGTATTAGGTGCTTTAAGCCACGTTAAGCGTTTTAGAATCGCCCAATCATATGCATGCTGAACTATGGTGTCTGGTCAACAGTATATTCCTGCACATCACAGATCAATTGTTATCTGTTTAATCCCTAACAGCCTATACATAACAGTCACTAAATATAAATAAAGAATAAACACAGACCTCCTTGTTCTTCGTCTTTGATTTCCCAAGTTTCTGGTTCCTCTTGTTTTATTCTCCATGTTTCTGGTTCTTGTTTTATTCTCCATGTTTCTGTTTCACTAGTGTTCTTCTCACTCTCTTCTTTAACAAACATCATCTTCACAGCAGCAGCAGATCTCAGTTCAGATGATACTCCTCCAGATATTGATTCAAAACTGGGAATATTGTATGTATGGAACTGATTAAAAACGGTATTTTCTATTTACAGAAACAACATTTCTGGCATCACAACAAAACAACAGAGATCGCGGTGAAACTAAACTTCTTCCTCTGAGGTTTAATGGTGTGTGGCAAACAAGCGTGTGTGTGTGTTTTAGCGCCACCCACTGGACCGGAGAGTGAAGCAAATTCAAATGTTATTTGTCACACACAGTACGATATCCAGTGAAATGCTTAGACAACTGCTCAGACCTTAAAATAAAAGACTATAAAGAGGAAATAAATATAAAAAATAAAATAGAGGGTAAATTTAACTAAGAAAGAATTAAAATATAAAATTACAATACAGTACAAAATGCACAATATAAGAAATATATGAAGAAATACAGTACAATAAAACAGCTGAGCAGATATATATATATATTTAAAAAACAAAAAAAAAGTCGATCTGCATCAATAAATGAAAATTGCTTTAAATAATAAACTCCCATGGTAGTTTTCGTGTGTGAGGATTAGAGGAGAAAAACTAACGCAAATTGTTACTGTAATGTTTCTATGAGAATCCCTTCCCTCCCTTGAAATCTATTCATAAATAGATATATTAATATCATTATAATATAGATAAATATGAATTAAATCTGACACAAGAAATTGTGAACGTTTCATGAACATTGTCAGTTTCTGTACATGAAAAACTTTAAAATGCTGAGAATGTAATTACTCTATTGCAATTTATGTTGTTATTAAAAAGAGTGTCCCACAGTGCAACACTTCAGTCTAACACTTTTAGGCTTTTTTCATATATCTTGATTTAGTTCATTTGTTTCTAGCAGCAAACACTGACAAGTAAGATAATCTGCTGATGATGAGGTATGTCTTGTTAAATTAGTGTTTATAGTCTGAGAGTCATCAATACTAACAGAGCTGCTGAAAGGACACTATTTCTTTATTATGCTGATGTCTTCCTGTTTCTATGAAAGTACGAAGATGTATAATTTTGTCCTCCATTGTTTAGGAATTCTGCCTCCACTTGCCATGTGGTAATCACGTCACCACCAGTGTTAAATTATTATTTAGTCTTAGTCTTTTGACTAAAATGACATTTAGTTTTAGTAAAATTTTAGTCATCTGAATTGTTTTTAGCTTTAGTCGACTAAATATCATATGATTTTAGTCGACTAAATCTACAGTAAATTTAGTCGTTTAGTAAGTTTTAGTTTGTTTCAAATGAGACTCTCCTTTAATGGCAAACCTTTTTGCATCTTGTTTCCACTGACCCAGTGGCGGTTTTAAGCATGGGCGGCATTTTTTCATGACACGTGGGGGGCAGCTCAAGCACTTGGTGAAAAAAAAAAATCATCTGCCCCCGTACGCAGTTTTCTATTATCAATCATACCTGTGACTATGGCTTTTAAATAGTATCAAACCTAGCGCACATAAAAACAAGACGTGCATCAGTATCTACGCAGAAAACCATTCTCGTGAGAGAGCATGTCTGCACCGTGAGAGCACAGAGCACTATGTGCATGCAAAAATGCGTTCTTGCGAGAATTTAATGGCACTAGTGCTCACTCAACCCTCTGCGCTCCCTCAACAGTTCAACCCCTGCTTGCTCGTCAAGTAGACTTTTGAGACTTCCCAGCAAATATCGGTCCGATGACAAAGTCCTGTCCTTGGCCAAAAATAGTCGCGGTAGGACGACTACCTGCATTCAGATATGTTTGTAATTAGCTAATTCTCAATTCTCACAGACTCACAAAACATGCGTTTTCACAATCTAGTCATTTTCTTGTTTGATTTCTGGCTGTTTTACAGTAATGTTGGACTGTTGGGGGGTGAACATGTACTTCCACAGCTCTGACTTCATGCATCAATGATGGGACTCACGAATCACAAGCTGGTGGTCATTGACCAAGAAAAGGAGAGTAAACATATTGAAAAGAAATGTGTTAACTGTGTACTTTTATTTTCTTGTTTAAAAAATTTGCCTGTTTAACATTAATGTACAACTGTTAGAGAAATTGAATTGCCAAAAATTAAGAATGTTTGTTTTTTTTGCTAAATAATAGCTGTTAAACAAATGTTAGATGTTTTTTTTGTAATAATGATAAAATTTACTAAATTAGAACTCTGATTCTTTCTAGTGTACATGAGTATGTGTTATTGTTTGTGATGTACACATGATTAAAATGTTGTAAAGACGTCTTGGACCGATTTTACTAGGGATGCACCAATCCAGAGCGGCCGAAATGTTTGCGCATTTTGTCGGTAAAGCCGGTCCTGTAATCAGCAGTAAATGTGCATCAGGTGCGTGATTTGACATTGAGCCGTATAAACTACACACAGCCGTTGTTCACCTAGCCTCTAAAATGTTTGTATTCCACAGGATGCATTGCCAGTTTTTAGGGTTAAAAACAGTGTTGCTAAGTCTCTGGTTTTCCTGTGGATGGTTGAGTCAAGAAGAAGTTGAACCAATATTTTTACTACGATTTTAATAGGCTTGACAAACATAGTAGCAAAATACACAGTAAAAAAAAAAATACAAAATTTGGGTCTCAGCCCCCTTAGTACCAGCCTTGCTGTATTGCTCCGGCTCCAGTCCATTGCCTAAATTTATTCTGTTGCAGTAGTCCCTTGAGGAAAGCTCATAAACTAAAGTAACCTAGGTCTCTGTTCATAGCTCTATCTGTCAGAGGACTACCAGCTTTCTAACAGATCCGCACCATCAGCACTGGTGCCCCTCAGGGTTGTGTCCTCTCACCACTGCTCTTCTTCCTCTACACCTCTCTCCCAAGCTCCTTAAGTTTCCAGATGACTCTACGGTCATCAAAGGCTTTATTCCAGTATGAATGGTTGTTAAGGTTTTCATTGACTTCTATAACATTGTGTCCTTTTACTACATGCAACATAAGGAGATTCAAACTACAAGCAATTTAGGCGTCCTCACCAGGATTGCCACAGAATCAAATATCACAGCCAATCAAAAGCATGTGTGGTGGCGGGCTCTAAAAAATATTAAAGCTTTTTAACGCCATCCGATGTACATACTCTGTGACTGAAAACAGCGAGTTTACCGTTTTAACGGATTTTTTGCTTTAATTTTTTTTAAGATCTACAGAAATTATCTGTTGTTGCTTTCAGTTTGTCTATAAGGTCACACAAAGTATATGTAAAGTCATATTACATGATAACTTTGAATAACGCACATATAATCACATGAGATCATCTACCGTCATAGAGTTTGCATGTTTTTGTTCTAGCTGTCATGTCGCAGAAATAGAAACAGTTTCTAAATAAAAAAATTTGCAGCTAGTCACGACACAGTGTAAGGCTTTTCTCGGTTATGAATTCTCATGTGTTTCATAATGCTTGTTCTATAGCTGAAAGACTTTCCGCACTGAGAGCAGATGAACGTCTTTATTCCAGCATGAATTAACATGTGCTTCTTAAGGCTTTCTTTACGTGGGAATCTCTTTCCACAATCAGAGCAGGAAAAAGGCTTTTCTGAAGAGTGAGTTAGCAAATGACCCTTAAGGTTAACTTTCTGTGTAAAACTCCTTCCACACTCAGAGCAGGTGAAGGACTTTATTCCAGCATGAATTAACATGTGAGTTTTAAGGTTTGTTTTACATTTGAAAGACTTTTCGCACTGAGGGCAGCTGAAAGGCGTTTCTGAAGAATGAGTTAGAAAATGATGTTTAAGGTCTCCTTTTGTCCTAAAACTCTTTCCACACTCAGAGCATCTGAAGGACTTTATTCCAGCATGAATTAACATGTGTGTATTGAGGTTTGTTTTACGAGTGAAAGACTTTCCGCACTGAGAGCAGCTGTAAGGCTTTTCCGAAGAGTGAGTTACCAGATGATCTGTAAGTTGTCTTTTCTGTGTAAAACTCTTTCCACACTGAGAGCAGACAAAAGGCTTTATTCCAGCATGAACTAACATGTGAGTCTTAAGGCCTTCTTTTCTTGCAAAAGGCTTTCCGCATTGAGAGCAGCTGAAAGGCTTTTCTGAAGAGTGAGTTATCAAATGATTCTTAAGGTGTTCCTTCTTCATAAAACTCTTTCCACACTGAGAGCAGCTGAAAGGCTTTTTGAGGTCTGTTGTTTCAGTGTTGCAACTCACTGATTTTCCTTCATTTACGTTATAATTTTTCTGATCCTGGTGTTTCTCCACTTCCTTTAGATCTTGTCTTTCTTTCTTCACATTTATTAGGCCTAAAATGAATAAATGAGAATCAATTGGGACATATTGATATTTTGCCTTTAAATTGGTGGAATTATCTCTCAGAATTGTGGAAGTTACAGGAAATGATGTCACTTTCTCTCACTGATAGGATCTGAAGCACTGAAAAGTGTCTGTGCTCTCTCTGAGAAATTATTTGAATCTGAAAACGTCTTACAACAAGAGATGCCAACTCCTTTTTACCACAAAATAAGAATTTTATTACTGATCTCACGCTGGGTTATTTAAAGCTCTTTTAATTGTGTTTTCAAAAGTGTCATGTTTTCTAAGGATTTATGTCAGTTTTCGGGAAAAAAAAACTATATATAAATTATGTTACACTATTGTCCCCATTGTAAGTCTACCTAGTTAACAGAGTTGACTGAAGCAGACGGGGAAACTAAATGTACGCGCAATTATAGAATAATAGAATATATATATATATACTGTATATAAAATGGGATGTGACCTGCATTCCCATTGTTATCTGTTTAATCCCTTACAGGCTATACATAACAGTCACTAAATATAAATAAAGAAAAAAAAAACGACCTCCTTGTTCTTCGTGTTTTATTCTCAGTGTTTCTGGTTCTTGTTTTATTCTCCATGTTTCTGGTTCACTCGTGTTCTTCTCACTCTCTTCTTTAACAAACATCATCTTCACAGCAGATCTCAGTTCAGATGATACTCCTCCAGATATTGATTCAAAACTGGGAATATTGTATGTATGGAACTGATTAAAAACGGTATTTTCTATTTACAGAAACAACATTTCTGGCATCACAACAAAACAACAGAGATCGCGGTGAAACTAAACTTCTTCCTCTGAGGTTTAATGGTGTGTGGCAAACAAGCGTGTGTGTGTTTTAGCGCCACCCGCTGGACTGGAGAGCGAAGCAAATTCAATTTTTATTTGTCACAAACAGTACGATATCCAGTGAAATGCTTAGACAACTGCTCAGACCTCAAAATAAAAGACTGAATGGGAATTCCTATGAATAGGAAATAAATATAAAAAATAAAATAGAGGGTACATTTAACTACGAAAGAATTCAAATATAAAATTACAATACTATACAGTACAAAATGCACAATATAAGAAATATATGAAGAAATACAGAACAATACAACCGCTGAAGCGACAAGAGCAAAGATCATTTTTTTAAAAGTCCATCTGCATCAATAAATAAGAATTACTTACAATTACAGACTTCCATGGTAATTGATCATTAAAAACAATTTTCATGTGTGACGTTTATTGGAGAAAAATGAATATGAATTGTTACTGCAATATTTCAATGAAAATCCCACACATTGCAACATATAAACATGGGAATTAGGAATTGTATATGAAGCAAGATGTAGCCTGAATATTATATTATTATATTTTATTAAATCTGACACAAGAAATATTGTTGGTGCTCTTTATTTTTTATAAGTTTCATGAACATTGTCAGTTTCTGTACATGAAAAACTTTAAAATGCTGAGAATCTAATTGCAATTGATGTTGTTATTAAAAAAGAGTGTCCTTCAGTGCAACACTTCAGTCTAACACTTTAAGGCTCTTATCATATATCCTGATTTAGTTCATTTGTTTCTAGCAGCAAACACTGACAATAAAGTAAGATACTGTCTAATTTCTTGTTGTAGCCTATTTATTTATTTTTTAGGTAGGATGAGTGATGTGGCATCGCAGCTTATGTTTATCAAATGTTAATATTGGTATGTCTATGTTTTATGCATTTATGTTTTATATATATTTATACCACAGCGGAAGTCGTCATAGTTGTGTTAACTTTAAAGAGGAGTATTGCATCTGTCGTCATAAAATGACACATGACTGTCATTTCCAATCAAAATGCAGTTGTTTCAGTCACAAAGGTCATCCTCGAAATCTCATCCTGCCCTGACCTGGCCACGGAGGCCGTCCTCGAACTCTCGTATTGCCCTACTCAGGCCATGGAGGCCGTCCTTGAACTCTCGTCCTGCCCTGACCTGGCCACGGAGGCCGTCCTCGAACTCTCATATTGCCCTGCTCAGGCCATGGAGGCCGTCCTTGAACTCTCATCCTGCCCTGTTCCAACCCCAGAGGTCCCCAGTGACTGCGCAGCCAGCACTGTCCCGGCCGAGGAAGCTGTCATTAAGCTCTTTGCTCTCTCTTACAGTCTCGTCTGCTCTGCCACCCCCGTTCCATTTGCGCTGCCCCGGTGGGCTCCCGTTCTGCCTGCGCTGCCCTTCTGGGCTCCGCTTATGCCGCCCTGGCGGTCCTCTGCGCCGTCTGCTCCGCCCTGGAGGGCATCACCGCCGTCTGGACCACCATGGCTCTCTGCTTATTCCACTGCAGTCCTGTGTGCCGCAACTTCATTCGTTTATGACCTTTATTTCTCTCCAAAAGCAGTACCAAAACAAAGCTAGCCCCATGATACACTTATTCAGAAAAAAAAGGATATAGGAAAATATACATAGGATTTCTGTCTATCTCTTTTAAATTGCCAATTCATTCTATGCGAGTGACACTGATCAGTTCATCCCCATGTAAACCTTTTAACATTTTTCACGAATTTTCAATATACACGTTCATATTGATGCGAGAGTTACCCAATCAGTAGCTAGCTCTAGTACTGACTTGATTACTGTCAAGCGGATGCAGAATTCCGAAACTATGGAAGGAAAAATTATTGTCGCTGCGCGTGGAGGAGCTGTACGACACATCTTCGTACTTTAATAGAAACAGGAACAAAAAAGGAAACAAATACTAGTTTCATTAAAACAAAGTTTGCCTATTAGATATACCCCAAACTAATTTTACCTCATGTCTAACGACTACAGAGAATGGAAGCAGCTGGCCGAAGCCCCTCCCATGACTCAAAGTGTCTGTTCAATGTAATTTCTTTGTAGGAATTCATTGCTTTTTATTAAATAAAAAAATTATTATTTGTTTTGATGTGCCGATTTGAACTGCCTAAACAAACTTTGTTTGGCCTGATTTTGTTTGAAATTACCTAATTTCATTTTCTACAGAACGGAAGCTCTCAAAAATGTTTTATCACGTTTTTGTAAGATGTGATGGGCGTATGAAACACTTTTCACACTGAACAAGTCTACAGTTTCTCTCCTGTGTGTATCCTCTCATGTGTTTTCAGATGTGATGACTGAATCTTTTTTCCAAGTGTGAATACTAAGAAGGATTCTCTCCAGTGTGGATGCTCTCATGCCTTTTCAGGTCTGCTGACCTACTGAATCTCTTGTTGCAGTGTGAACACTGATAAGGTTTCTCTCTAGTGTGAATTATCTCATGTCTTTTAAGATCTCCTGAAACACTGAATGTCTTGTTGCAGTGTAAACACTGATAAGGTTTCTCTCCAGTGTGAATCCTCTCATGTCTTTTTAGTACTTCTGAAACACTGAATCTCTTGCTGCAGTGTGAACACTGATAAGGTTTCTCTCCAGTGTGAATCATCTCGTGTCTTTTAAGATGTCGCGACTGACTGAATCTCTTGCTGCAGTGTGAACACTGATAAGGTTTCACTCCAGTGTGAATCATCTCATGTCTTTTTAGTACTCCTGAAACACTGAATCTCTTGCTGCAGTGTGAACACTGATAAGGTTTCTCTCCAGTATGAATCATCTCATGTGTTTTCAGTTGTACCGACTGAGTAAATCTCTTGTCACATTGTGAACACTTATAAGGTTTCTCTCCTGTGTGTATCCTCTCATGTATTTTCAGGTCTGCTGACGAACTGAATCTCTTGTCACAGTGTGAACACTGATAAGGTTTCTCTCCAGTGTGCATCCTCTCATGTCTTTTCAATGTTCCTGACCTACTGAATATCTTTTTGCAATGTGAACACTGATAAGGTTTCTCTCCAGTGTGGATCATCTCATGTCTTTTTAATGTTCCTGACCGATTGAATCTCTTGTCACAGTGTGAACACTTATAAGGTTTCTCTCCAGTGTGGATCCTCTCATGTGTTTTCAGATGTGAAGACTGGGTAAATCTCTTGTCACAGTGTGAACACTTATAAGGTTTGTCTCTAGTGTGGATCTTCTCATGCAGTTTTAAGCTGGTCACTGAAGTGAAAGTCTTTTCACAACCAAAGCACATGTACTCTTTCACACCAGTATGTATTTTCCGATGTTTACTCAAATTTGAAAAACAAGAAAAACTCTTTCTACACAAATGGCATGAATATGGCTTCTCCTTTGCATGAACTGTCTGGTGTTTCCTCAGGACTGAAGCCTGGGGAAATGTTTCATCACATTGATCACCTGAGTATAGTCTCTCTCTATTGTCAATGTTCATGTGTTCTTTAAGTTGTGATGAGTGTGTGAAACTCTTTCTGTACTGGTCACATGTGTTCGGTTTCTCTCCAGTGTGAATACACTCATGTTTTTTCAGGTATCCAGAAAGACGGAATCTTTTGTCACAGTGTGAGCACTTGTGAGGTTTCTCTCCAGTGTGGATGCTCATGTGCATCTTAAGGTTTGATAAATGTGAGAAACTCTTCCCACACTGGCTACAAGTGAATGGTTTCTCTCCAGTATGAATTCTCATGTGAACATTAAGACTTGTTGAACTCTTTCCACACTGAGTGCAGGTAACGGTTTTCTTGGCTCTTCTTTTCTTGAAATCTTTCTGTTTGGTTTGAAAGCAACTCAGAAGTTTTTCTCCAGTTCTGACATGATTTTTCTCCTCAACGTCCCTCAATTCTTTGTTCTCCTCACTTTCAAGAAACTCTAAAATAAAAGCAAAAGCAGTTAATTTGTCAGCTGAAAACAAAACAACAACAACAAAAAACACATGTGAAAAAAAAAACCTATTGTACCAGAGTAAAGCACTGAAAAAAGTTAACTTTTTTTAACAAGACAATATTTAAGACTAATTACAAATTAATTGTGTCATTTTACTATCTCTGCCAGAAGGTGGCGTTTAGACCATTTCTTTGGTTTCCGCTGTAAACATAGTAGCACTGCACTTATGAACTTTAATATTCATCACCCAGAGGCAAGAAAATATGGATGTGAAAATTAACGCAAATTTATTTTAACAGCATTCATTTTTTAAAGCGCGATTAACGCAGAGCTCTCTCTCCCTCAGTCCGCTCTGTTCAGTGAGCAACAGAGCAGGCAAAGCAGCATGTAACTTTTTAGTTTTTTTAAAATTTGCAAAATTATGATGAGTAAGTCCATCATGAATTCATCTTTTCAAAACTTTTTTTTTTTTTTGTATTATCTCAAAACACTATGGTACACTTAAAGTAAGTGCTTATTTTTGGAAAATTGTTGCCTGTTCAGGTCGTCACAGCTGCAGAGTAACACATACCTGCGTGAAACACCATAAACTTTGAGAAGTAGCTGCGGTTACAATATTCTTCTGTGGGTTGCATGGAGTTCTGTTTATTATCCTTAAGTTACACTTTTGTATACAGTGCCACTTTAATATTATGTTTATGTTATGATATTATGTTGCTTCTGTAATATTATGTGCAAGTATAGCCAAAATCACAGCACAGCTACTTTCTTAATCTTATATGTACACTATTTGAGATGATGGCTCAGTTGTAAATCAGGATTTTTGTGCACATTAACATCTTGAAAGGTAGAGCTGATTATGTAGTCTTAAAGTGGTCCTATTATGCTTTTTCAAAAATTGTTCATGCAGTGTGTCATGTAGATGTATGTGCACATAAACTATCTGCAAAGTTGTAACGCTGACAGTGCACGATTAATAAAGTTATTGTCTATCAAAAAAAAGAGTTGGCTCACATTCATCTAAACGAGTCGTCAGCAATTTGAATCTTTTTTTTGTTACGGTCACACGTCACAAAGTAACATATTTGCATAATGCCCGCCCACATTCTACGACGCGAACAACTTGCCCCGCCCCCAAACAGTACATAGGCGTTTCGTTTTCCGACACACTGTAGCGGTAGACTAATCATCTAAGGGCTGCACCATCTGACGAATCACAGCAGTTTGGGCTCACGGGGAGGAGTGGCTTAGACAAACTGAGTCTTTAAACTGCTTCACACGAGTCGTTTACGAATCATTTAGAAACGGGGTAAAATATGTCTATTTTTGGAGAAAACTAAAGTGTTTTTACTGACCTTGCATACTTGTAAACTTGTTTTAAGAGACTCATAAAGCAATATTAGCCACCTTTAAAATGGCATAATACGGGCACTTTAATTGATTTAGTTATTTAGTCAATATTTCATATTAGTTCTGTTTGATCAACTACAAAATTATATATAGACAGTTGGAAAATCAGCAAACTCTTTAATAAGGATATATCTCTATCTACCTATCTATCTATCTGAGTTAGTACTGGCTGCACTAAAGTGCTAAAGTAGTTAGTACTACTTTAATTTCGTAATATTACGACTTTATTCTCGTAATTTTTTACTTTAATCTCGTAGTTTTAGATATTTTTTTGTGGCTCTAAAACTCCGTCGTACTACAGACATTGAAAGTTTTATATTAATATTTTTTTGGGCACGGGGCACATTGGTGCAACAGCTACTGAATGTTCTACATTGATGCTCTTTAAAGGGCACACAAAATCCAAACCTTAGAGAATGAAGAATAAAGACCAACCTTCTGGTTCCTCCTGTTTTATACTGCAGGGTTCTGGTTCCTCTTGTTTTATACTGCAGGGTTCTGGTTCCTCTTGTTTTATACTGCAGGGTTCTGGTTCCTCTTGTTTTATTCTACAGGGTTCTGGATCCTCTTGTTTTATTCTACAGGGTTCTGGTTCCTCTTGTTTTATTCTGGAATGTTCTGGTTCCTCCTGTTTTATTCTCCAGGTTTCTGCTTCACTCGTACTCTCCTCTTTTAAAAACATCATCTTCAAAGCAGCAGATCTCATTCAGATAAAACTCCTCCAGACATTCCTGCTTAGTCACGACTGTGAGGATGATAATGTTACAGGTATTTACTGTCCTGATTCAAATACTGTATTTTTTTTTTTTACAGAAACTACCAAACCGTTTGTATCAAAACAGCATCACGACAAAACAACAGAGAGTGGTGAAACTAATCTTCTTCCTCTGAGGTTTAATGGTGTTTGGAAGACAAACTAATGTGCTTTAGCGCCATCTGCTGGATCGGAGAGTGGAGAGACGAGAGGAGAAAAATTATTCAGAGAAAATTACTTGCGTTGAATTTTTGTTTTTTAAGAAAAAAAAACATTTATTAGAT
Source organism: Enteromius anoplus (assembly GCA_032359395.1). Taxonomy (NCBI): domain Eukaryota; kingdom Metazoa; phylum Chordata; class Actinopteri; order Cypriniformes; family Cyprinidae; genus Enteromius; species Enteromius anoplus. The sequence goes on from JAUMHG010000035.1 coordinate 1,109,265, forward strand.
TATCTATATAAAAATAATAATAATTAAGCCTGTTATTCCTCTTTTCTTTTTTTTGTCTTGGAGGCTGCATTCAAAATCCACTTGGCTTAAAAATCACTTGATGGATGATGGACAATGATTCACATTTTCGTTTCGACACAAAACAAATCGCTTGATTGCAATTGTATGAAAAACAATTCATATTTTGGAATAAAACTGTTTAGAGTGTATGTCAATAAATAAATAAATAAAATAAATAAATACAAATAAATAATTTTAGCTTGATGTCTTTTATTAACGTCCTTTTTTACGACCAAAATAGCACATTTGTTCACATACAAGGAATTTTGTTTTGGTGTTTTCACACACATATAATAAAAAAAAAAAGTTAATAAAATACACATATGAACATAAACCACAAAAGGTCAGAAAGAAAGTAAATGTTACGTACATGCTATATGTAAAAAACAATAAAAAATAAAAAGTTTATTGTAATTATAAAAGGGGTTAACCCTGGATTTGATCCTAATGTGACATCATTTCCGTCGAAAACCCTAACCACTTCCCCAAATTGTTTAGTTGATCGTCAAACACTACATATGTTATTATTTGTTCATTTGCTTAACCTCAAAAACTACTTAAACCCAAATGGATACCTGGACATCTGGTTTCCGACCATATCTCAGCACAGAGACGGCACTCGTTAAGATAATAAATGATATTTGCCTAATATCTGATTCTGGCAAAATATCAGTGCCGGACCTACTACTAGATCTTGTTTGCGTTTGACACTGTCGATCATAACATTCTCCTAGAGAGACTGGAAAACTGGGCAGGGCTTTTTGGGGTGGCTCTCGGCTGGTTTAGGTCATACTTAGAAAGGAGAGATTATTACGTGAGTATAGGAGAGCATAAGTCCAAGTGGACGTCCATGACATGCGGAGTCCCTCAAGGCTCAATTCTTGTGCCGCTCTTGTTTAGCCTGTATATAGCCTGCTCCCACTAAGACAAATAATGAGAAAGATCCACATTTTTGTCCGTACATTCATCCATACACTCCATAATTATTGACTTGATACAAAAATGACCTGTAAAAAGTTTTTGTCTTGCAATTCTCAATCAAAAGGACTGTTGCTCACTGAAATATGTAATGTTTTTTTTTTTTTTTAAGAAAACAAATCAACAAATATAATAGGGACAAGTAATTTGCATTATTTTTCTCTTCACTCTGCTTCACTCTCCAGTCCAGCGGGTGGCCCTATGACACATGTGTTTGTTTGCCAAACACCATTTAACCTCAGAGGAAGAAAATTAACTTCACCGCTCTCTCAATTGTTTTGTCATGATTCTGGTTTGATTCAAAATGTTAGGTGTTAAATAAAAAACTTAATCAGCCAAGAACCTGAATTATTCTCACCTTACAGTCCAGGGCTGCGTTCTCCGAAACCACCTTAACGCTACGTTGTTCTTAAGTTGTAACTTAAGACGTACCTTATCTTTAACGCCTGTTTTCCGAAACCTTCTTAGTTAAGGATACCTTCTGTAAGTCATTCGTTCATAAGGTTGGTCTGGAGCGCTCTTAGCTGTACCTTATCGCTGCTGCCGTGACCACCAATACGCAAAAGGCTTTTTTACATTGCAGTTCAACATAACAGTTTAAATGAACATTTATTAAAACCTGATTTAGTATTAAATTGACATTTTTATTTTACTTTAAATTTTTACACATAAAATGCTTAAGTTGTTATAGCCTACAACAAGTGAATGGAAGTGTTTTCATTAATAAAGTTTCCATAAACTAATGGTTGTTAGCTTTTTAAATTACTATCCTAAAGCACATCAGCTGGCGAACCGCTTGACAGAAACGGATTAAGAGTCTATACCGCTGTGAAGGAAAGAGCACACAATCGATCATCGAGGCATCGATATCAATGGACAGCACCTGCTAAGGTCGCACTTAAGAAGGTTTACCTTAAGCACCATCCTAAGGTATAGTTCGGCGAACACACGTAGGAAAGGTATAACTGTAGTTAAGGTGTACCTTTTGAGTCTTCGTAGCGCGCTAAGAGACAACGTTATCGGAGAACGCAGCCCAGAAGTGTTGAAGCAAGCCGGAATATCTGGAGAAGTATCATCTGAACTGAGATCTACTGCTTTGCAGAAGATGGTGTTTGTTAAAGAGAAGAGAGAGGAGAACACCAGTGAACCAGAAACATGGAGAATAAAACAAGAACCAGAAACATGGAGAATAAAACAAGAGGAACCAGAAACCTGGAGAATAAAACACGAGGCGGAAGGAGGTTGATCTTATTATTCATTCATAAGTGAGCAGCATGAATGTAGCATACATGTTTGTTTGTGTTTTGAGAAAATAACATTTATTCATGGTTTCAGAAAAACAAAAACTTTTAAGTCACTAAAATAAGACCATAAAACATTATGGTAACATAATGGTAAACATAACTGCTCGATTATGGCAGAAATTATTTTCATGATTATTTGGTCAATATTGTAATCACGATTAGGTCTACTTAAGATGATTATGAGTGAGCCATGTGTCCAAAACGTTGTATGAGCAATATATTTAAAGATGAATAAAGGCTTGCTGTTACAAATCCATGTGTTTTTGTTTGATAAATAACCCTTTAATATTGGTAATAAATAAATAAGTAAACATATTTTTTTTTAAATTAATTTTTTTAAGTCATTAATACCACAAAAAGCATTTCAGCACCCCAGTATTGAAGTGCATTATAAAACAGAATGCAACTTACTCAGTGTACATTTTTTATTTTATTAAGTCCTCCCTAACCCTACAAATTTCAAATAGCATCGGAAAAGCATTTATTTTTAATAAACATGAAATAAAGAATAAAAAAGTTGAAAATAAAGAATTGAGTAGGGTTAGGGAGGACTTTATTTTCACAATCAAGGTGTCAACCATGGCATCTATTTAAAGGTGCTCTATGCGATTCTGTTTAACGATTACTTCCGCTGACGTTTCACATAAATACAAAACAAAACAGAGCAAGCTCCTTCCTCCCTCCATTGTTTCTGTAACTGCGCAAAGCGCATTGATGTGAAAGGTGATGCTAACCCAAGAGAGACAGTGACAGAGCTAACATCAAGCCACCTGTGCATCGGTTTGGAAGTCCTTTTGACGGCTGAGTTCTCTCCACCGTTCAAACGAATGTTAATGTAAATCCGGGTCTTGTTTCGTTCTTTTCATTTTCTCTTCTTCTCACCTTGTATTCATCCATGCTTCTTTTCTTCGGTCGTGCCTCAGCCATTTTCCAAAAGTAATACAAAGTATTCCGCTAACCCACTCTCAGATTCATGCTAGTGATGGGTCGTTCTTGAACGATTTGTTCATTTTAAACAAATCTAATGTGACTCGGGAAGAACGAGTCATCTTGTGGGAGTGATTCGTTCAGTCGTGCATGCGCTTTAGTGAACATTCTATTTTTTATTTTGGAATTATTGATTCACCTGTTTCAGGTACTGAGCCGGCTGCAAAAGGTCTCTAATCTCTAATTCACGCTGTGCAATCAACTCTGTCTATTATGTGCACGCTCATTAAACCCCACCTCTTCTTCCCGATTGGTTGGCCATAGTTTGTTTTGTTTTTGTTGTGGTGCACATGCTGTGCCCCTAGTGTTTGTTTTGGTATTACAGCCTCTGTGTTGTCTTTCGAGACCAGGGGCCTGGTTTAGCTGGCTAGCCAGTAGAGCTGCACAATTAATCGTTAAAAGATTGCGATCACGATTCGACCGCCCACAAGATCTTAATCCAGCATTTATACGATTCAGCCAAATATATTTTCATGGACAGGAGACCAGCATAACTTTGGTAATCTCGAGATACGACGCACATACTCACAGCGGCCATGATGACGCCTGACTTCAAATGCGGTTTTGCGCAGGCAGAGGCCAGGGGCCTGTTTCTCAAAGGAGGTTAAGTGAAAACTCGGAGTTAGTTAACTCTGAGTTTCTGTCGGTCTCCTCTCCTTTTTTAAAGACGAAGCGGTATTTCGCGCCGTACCTTTAGTCATTCAATGCCCACAATTCAGACACAAACAGAGAAGAAAGTTACGAGAATGGCTCGTCCTTTTTAGGAGGGTCCCATAGATGAAGAGGCTGTATTAATTCGAAGAGAATTACATTTACGTTGGGCAAAGGATTTTGAGACCCAGAGTGGATCTTTTTGTCTTTTCCCTTGTAACGGTGGTATTGTGTGTTTGAGCTATCCGGGATAATTGTCAAAAATGTGTGACAAGTAGATACTAGTCTAGCGCCCGAAAATTAGTAACCAATTGTGGTTTTATTTTTTATTGTTTTAGTTTAAAGTTTCATCTTTATGTAAAGTAAAGTTTGACTGTTGGTTTACACATTGAATTGTGGACTAGCGGTTTGATACCAGCATTAGCACGCGGGCGATCCAGGTTCGCTTCCCATGTCCTTCGGAATTTTTTTTTTTTTTTTTGGTTTAAAAAAAAAAGTACAATAATTGTTTTGGGTACCAACAGTTACACCGCATAACGGTACATTTTTGTTTGAGCGTTACAGTTTTTCATTGCTATCAACGAAGTCACGTATATCCATAATCTAATCCATTCTTACATCACTAACATTGCCAATCATGGCCGTGCTCTTACATTTCTTTGCTAAAGGAAGCTTCCTGTATCGGGAATGCAGAGTAAGGCCACTCTATGCACTGTGTGTATTTAAAAAAAAAAAAAAAAAAAAAAAAAACTTGACATGTTCAAACCTCACCTGATTGAATTATATTTTTACATTTCATTTTCAGCTGCTGCCATGTT
>JAUMHG010000035.1:1259240-1285650 GCA_032359395.1 Enteromius anoplus
TGTGTTTTAATATAAACATAATAAATAAACGCAGCATAAACACATATATTATGTAAAGAAAAACTTTTATTTTGGATTAATCCCGATTAATCATTTGACAGCACTAATATATATATATATATTTACGTTTTATTTTATGTTTTTATATGGGTTTACTTTTAGGTAGCTAGCCTATAATAACTCCAGATTTATTTGGCAAAATATATACCACTGTGCACATATAAAACAAACATTTTATTTATTATATTGCATTTTTAAAGCAACGAAGGCACAAATTCCATGTTCTCACATTTATATTTGATTTAAACTATATTTGAAGTTGTAATTTTTAACAAATTGAAAAGGTTGCATTAGTTGTAAGGTATTAGATATATATTTTAAATGACTGATATATTCATACAGCTTAAGTATTGAAGTTGTTGAAAATAAAAGCATCATCACTTTACTTTAATAATCATTTTTAGCTTTCATTTGTAGCTCTAAAATGTGGAAATAAAAAAGTCTTGCATTGTACTTATTTGCGTGTGGCTTGCACATCTTTATTATTTATGAACATTATGGTAATAGATCTTCCTCAGCTATCATGATAATGGTAAGTGGAATTGCTCTGACAGATTTTACACTCGCTGTACAGTGAAGTAGAGTCAGAACAGCGCAGGAGAGAGTGTCTGAATGTATAAGTGTGCTGTAATGCCCTTGGGGGGTGATCTCTGGGGTTATTTACAGTGTAATTGACCCGACGGCTCGGTCAGAGAGAGTTTAACCTCAGTCGATGGAGCCTGCTCCTCAGCAGCGATTAGTCACGGGACGAGCGGCGTAAACGTGTCAGCAGCACACTAACTGTCGTCATGGAAACACACGCTTATATTGAGGATCGATACGAGCGCAGAGATGCGGCGTTTGATCAGTTAGTCAATACAAAGTGAGCGTCTTCTGCTGCTGACTCATAATACAGCTAAAAATACACTTTTCCTTTCTTCATTTCAGAAATCAAGGTGCTTTTAGATGACAAAAACCTTGGTTTGGTTGGTTGCAGCTGTTCATAAAACCTGTCAAATGTTCTTGATCAGGTGACAAATTGTGTTCAGTCGTCCTCAAAATAGTGCCACAGTATCTCATTGATCCTGAAATTAGGCTTTCATGTCTTAATGCAAAATGAATCGCCTTATATTTTGGTTGTTGGCATGTTTTGACAGGTTTGGCCTCTAGATTGTGTTTCTCGTGGATCTGGTTTCCCGTGTGAATGTTGTAAAATGAGGCACAGTGTTAATTCTGAAAGCACGTCAAGGACATCTGAGCTGCTCGTATCGATCAGTGATGCCTGCCAATCAATGCTAATGCTATTTGCTGACTTAGCTGCTCAGAGACATGTGCCATGCTGAGTAATATCTCAGTATTTTCTGGGATTTTATCGATTATGATAATTAGATGTTATTTTGCTGAGTGTTATTGTGCTGGCACCTACTGCCTTGGACAGATGACTCCTAAGGTTTTAATATGTGTACTGCTCAGTTCACACTGATAGAAAACCTTTTTTCCCAATAAGTTTAAACTGATTTCTACACTTTATGTTTTTTTTTCTATAAGTGTCCATTACCTTTTGAGACAAATTCCAAAAGGGAATTAGAATGATAAGACATTTGGGCGACCCAGGAGCTGCATCTAAAGTGGCATTTTTAATGCAAAGACATGAATGGATTAGCCTGCAATTACAAATGCATAAATAAAGCTTTGAATACAGATATATGAAATTATTTCAAACATTAAAAAAGAATAAAAAAAAATAGAAATGTGAAAACCACCAGTAGGTGGCAGCAAATCACTGTTAATGAGTGAGTCATTACGATTGAACCGAATCACTTAAACAGTTGATTCATTCAGGAACGAAACTCTGTCTTTTAATCAGAGACGCAAAACAGTTCTGTGGCTGCGTTTGGAGTCGGTGAAATAGAGTAAAATCGGCAATATGCTGTCTAAACGTAAACTAGAATTTGTTAGAAGTATATATGATAAATATTCATTTTCTGTCCCCATGTCTTGAATTTGAATGAATTTTAACAGACAGAATCATGCAGTGAAAGAACACACTGTAGGGGTGTTTAACATGTGCATCCTGCTGAAGTTCTGCCCGAGTCTCTGTCAGAGAGACGAACGAGGGCGGATTATGTGTTCAGTCACAGAGAGAAATGCCAGAACAGCAGCAGCTCTCTTTGTTCCACAGAAACCCAAAGTAATGTGCCAAACTCAATAGCTTTCACATACTTTACATTCATATTAAATACTTTCTCACTGAAGTCTTTGCTTGTGATATTTGATCGGTACTCGGATATTTCTATTCTAGTTTAAGGATGTGTGAGTTTATCCTGTCTGATCTCTGTTTTCTATCTCTGTTTTCTCGCTCGGTTTTGTCTCTGTCTGTCTTCGGCCCAGAAGGATCTTCCTCTGCCCCGTAAAAACAGCAGGTGAGTCTCTTTTCAGTCATAATAAATAGATAAATAAGTGTTACATTACATTTTCTATTCGTATTGGAGGTAAATCATTTTAGAAATAATGTTCACTTGGGTTCATTTTGTTAACAGTACAAACCCAGCCTGCTGTTATTGTAATGTCCCTGAGATAATATTATAGTATGATCATATTTAGATGAAGGTTTAGTAACTGCGTTGCGTGTTTTTGTCATTTGTACGTTGAAACATTGAAATTACTTCCCTGCATCTTATATTAGCAGTGAAAAATTTAATATAGTAAATGTTATCTTAATATAGTAATGTTATCAGTAATGTTAACTTGAAGGTTTTTGTAATTTATATTATTATTTTTTAACTTATTACACAAGGTCATTTGGTTTGAGTTATTTTATATGTAGGTGTTATATGTCGTTTTATTTCAGTTAACCCTTTTTTATTTGGAGTAATAATAATACGTTTTTTAAGGTCTATACGGTTATAGGTATTTTACCACTGTACGATAACTGATGCGAAAAAAGAAAATATTGGGTTTTAGCTGAAATAAATAAGTTTAAGGTTTTATAATACATTTTATTTCAGTTTACATAGTTTTTTCAATTGATATAATTTAACATATTATAGCGCTTCAGGTTAAACTAAAATAAATATGTTTTTGTGTTATTATTTCACGTAGCGTTTATGTTTGAAGTAACGGAAACGCTCTGCTGCTCTTAGTTTTAGTGCTGGTTAACTATATTAACTGTGACTCAGCCTGTCTTTCTTTGTCAGGTTTATTTATCTTTCTCCGTCTCTCTCTGTCCATTTCTCTAAAAGCTTTCTTTTTTCACTCTCATTTACTTTTTTCCGTGAATCTCTGTTATATCACCATGACCTCTGGGAAAAAAGCATATTGCACTTACGCTGTTAAACACACTCTCTCACACACACACACACACACACACACACACACACACTAAGTGGCATCTTGCGAGCGGATGTGCTGCACCTGCTCCCCTCTTTTAATGCTCGTCTTGGTATCATCCGCTGCCCTCGAGATTTCACCCAGAATTCCCCGCTGCGCTCTATTTTTCCAGAGTGCAGGCAGACGTGTGATGATGTTTGTGATTCACGCTGCGTGTTTCTGAGCGTCCGGTTGCTTTGTGCTCTCAGTCATGCAGGGTGGTGTGTTTCGTCGCACTAAAAGGTGAAACGGTTTTAACGTCTGTTTTAAATATGTGTTTTAATGCACATGAGGCTGAGTCAGCTGTTTACCTCAGCTGTGAGTTTAACACCTCTGTAAATGTTGTCATTAAAGCAACTATCATTCATATGATATGTCATGTGTATGGTGTATATATTATAGTGCTTGATTGATGGGAGTGAAATTGTTTATCTTCTGTATTTTAGCCAATAACTGACTCAAAATGAACTACATTTACTTTTTATTGAGACTTAGTAGAGTATTTTTATTAATACGTCCTGCAAACGTTTTTGTTGTGTAAATGATTTGTCGATGGTTTAAGTGCATCAGTGAATAATTGATCTGTTAACTTGTGGTTTTTGTCTTGAATCCTTTATGATGATGCTAAAAATGTCTGAATAGTTGCTGTTGTTGAATGCTGATTTTAGGAGGTACTGTCTCTTTAAGAGAGGTACAGCGCTTATAACTAAGACATATAAAATAATTGACGGAATTTTTTTTATTTTTTTTTTTTAATTGAACATCTAAATGGAACCTTTAGGATTTTTTAGCTTTTGTTTTTGAGTGTTATATTTTATACATTAGGCATTTTCAGTGCATTTAGTCTTACATGGAGAGAATGTGGAGGAAAAAAACAGCTTAGTTTTACTCAAAGGCCCAACTAGCCAAAAAGTTAGATGAGATTCTGATGGCTTGTAAAGCAGTGAGGTCTTTATAAGATTATTACAGATACAAGAACAATATAAATGTCAGTTGTCACTCTGTATCGTCCAGTAAATTGTTTTGGTGAGATTATGTTTAACTGCTTAGTTGTGCAATGGGATACAGCGATGACTGAGACATGAACAAACAAGCATTCCTCAAAAGATAAGATGTGAGATGTTTTTTAGTGGTTTGTGGAGATCATTCTTCCACCGAGGAACAGTGAAAGTAAAGTTTCTGGAGGCAAATATTCAGAAGGAGCGCTGTCGCTTTAAGAGAGGTACTGTGTTTTTAATAAGGACTCTGTCTCTTTAAGAGAGGGACAGGGTCTCAGATCCCTCTGTTCAGGATGATCCCTAAAGACCGTTAATTAACAGTCTGTCTACACCTGTGTGTGTGTGTGTTTACTAGTGCTCTATTAGCTACTCAACATGCGCTGTCATGATGTCGTCATCATTTTGTCAGTCTGTGATCAAATTAAAAAGATCAAATGTGGCTTTTTGGGATTTGATTTATACTGTAAATGAAATCTTTAAGGCTTTATTAAGTCTGTTTATTAAGCACTTGCCTTGTGGGGACCCTCACCGCTCACAAGATAAAGCCTGACACACACACAGAGTAATGGTGTGTAATGGCTCTCATACAGTCACTCAAGGCGTATCAACTGTCTCTCTCTTCCATTAGCTCTCGCTCTCTCTCTGTTTATCTGTACCTCTCTCGTCCAGAGTGTCTCTGTGTTTCTTCACGCTGACTCAGATTAATGACTGTGGAAATAGAGTTTTCTGTATCGCTCTTGTTCTGCTGCAGGGCACAAACACACACACACTCATGCACACACTCTCTCTCACACACACACACACACACACCACTTTCTCTGTTCTCCGCTCTGATGTGATTTTTTTCTAAACATAATCTTATCTCATCGAGACATCTGGTGATGGAAAACAAGTCTCAAAATAAAACATACCTTTTCGGTAGGATTTGGGCAGAGATGCAGTTTTTATCACAGGTTTTTCTTCAAACATTTTTTTTTGTATTTAATTTTGTTTATTCATTTATTTACATTAACTAATCTATTTTTATAGATTAATTTTTAATTTGTATTACTATTTATCTAGTTTCTAGTAGTTTGTTTATTTATATATAAATAGTTTTTTGTTTCATTTATTTTTATTTTTATTTTATTATTGAGTTTTATTTATTTTTAATGCATCTTTAATTCTATTTATTTGTTCATTGCTTTATTGTTTCATTTTAGTTTCTTTATTTTTATTAATTTCTTTATTGAGATTTATTTATTTTTATGCATCGTTCATTCTTAATTTCTTTATGTTTATTAATTTGCTTAATTTTAAAATGTATTTAATTATTTAGTTTATTCTTCACTCTTTTTCCTTTTTTAAATGTGTTTTAATTTTTTTTGTCCGTTCATTCATTCATTCTTTTTAAATGTTATTTTGACATGCTCCTCTGACTGTCTCACATTTGATACATTTTTAGGTGCTTTATTAATATCATTAAACGGTTGATTTCTCTGTTTGTTTGTGTATGCAGTTGCCGAAGTAACCGGAAGAGTTTGATTCTGACCTCCACCTCCCCGACTCTGCCCCGCCCACATTCCCCATTACCGGGACACATCGGTGAGAAGCCACGCCCCCTGCTTGATGAAACACTGTTACAGATGTTGATGATAAGCTTTTCTTACGTGACTGAGTTTTGTTCGTAAGTAATCATCGTTTGTTGTTCCTGTCCACACAGGAAGTAGTCCTCTGGACAGCCCTCGAAACTTCTCTCCCAGCGCTCCGGCACACTTCTCCTTCGCTTCATCAAGACGGTAAACACACACACACACAGCTCAGATTGGAAGTGTTACGTAAACCTTCAGATGTTGTTCATTTAGCTTCTATGCTATTGTCTGCAGGGATGGGAGGCGGTGGTCGCTGGCATCTCTTCCGTCCTCTGGATATGGGACAAACACTCCTAGCTCAACGGTGAGAGAGTTTCTCGTGTGAACACATGTTCATAACATTTGTGACGCGTTTGTGGTGTATTTATGAGCAGACGAAGAGAGTCAGAGCAGTGTTAGCTTAGTAATTGTTATGTGCTACTATAGTTTTTAGAAATATTTAAATTTTTATAGCTTACATTTAAATATTTCTGTTATAATTTATTTAGTAATTTTGTCTGTATTAGTTTTACATTTTTTAAATGTCTAAATAATACAATTTAATATTTTATCATATAAAGGAATATATTATAAGAAATAATAGTTATATTATTCAGAAAATATTTTGGAATAAATAGTTTAGAATAAAAAAAAAAAAGTTATTAAATTATTTAATATTACATTATAAAAAGTGCTTTATAATTAATAATAGTATATTTATATATAAATTCTCATTATATTATTTTATATTGTAAATATAAATGTTATATTCATTACGCAGCACATATTTCAGATTATTATTAACATATTTTTTAAAATCAATTTCAGTGATTTGAAGTTTCTTTCTTTTTATTTATTTATTTTTTGTATTTGTGTTTATTTTTCCAGTTTATTTCATTACTTCAGTTTATTTACTAATTTTTGTTAGTATTTTTATTTATTTATTTTAAATTAATTTAGTCATATTTGTTTTTTTGGTCATAATTTGAGTTTTATAGATTTTTATGTGTTTCATTCTTTATTTCTTTCATTTATTATTATTTATATTTATTTGGTTATTCAATTTTATTTTTAAAGTTTCTTTTAAACAGATTTCTTCACTTTTTGTTTTATTTGTATTTAATTAAGTAATTAATTTGTATATAACATACTTTGAGGTCAGTCATTTCAGTTTACCTGTATTTAAATCATATCTGAAACATTATTTTTGTTTAGAAAAAAATGAGCTTTAATTTAAAAAGAAGCTTGTTTTAAATGGTCAAAATTAGCAACCTTTTTGAGGATTAATCAAGGTATGCTTCTTTTCTTCTTTAAAAAAAAAACGGCTTTTACTCTTATTGGCATGTTATTGCTATAATAAAGTGTTTTTTTGTTTTGTTGGTTTCTCTTGTAATAATAATAAAGAAAAAAGGAATTATAAAGAAGTTCTGCATCTATCCTGTCTTATGTCTAGGCGACAGTGTAGGGACTGCTGGCTCTGTGTTGAGTGTGTGTGTGTCTTCTTCAGTCCTCCAGCTCGTCTCAGGAACGTCTGCATCAGCTCCCGTCTCAGCCCACCATGGACGAGCTCCACTTCCTGTCCAAACACTTCGGCAGCACAGAGAGCATCACTGATGATGACGGGGGACGCTGTTCACCCCACATAAGACCCCGCTCCCGCAGCCTGAGGTCTGCTAACACTCTCTCTCACACACACATGCACTCACGCTCAGGTGTGTGTGTTCCAGTAATTGTGTGTAACTCTCTGTCTCTGTTGTGTGTTCAGTCCAGGACGCTCTCACTCCTGCTACGACAATGAGATCATCATGATGAATCATGTTTACAGGGAGCGTTTCCCTAAGGTAACATACACACACACACCTGTCTACCTGCTTCTCACACCTGTCCACCTGTGAGCACACAAAAACAGATTCTAGAATAATATTTATATAAATATATGTTAATATTAACTTTAGTGAATATTATCTGTAGTAAAACCTTACAATGAGGTTTCCTTTGGAAGCATTAGTTAGCTATAGAAGTGCAATATTAATAGCATTTATTAACCTTAGCTGATGTTAAGTTAAGTTTAAATCAGCATCTGAGCAGTAACGCTTTGCAGTGAGTGTACTTCATGAACCTTGTCACGTGATGCTCTTCTCTAACATTAGCCATCTTATGGGAGACTGTATTGATTTCTACACACACATGCAGAGGCTCCCACTGGTGTCTGGTGTCTGTCTCTCAGTTCACTGTAAGATAAACACATTTATTTGGTCAGGACTGCATCAGGTTAACTGAGGACGACTGGAGTAATCGACAGAGCAGAGAAAAGAAATACAAGAAATCACTTTCTAAGAAAAAAAAAATCAACATCAAGTGTGTGCATTTTTTATATGAAAAAATATACTGTAATATAAACTTATATTCAATTCTGAAATTAAAATAATCTAGAAATATAATAAAATAATTATAGTATTTAAAAATACTTAATAATAGTAATAACTTATAATTATAATTATAAATATATAAAATGTACTAATATTATCATTATTATAATTGTATTTTTGTTTTTATACATTTCTAGAATACCTAAAATGCTTTATCATTATTATTATTATCATTACCTATTAAGTATTTTGTAATAAATTAATAATCTAGAAATACTACTACTACTAGTAATAGTAATTGTAAATGTATGTATTACATTAATATGATAATAATAACATTATAATTAGCTATTATTAGTAGCAGTTTTAATAAACCGAAATCAGCGAATTATTAAAAAATAATAAATAATTTGTTCTTGTCAGGCCACAGCGCAGATGGAGGGCAGGTTGTGTGATTTCATGCACTCATATTGCCCTGAGAGCGTTCTGCCGCTGGCCGACGGGGTCCTGAGCTTTATCCACCACCAGATCATCGAGCTGTCCAGAGACTGCCTGACCAAATCTAAGGAGGGTCTCATCACGTCCATCTACTTCTTTGAGCTGCAGGAGAACCTGGAGAAACTTCTGGATGACGTGAGTTCATCGTGATCTCATTAAACCCACCAAATAAAAAAAAAGTTACTGTAATGTGAAGAAGTGATGAAATCTTTGTCTCTCAGGCTTATAAGCGGTCAGAGAGTTCAGAGTTGACCTTCGTCACTGAGCTGGTGAAGAAACTCCTCTTCATCATCGCTCGACCTGCTCGGCTTTTGGAGTGTTTGGTGAGAAAAAGCTTTCCTTTGTTTGTTCTATTATCCTTTCATCCGATAACATGATGCTTCAAACCCCTCTGGACACCAACAACACGAGCCTAATGCTTTCCAATTTTCACTCCTACTTCAGAAAAGTATTTTGAACAAGAATCACTGCAAAACACACAAAAGAGCGAGAGTGAGTCCAATCTGCGTCTGCATTAGCATTTAGATTGGGAGCGTGCTGCTGTTATCATTGACCTTCTGTGATTCCCTGCCTGAAAAACTCATTTGGAAATGTTTCTGTGCTGCTCCAGGATTAAATGCATGAACCGTTCATTATCCCTGTTAAACAGAGATGCTCCCAAAATGAGAGTGTGTTCATGTACTTCAGCAAATAACAAATGTTCAGTTTAATTTAACTTTAGATGTAAACTGCCACAGAAACTGAACCCTAGTGCTGAACCTCAGCCAAACAATAATGCCGCCTGAACCCAACTCAACTTGTATTGCAAATCCAAACTCCTCAGCAACCGCATAGCAACATACAAAAAAACTAAACAAAACACCTCAGCAGCTGCATAGCAACACATTGAAAACTAATGCAAACACCCTAGCAACTGCATAGCAACACACTAAAATATGTTCCAAACAAACGCATAGCAACACGATGACAACCATTCCAAACACCTAGTAACATCATAGCAACATTCTAAAAACTAAACCAAACGCCTCAGCAAACCACATAGCAACACATTGCAATTTGTTCCAAACTCCTCAGCAACCACATAGCAACGTGCTGCAAACTAATCCAAACACGCTAGCAACTGCATAGCAACATTCTAAAGATGAATCGAAACACCCTAGCAACCGCATAGCAACACAATGAAAACTGTTCCTAACACCTCAGCAACCGCATACCAACATTCAAAAAATGAATCGAAACACCTCAGCAACTGCATAGCAACACAATGAAAACTAATCCAAACACCCTAGCAACCGCATAGCAACACAATGAAAACTAATCCAAACACCCTAGCAACCGCACAGCAATACTCTGAAATTTGTTCCAAACTCCTCAGCAACCACATAGCAACGTGCTGAAAGCTAATCCAAACACGCTAGCAACCGCATAGCAACATAGTGAAATCTGTTCCTAACACCTCAGCAACTGCATAGCAACACAATGAAAACTAATCCAAAGACCTTAGCAACCACATAGCAACGTGCTGAAAACTAATCCAAACACCCTAGCAACCTCATAGCAACATACTAAACACTAAACCAGACACCTGAACAGCCACATACAGTAGCAGCACTAATTGATGTGGCTCTCACACGTTTTCCAGGAGTTTAACCCTGCAGAGTTCTATCATCTGCTGGAGGCGGCTGAAGATCACGCTAAAGAAGGACACCTGATGAAGACCGACATCCCGCGATACATCATCAGTCAACTGGGTCTGACCAGAGACCCTCTGGAGGGTGAGTTCTCAGTCACACAGCACTGATCCCAGCACAGCTGATCACTGAGAAACTGTCACATCTGTGTTTCAGACATGGTCAGTCGAGAGCATTACGACAGCGAGGGGCCGGTCACACCAGAGACAGACGACTCCGCAGAGGTCTGAACACACACACAGCCCCGTGATATCTGATAACGATTGTTTGTCAGTAAAGCGTCTGTTACAAGATGATGATAACATCTTGTGCAAGAGTTTGAGGGGATTTTTCTCTTTTCCAGGGAAAGATAAAACCCATGAAACCACCTGGAGAGGCAGATTTCCAGACCATCAAACTTATCAGCAATGGAGCCTACGGGTACAACAGCGCACACACACACACATTTTTCTGAATATATAAATGGGTATAGAAGGTTTAAAAGAACAGCATCAATTTCTTACAGAAGATTTGGTATTATTATACTGTCACTGTGCACACAAACACACCTATCAAAATAACCAAACGCACACAGAGGAGCTGAGACACTGATAGAAGATACTGTGTGTTTCTCAGCGCGGTGTATCTGGTCCGCCATCTGGAGACGCGACAGCGCTTCGCTATGAAGAAGATCAACAAACAGAACCTGATTCTGAGGAACCAGATCCAGCAGGCGTTTGTGGAGCGAGACATCCTGACCTTTGCCGAGAACCCGTTCGTGGTCAGCATGTTCTGCTCCTTTGAGACCAGAAGACACCTGTGTATGGTCATGGAGTACGTGGAGGGTGAGACGCACAATATTCTTGTATTGCCCTTTTAAAGCTCTTGTAATGTGCCTGAGAAATAAAACAGACCTGGATGAGTCACTGTAGTCTAATATATAGTCTAAAGCTCTTACTGTAAATGAATGTGGAAAGCAGCTTAAAGCAGATCTCTTGTGAAACATCTGAGGAGATGCGTGTGGAGACTTTTTCTCAGGAGAAACATCTGAGAAGCTGGAGGCTTATGAGAAATCCTAACGAGATCTCTTCTGTTTGTTTCATTTCAGGAGGAGACTGCGCGACACTGCTGAAGAGTATTGGAGCACTGCCCGTGGAAATGGCGCGCATGTACTTCGCTGAAACCGTCCTGGCTCTCGAATACATACACAACTACGGAATTGTGCACCGAGATCTCAAACCGGACAAGTAATACCCCACTAACAGTTCGAATAATTCTGCTTTACATGTAATGATGATGGCAGGGAGCATGTCATTTACTAAGTCGCCGTGCACAGTCAATTAAATGATTGCTGGGATTCATTTGCCATCTGTTGGGCGATGACATACTGCACTTCCTGTGAGAGGTTAATGAAATTGTTGAAATCTGTCATTTGGACAGATTGTGTTATATAATTAAACACATGTCAGAAGTGCCACTCGGCTTGAGAACGTCTCACATCATCTCTATCTGTCTCTCTCTGTCCGTCAGTCTGCTGATCACGTCTATGGGTCACATTAAACTCACTGATTTCGGTTTGTCTAAAATGGGTCTCATGAGTCTCACCACAAACCTGTATGAGGGACACATCGAGAAGGACACCAGGGAGTTCGTGGATAAACAGGTACCACAAATGTCATTGTGTACCTAGTTATTTATTTATTTATTATAAACAAATGTAATTTCCACTTCCTTGTTTCTGATAGAATTATTCCAAACACTTTCAACACCTGAAACTGCAAAACAACGTGCTAAGAATGTTTCTTAGCAACCGCATAGCAACGCAAAGACTCCTTAACAATTGCATAAAAATGTGCTGATACTGCATAGTAATGTTCTTTGACCTTTGACCCCAGGTGTGTGGAACCCCAGAGTACATCGCCCCAGAGGTGATCCTGCGGCAGGGTTACGGCAAGCCGGTGGACTGGTGGGCCATGGGCATCATCCTCTACGAGTTCCTGGTGGGCTGCGTGCCGTTCTTTGGCGACACACCGGAGGAGCTGTTTGGTCAGGTGATCACAGGTAAAGACACGCCTACAATAAGCAATCAAATTTTTCATCTCATGAATCGAAATAAAAAAGAATGTAAAATACTGTGTGTTTGTAGATGACATTGTGTGGCCTGAGGATGATGACGCTCTCCCCGCTGATGCGCAGCACTTGATCTCATCTCTCCTGCAGACCAACCCGCTGCTCAGACTGGGCACAGGTGACGTCACACCTCCAGTCATGTGACCCACTGTCACTAAATACACAACTGTTACAGCTTTAGACTTAGCTTAGAGCTGTATTATACGTCTTGAACAGGAGCAACAATCTGTAGAAAGCTTTTAATTACCACTTGAGATGGCAAGTCAGGAAATTCATCTTTGCAACAAGGATTCAAACACTAGTTTGTTACTAAATAATTTAAACATCTTCTTACTCAGCGTATTTATTCACTTATTTATTCACTTATAGTAACGTAGGTGCTTTGACTAGCCCAGAAAGTAAAGAAATATCTGTTTAACTGTTATTAGCGGTTCATTTGATTATTGATCATGGACTGTCGTTGAACACAGGTGGAGCGTTCGAGGTGAAACAGCATTCGTTCTTCTGTGACCTGGACTGGAGCAGCTTGCTCCGACAGAAAGCCGAGTTCATCCCTCATCTGGAGTCGGAGGAGGACACCAGCTACTTCGACAGTGAGTGATGGATATATGGTGTGTGTATGTGTTTGAGCTGTCGTCTGATGGTGTGAGTGAGCAAGTAACTCGTTGGTCTGTTTCAGCGCGTTCAGAGCGATATCATCATGTTCAGTCGTATGATGATGACGACACCAATGACGACGAGCCAGTGGAGATTCACCGCTTCTCCTCCTGCTCGCCACGCTTCAGCAAGGTTAGCCCCAGATTCTGCTCTTTACACAACACACAGGATTATGGGTAATGTAGGCCATTCCCGGACTGATCTAGTGCGTGTGAATGACAGGTGTACAGCAGCATGGAGCATCTGTCGCAGCTGGAGTACAAACCTGTGGTGACCCGCCGAGAGCACAAAGCTCACAGAGAAGATCGCAGTAAAAGAGAAAGTCTGGGCAGCCTGACCCTCCGAGACAAGAGCTGGAGAACCGGGTCCCCTGAGATGTAAGTAATTACGTTTTAATATATATATATATGTAATCAGATTACAGTTACTTGATTACATGATTATGTATTATTCACACAATAGCAGTAAGTTATTCCACTTTCAAAACTGGATTTACAAAAAAAAAATTTCAGGTTTAAGAAGTGTTTGAAAAACGCATCATCTACTGATGAACAACACCATTGTGTATATGATTTATCACTCTATAGGTTATTTAACCATGTGTATAGTTTTGGAAGGCTATTGTTTTCCAAAATGCACAAATTTGCATTATGATTACGTTACATGACTTCATTTTTAGCTTATCATTAAACTCACAAGCCCCCTGCAGTTTATTGTGTATGTATATGTGGAATGTAATTGTTAATTATAATAATTTTTTTTTTTTTTTTGTATTTTCAATATAAATAAGGTACAGGATTACCCTATTTAAATCAATGTGATAATGAGTTAGGTCAAAAGTAATCAACAAAGTAATTGTAATGCTGTATATTACGTAAACTAAGTACAATTTTTGTGATGTAATATGGAATCTGTAACAGACTACAATTTTTTAAGTAATATACCCTGCTCTGGCAACCACATGGTATTCCATATTTAACATCTGAAATCTGCTTAACCGCTGCATAGCATGCATTAAAATACCCTAGAAATGCTCAAAACACTAAATCATACACTAAAACCTGAAAACACCCTTAGAAACCATCTAGCAACAACCTGGCAACCAGTCAGACCATTGTAAGAACCCTCACAATGTCTTAAGAAAATATACACATCTAATATTGATCATTATTAGAACATTTAATTATCTATAATAATGATTGTCGGAGAGACATATTTTTCACTAACACCGTCCGTTTGTCCTGCTGTCTCTGTAGGAAGCGTTTGTCGTGTTCAGAGTCGTCCTTCACTGAATCAGACTCCAGTCCTCCCGGTGCACGCCGGCGTTTCTCAGCACTGATGGACACGCACCGCTTCGCTTCTCCACTAGAGGGAGAGGGTGACGGTCACACACGACAAACACTCATCAAAACCAGGGGCTTATCACTAGAGGGCGCCAGTGTGCCTGTCTGCTCAGGACTGGTGGAGTCCAGCTCTGCAGCATCCATGGGACATCCCGGAGGTGACCAGGTTTTCACGCACTAGATGTTGTGTTCCTGGGTGTCACTCGCCCACTGATGTCTCACATTTTTTGTTTTATCCTCCTGCTTCTCAGATAAACTCCTGCGGCCTGCTGATCCCTCCGCTGCCCCTCCCGCCGCTCCTCTACACATGCCAGAGTCATTTGGGGCTCGCGTTGGAAGTGACCTCGTCTTACGAAGAGCACGGCATCATCAGATTCCGACCGACAGCGAGAAATGCAGTGCAACTCGCTCTGGAACCAAAGTCATAAAGTCAGCCTCTGCCACAGCCCTGTCTGTCATCATACCTGCAGGTGAGGCCTATTTCATGATTATTAATCGTGTTTATATACTTATATATATGCTTAAATACAAAAATCAACTAAATATTTAATATTTTAAAGAGTGCCGATAAGAAAATAGTATGTTTACACTCCATAAAATCACTTTTTACATGATCTTGTATAATAAAAACATTAATTGTACATAATTTCTACATTAACTGCTTATTTCTAGCATTTCAATGTACGTGGCATTGACATGAGCTTTTGTTATATTATGATGTTTGGTTTCATAGTTGAGCAGCATGGCACATCACCACTAGCCAGTCCCATGTCTCCTCGCTCCATTTCGTCCAATCCCTCGTCTCGTGACTCGTCTCCGAGTCGTGACTACTCACCTACTGTCAATGTCCTGTGCTCACCAATCACCATCCATCGCTCTGGAAAGAAGTACGGCTTCACCTTGCGCGCCATCAGAGTCTACATGGGCGACAGTAACGTCTACAGCGTACATCACATGGTCTGGGTATGGACGCATTCTGGAACATTCTTCTCATTTCTAGCTACAGATTGTGTTACATGTGATGATTGATGTCGCTTTTATCCAATCACAGCATGTCGAGTGTGGTGGGCCGGCCCAGGAGGCGGGGCTTTGTGCTGGCGACCTCATCACCCATGTGAACGGGGAGTCTGTTCACGGATTGGTGCACACAGAGGTGGTGGAGCTCATTCTGAAGGTATAGGCATCACTAACACATCTGACTGTTACTATGTAGAGATGTTATTCATATTTAGAACACAATGCACTGAATTTTCAGAGTGACAGCAAAGTGACAGTAACGACCACTCCATTCGAAAACACGTCCATAAAGATGGGACCAGCAAGGAAGCTTAGCTACAAAGCCAAGATGGCCAGACGCAACAAAAAGTCAGCTGCAAAAGAAGGACAAGAGAGGTCAGAAAGAGTGAATGCCTTCATATAAATATACATATCATATGGATGATTTAATTGTTTGCTTTATTCTTTCTCTGTCTGCAGTAAGAAGCGCAGCTCTCTCTTTCGCAAGATCACGAAACAGTCCAACCTGCTTCATACCAGTCGTAGTCTGTCCTCTCTGAATCGCTCGCTCTCGTCTGGAGACAGTCTGCCTGGATCGCCGACACACAACCTGTCTGCTCGCTCACCCACGCAGACCTACCGCTCTCCTCCAGACTCCGCCTACCTCGGTCAGAGCTCCTGCCACTGCTTCATGATTTAGTAAAAATGCCTGTCATATGTGGAATCTCATTGGCTGATTTGGTGGGGTCATTTGACACATATTTATTAAATTAGTTTTCTAGACCAGCATTTTCCAGTCAATTGCCAGTGCTAAATTAATGCAACAATATTAATAAGATTATGCAAGTATGCTGATGCTGGTGCAAAACAGTGTATAGTCTTGTTTTGTTTATTTTTAATGCATCATAGCATTACAGTACTCAAGGTGGCTGCTTAATGTTTGTAAATATTAGCAGCTCTTGCAACAGTTCTGAGAATTACAAGCTTACATAAATATCACTCATTAAGTGCCTCACAGAATCCAGTGTCTCTGAAGACCAAGTATGTTGCTAGAAGCATTTGTTCATGTATATGTTCATATACATATAATGCATGACATGAAGGTATGATTCTAAGTTCTAAAGTCTAAGTTTTTCAAGTAGCTGAACAATTCAAATAGTTTTATATATGCACAAATATCTTCTTACAAAAACACCTTTGTAGAGAACAAAAAGATATGTGTAACATTGAGTTTTAAATTATACTTGAGTGACATTCGACTTACTGAGAATAGCATTTCTGTCACGTGTGGTCCCTCTTTCCTTCCCAGAAGACACATATTGAAGTAACCTGAATTAGCCTTTGATATTTGGCTTCAGTCAGTGTTGTTGTTTTTTTTGACTGATTATGTGCCCTTTTCATGTTTCTTTGATGTTCTGTCCTTATCCTCTCAGGCACCTCGTCCCAGAGCAGCTCACCCGCGTCCAGCACGCCAAACTCGCCTGCAACATCGCAGCACATGCGGCCAAGCTCTCTTTATGGTCTCTCGCCCAAACTCCACCGGCAGTACCGCTCTGCTCGCTGCAAATCCGCCGGGAACATTCCTCTGTCTCCGCTGGCCCACACTCCATCCCCTACTTCGTCTTCCCCACCGCACATCACTGGACACACTGTCGGCAGCTCCAACACCACCCAGGCCTTCCCCGCCAAGCTCCACGCCTCTCCTCCAATCACACGCCCCCGGCCCAAGAGCGCAGAACCGCCCCGTTCGCCTCTCCTCCAAAGGGTGCAGTCAGCCGAGAAGCTTGGGCCGCCCCCTTCGCCTTCATTTCCATCCTCCACATCTTCCGTGGGCTCGGACAGAAAAGGAGGGCTTTGCGTGTCCATGAGGAAGCATGGTTTGGAGGTTGTGCATGCCGAATACCGCCGGGAGTCCTTCCACTGTGAACACGCCCTCCAGAGCCTGATGGAGATTGAGGGCGAGAACACGCCTGGGGCTCCGCCATCTCCACCCGACCAGACTCCAACACACACACCCGCTCAGCTCAAAATGAGTCCAGGGAGGCAGCTCAGAAGACAGGACTCGATAGCGGGACGAGAGTCCGAGGGTAAAGCGAGGCAGCATGACTCAAATGAAGCTGTTTTAAGGACTGCGCCAAAAACCCAAGCAGTAGCAACCACCTTGGATTCTAAATCCTCAACACAGTTTGGTGATTCACCTCAGAAGGAGAAAGTAGCCTACAAATCTGAGTCTTCTCAAGTCGTTTCGGCAGGGAAGGAGCCAGCCAGGGATACGGGAAAGAGCGAATCACTTCATGCAATGGGATCCGGTCCCAAGGTCCCAGAACGAGTGCCAGTTGTCCAGAGCTCTGGAGCACAGGAACTCAAACCCCATAGCCTTCAAACCGATGGTCCTAAAGGACTGGAAAATAGTAAAGAAATGGGAAAGATCCCAGTGAAGGAGAAAACTGCACAGACAATGGCTCTTGATGCAAGCAAGTCAAGTAAAGGACCTCTGAAAACTGAGGGGACTGGACCTAGTTCTGTTGGTACAATGAAAGTCTCAGACGCAGTCCCTGCCCAGTCCAAAACCATTGAAGAACAGGTTCAAACCCCACTGGGGTCAGCCAGAGGCCCCCAAGAGGAAAGATGTCGCCTGGAAGCGGCTGAAGTGTCCCCAGCCTCTCCGTCCCCAACCGCCAGGTCACCTTGCACAAGCAAATCACGGGCCATATCTCCTGGTGATAGGTCCAGCTTTGTGATGCAGCTCACCAGTGTGGCGAAAACCGTGCTCGGGCCGATGAAGTTGGGATCTCAAGATGGTGGGAAGGCGAAGGATAGCTCCAAAACCAACGAGGACAAACGAGCCGCCACGTTGGGAAAGTCTGAGGCCTCATCTGGGAGTCGCCGTGGGTTGACGGGAACATGGCCCGGTCCTGGATCATCAAAGCCTGATAAGGCATCGAAGAGCTCTTCCAAGCATTCATAATATTCTTAACAGGAATATTCTGTTTGGAATTTTAAATGCAATGCGTTCCCAATATTTGCCCAAATGCAGACTATTCAAAAAACTCTACAGCCATCAAACCAAGATATATAACAGAGGGAAAAAAAACGTTAACAAGTAAAGGTGCTTCAAAATGACTTGTCAAATATGTTTGTTTGTGCATATGCTGTAAGAATATATTCACCATCATATGCGGATATAGAATAAACCAGTATGTTTCTCTAGATGCATGTTACATGTATATTGTGAATAGAAGAGTCAAAAAAATAAGATATGAAAAATGAAAGACCTAATGCTAGTGAACACTGCACATCCAATCATTCCTGCCCTGCCTGTAGAGGACATGACATGTTATTCATCACCATATCGACCAATCAGTTTGTCAGATTTAGAAACGAGAGGTAGTTAAAGTGTTTACCTAGTGACCGACACCATAGATCTCAATCCAGTACCTCAGCTATACTGTTAAACTGCCAACAGTAGTGCTATAATAGAGGCGTCAGAAGGCCTAACAAGAGGTTTAGGTGGTTACACTGGCAGAAAAGGGAAATGATTGTTGCACAATGACAGAACCATGTGTATAAGTGCTTGTTTCTGCTGTCTTAATTACATTTGCACTGGAAATGCCCAGTAAAAGTCAACATGAAATCAATTAACTTTTAACTTTCTAAATGGATTTCTGTGTTATTTAATCTGCATCCACCGTGACTAAGATCTGTAGTAAAACAGCTACTTAAATGTAAAATGCAGCATTTTTACCAACTAGTTAATTGAGAAATAAGCATGACCGTTATGGAAGTAAATTGGGTTGCTGATGTCATTTCATGTTGGCTTTTATGTGGATGAGCTTAAATATCTTTGGAAAGAAGTAGGAGAGAGTGTATATAGTTTTAATTAGCCACTCTGAGACTGGAGGGAAAACCTCAAGAACGGCATCGTTAAGAAATAATATTGAGATTATTAGATGAACTCTATGAAGAAAGTGGGTCAATATGATGTCATCATGTTAGATTATATATATTATAGGCCAGTAAATGCACTGTGGATTATACACTTGAATTCTTACAAATCTGAAGAAGCCTGATTATTCTTTAGTATATGCAGAAGAGTTTGTGAAGTATGAGGTGGTCCATGTGTAGATGTGTTTCATTTTAATCCATTCAGGGCTTTTAATTCACTTTTGCTACATTGTGTCCGATTTTTATAGGATTTTGTTGCGTAGTAGGTTGACATTGTCTAGTGGTCTGCAAGAGATGAAACAATGTTCTGGAAGTGACTTCATGTTACTTGTGGAACTGATCCAATCACACGCTCACTCTCATGTTTGTGTGAATGTCCTTTGGAGACTCTGTGTGTTGTGAATCTAGCGATGTCTTAGGAGTGTGTGGTACCACATTAATGCAGTGATTTTCTTCCAAATCAGCTGATCCTTGATCCCTGATTGACTGTCTTCTGCCAATATAGGACTTTACCCAAATATATTGAACCAGATATTTATTTTCTTTGGTATTACCATGCTTTTTAGACATTGTACCTTGATAATACCATTGTTTCGGACATGCACCATGAATATACATGCGGTATCTATTATCTATTATATCAGGTACCATTATTGAACCACAGTACTCTTTGTGAGGACGTCATGTTTTAATAATATTTGGGTAGGGTGAATATGTCCTTATTGTGTTCTGCGATTGATTTGTGCTGTGAAGTGTGTACGTAGGATAGACCGTGTCAGTTTTCCATCTGTGTTTAGATTATGTAGGCATAGCATTTGGCTGAGACACCATTACTCACATAAGGAGTACAAGCAATGTTACAGAATGCACTTTATTGATTTATCTCTTTGTATTCATTTGTTTATAACTTTATTTGAAAGATTTTCACCCTGTTTGATTATTAAAAACCGTGCTGCTTTGCATAAATCTTCCTCAAACTGTTTTACCTGTGAATTGTTTTGTATATTTACATCTTACATCATTGTTTGTTTACAGTTTTTTATAATTTCCCACTTCAGGCAATGTTATAAACTAATGCCATTTAAAAAATAAAAAAATAACAATAAAGTGCAGTAATAATAAAGCTGATCATTTGTTTTTTTATTGCCGGTCCTTTTTGCACATGTTTGTAGATAAATGATTAAATGATCAAATAAATAATGGTTAGTTATGGTACAATTAGGGTCAAATGATGTTTATACTAAGGTTTAAAGTTGCGTGTATATAATGCATAAATTAAAAGCAGAATTAATTTGTTTGCATTTCATCCATAATAATACAAAAAATAAAATAAAATAAAAAGGTTACGTAAACCATAATGTCGTTTTAAGTATGTATGTCCATATTACAATTACAGTGAGATCAATAAGTATTTGATCACGTGTTTTGCAAGTTCTCTGAGAAATCATGGAGGGGTCTAAAATTTTCAGCAGAGGTGCATTTCCACTGTGAGAGACAGAATCTAAAAAGAACAATCCAGAAATCACATTGTATGATTTTTTTAACAATTGATTTGGGAATTACTGTGTCAAATAGGTATTTGATCACTCGCTTATCAGCCAGATTTCTCACCCTTAAAGACCTGTTTTGCTTTTAAATAGTCCAGCTACATTCTGCTCATGATTCTAGATTAGTAGCACCTTTTTGAGGTCATTAGCTGTCATAAAGACACCTGTGCACCCCACAATCAGCCAAAGTCTAAGTAGCAACATGGCCAAAACCAAAGAGCTGTCAAAAACACAAGAGACAAAATTGTAGACCTTCACAAAGCTGGAAAGGGCTATGGGGCAATTGCCAAATAGCTTGGTGAAAAAAAAGAACAACTGTTGGAGCAATTGTCAGAAAATGGAAGAGGCTAATGATGACTGTCAATGTCCCTCGGACTGGGGACCCACGGAACATCTCCTCGTGGTGTATCAATGATGCTAAGAATGGTGAAGAATCCACCCAGAATCACATGGGAGGAGCTGGTCAATTCCGTGAAGAGAGCTGGGACCATCGTTACCAAGACTACTATTAGTACTACACTAAGACGTCATGGTTTAAAATCTTGCATCGCACGGAAGGTTCCCCTGCTTAAGTCAGCCCATGTCCAGACCTGTCTGAAGTTTGCCAGGTACCATCTGGATGATCCAGAGGAGCTATGGGAGAAAGTCCGGTCAGATGAGACCAGGGGCCTCATGTACAAAGACTTGCGTAGAATTAATACTAAAACATTTCGTATGGACAAAGCTGTAAATGTGCGTACACACAAAAAAATTCAGATGTATGAAACACTGCATACGCGGAAACCCATGCATATTCTCTTTGTACATCCAAATTAACGTGAAATTGAGCGCACATGCACGAGCGCTAAACCCCTCCCTGCCTCCTCCCCCGAATAAATATGATAATGACTCCACTTTGGCAAAATCAAACGAAAAAGCAATGGCAAAAGCAAGTAAGCAAGAAGAGAAACTTCACAGATTGCGAATTGGAGGTGCTCATATCAGTGTAGACTGGAGCAAAGCTGTGTTATTTGCAAGTTTGTCAAAAAAAAAGAAAAAAATAAATAATGGAGTGGGAGAGTTTAGCTGACGCAGTTAACACAGTGTGGCCTGAACATCGCACTGTGAACAAATTAAAAATGAAATGGTCCGATGTGAAGGTGCAGGTTAATAGACGAACAGTGGCGCACCGTCAAAGTGTGGACCGAACAGGCGGGGGAACAGGACAGTGCCATATCCATTTAAAATTTAAATAGAAAAGTTCTCTTTAATAAACTTTTTTCTTTTTATGAAGATGCATCGGACAAAAAAAAAATGTGTCAAAAATGATATATGCATTAAGAATATGACTCAAATGAAAGAAACATTTCCATTCGATGATAAAATTCATTGGTGTCACGCTCAGGAATACAAACAAGGAGGGTAAGTTTCAAAACACAAGCCTTTATTTAACAATAAAGCAAACAAGCTTCTTCAACGATTATTAATGGAGGGTGAGATAACATAAAGGAAATGTAATTCAACTCAGGAGGATCGTCTCTCAGACCCCTTCGCTCAGGTAAGTGTCTCAGGTGAGTATCACAGGAAGTCGGTGCCAGTCCACACCTCACAGGTAAGTCACTCTGGTAGGTTCCTTTTCCACTACAGAAACAGACACATAGCATTAGCACAGGTAGGTAAGAGGTAAGTATACTCAGGGATCCCTTTGACGATCGTGAATCCTGGTCAGAGAGAGAGTCCTTCCAAAGGCTAAGTCCAGCGAAGCATGAGGTAAGTGAGGGAAGGTGATCAATCAGGCGTATAACCTTGAGCTCAGCCAAAGAGTGAATGGTGGAGCGATGTCTTGTAGAGCTCTCTTGATTACGGTCAGGTGGTGAATTCAGGTGATAATGATCTTGTGATGATTGATTGTGTGACTGCTGACTCTGGATCAGGTGAACGTGACAAAGTGACGGTGTGACAATTGGTCTGTGTTAAATAGCAGGCGATCTATTGCTGGAATGTGTTTGACGCGCGATCGTGTCCGCTGTTATAAGTTGGCGCTTGTGCACAATGGTTATCTTCAAACAGAGGATCGAGCGCTTCGTTCTGGTAAAAGCACAAAAAAACGTTCACACAAACGTGCCCTTGCTCTTAATTTACAATCACTTACATGAACAGTGCTTTGTTTTTAATTAGAAAGAAAACCTTTACGAGAGTGGATTAGAACCCGCGGCTTCAAAATTTCATTTATTCTACCGCTAGACCACCACTTCACACAAATTAATAAAGCACATGGATGGTTGTTTTCACTGTTTGGTTACTTTTGGTTACTTTTCACTTCGGCCTTAAGTATATTTTATTGATAATATTTTTATATGTGCACTTTTATTATAGTGAGGTTTAATGTTAAAACATTTTTATATACATGAATTAATTTAACGTTAGTATGTAGGCTACACTGATTTTATTTTAAGCAAGTCATAATGATTTGAAAAGACATCAGCTCACTTTCTGCCGCGTATAGGTTATTTAACAAACAAAAATGTTCCAAACGTTTTTCTAAATTGACTTTAAAGAAAAACAAAACGCAAAATAATCATTTTGCCATTACACACAAAACTAAACTATTTTTATCGCCGAAACAGAATATTTAATTTAGGTGTTTACATGTCTGAATATTTCGATTAAAATCGATGTAGGCCTCCTATGTTAATACCATTATAATCGAAGTATTGCGTTTACATGAGGTAGACTTTAATCGCAATACTGCCAAGATCTCATAATAATCGCATTAAGAGGGTCTATGTAAACGCACTCACTGCCATTGAAATAAACTAAGGGTTGCATACATTTGCAAATGCTTTTATATGTTCTAAGTCACATAATTGGTATAACAATATTGTGTCAATTAACCCATTTTTTTCAATTCTAAATTAATAGCAAGGTTTTTCACGTGTTGGTACTTTGATACTTTGTAGTGAGCAATTTAAAACAATTGCCTCTAGGAGTCGCCAACGGACATAAAACAAACACGCACAAGAAATACACCTACACCAGACATGGAGTTGACGTGGACCAACGCACATTTTCATGTCCATTTCATTGTTAGTAAATCCAAACGGGAGTTTTTGTACAGTCCGTACGCAGCATTGATACATGAGGCCCAAGAACTATTTGGTCTTAACTCCATTCGCCGTGTTTGGAGGAAGAAGAATGATGAGCATCATCCCAATAATGCCATACCTACAGTGAAGCATGAGGCTGGAAGCATCAGCTCTGGGGGTGTTTTTCTGCACAGGGGGCAGGACGACTGCACTGTATTAAGGGGAGGACGAACGGGGCCATGTATTGTGACACATTGGGCAAAAATCTCCTTCAGTCAGTCAGAGCATTGGAGATAAGATATGCCATATGAAGCATATCAAGGTTGTGGAATGGCCTAGCCAGTCTCCAGACCTAAATCTAATTGAAAATCTTTGGTGAGCTGAAACTCCATGTTGCTTAGTGACAGCTCCACAACCTGACAGATCTAGAGAAGATCTGTATGGAGGAGTGGGCCAAAATCCCTCCTGCAGTGTGTATAAACCTGGTGAAGAACTACAGGAACCGTTTGACCTCTGTAATTGTTAACAAAGGCTTCTGTACCAGATATTAACATTTTTTGACTCAAGTGGCCAAATAGTTATTTGACACAGTAATTCATAAATCATACAATGTGATTTCTGAATTTTTCTTTTTAGATTCTGTCTCTCATAGTGGAAATGAAAATGGTATACTGAAAATTGTAGACCCCTCCATGATTCCTAAGTAAGAGAACTTGCAAAATCACAGGGTGATCATGTACTTATTGACCTTACTGTAAGTTCAGTTCCATGTAAGTGTAAAATTATTTGAGACTGTAAAAAGAGAAGTTTAGAATATACCTCTGCTTAATTTCTGTTTCACTTCTTGCTTCTGTTAGGCTTCATCTAAATGAATTTATGCATGTGACATAAAACAGGAAGAACCTGCTGAAGAGTCAGAATTCGAGACCACTCGAATGAAATAACACACAATGGGTAGGCAACAATTCAAATTAGAATAAAATATAGACATTATAGGCTGAAATGCTACTTCTGTTTTCAAAAGTGTAACGAGTTCTGCTTTTTAATTTTCATAAAGGCAAATAAAGATAATCAGTGAGCAAGTAACATTTTCTTGAAGTGGATGTAGCCTAATTAATCAAAAATGTATTAAATATGCAGCAGATTTGTCACTTCATTGCAGATGAGATAAGTGACAACTTTAGTTGTTATCTCAGTATTTTGAGTTTTCTTTTTTTTATTCTCTTGGTTTTATAGATTCAGTCACATCGTATGCAGCAAAAGAGTTCGTCCAACGTAAGTTTCACATACTGAAAGAAAATAAAAATTCATGGTTTTGCTCACTTATAGTTGATTATTTGTAAATTAATACTTAGATTTGTTTAAAACACAATGTTCTGTCATTGCTCTGTTTATCAACTTAATAGATAACCTTCATATGTTCTGTCATTTACTAATTCAGTTATGATTAATAAAGTTTTGATTGATGTATAAACCATGTTTGATACAATAAGGATGATTATACTTTCAGACAGTCGGAAAAGGCTGGACAGTTCAAGTGTAGAGCATCCTAACAGTAAGTCAACTAAAATGTAGATTTATTCAATAAATGGTTAGCTGAGGATTAACATTGTAATGTAAAATATGTGAATTATTTTACACAACTAAACCATGTAAACAGGGATGTGCACATGTGGAAAAAAGGCACTTCTCATATTTATTTTATTTCTAAATGAAATATATAATAAAATAGAAACATGTTCATTAAATTAAAATGCATTTCATGGGACTGTATCAATAAGGGTAATAAGATGATATTTTAGTTACTATCTACAGTAGCTGGTTGTGGCAGCCCAGGCCACACCATTTTCCCCATGTGCCCGGCCAAATTGTAACCCCACCTCGTCATCAGTGTTTCATCCTCTGCCAGCCGTGTCTTACCCAGGTGTGTTTGATTAGTCTACGTATAAATACCACGTCCAATGTCTTGTATCTCTGTCAGTCGATAACGTTTCATGTATGCTCGTATGTCGTTGCACTGCTCCTCACGTTTTCTTGTTTTGTTTGTTTAAATAAATGTTCCAGTTAAGAGTTATTTCTGCCTCTGTGTCCTGCCTGCAGTGGCGGTTCTAGACAAATTTTACTAGGGGGGCCAAGAAGGGGCCAGTGTTTTACCAGAGGGGCACATTAAAAAA
>JAUMHG010000035.1:1302958-1315916 GCA_032359395.1 Enteromius anoplus
GTCTCTCTTTTACTCTGTTCCTCAGTCCGTATCCAGATCAGATGGTGTACCAGCACAAAGAGATGATCTTCATCGGAGACCAGAACATGCAGATTTACCCTGTGGACAGATCACTGGAACCAAATGCACGCCCATCCAATCCTTCCATCGCAGTTAGAAAGTGTAAAATTATATTTTGCGTTACTGATGTGTTATTTATACGCATATTGATGAGAACGGGTTGCAAGATCAGAGCGTGGTCCTTTTGACTTGAATGGGTAAACTCTACCACAGCATCTGACTGTTACTCACACGGTTAAACCACACTCTTGTTTTATTCACACAATATAAATATCTCATTCTGTGTATAATTAAATCCTTTTCAGTGTTTATAATCATCTGTAATTAGCTGGTGGAGCTAGACTGATGTATCTGGGACGAATCTGTAGATCTGTGCTGTGTGTGTGTGTTTGATCATCTCACATCATTACATGCTGCATGCAAATTCTGTGTGTTTAGTCTTGAATGACATTAAAATTGCTCTTTTGTGTTTGTGAGCAGAACCTGCAGGGCATCAAGGCTATTTGGAGAAAAACAGGTAGGAACTTTGCATCAATTTATATTATTTATTGTTATTATTTTGTTCCACTATAAAACTGTGCATGCTTTTACTTTATTGAACAGAAAATGTAATTATTTTAACTCTTTCTCTGCCGAACACGGAATTTTCCGTTATTCCTGAGACAATGCCTTTGAACAAAAAATGAAAAAACGATGAGGCTCCGCCCCTAACCACCAGTCCTTAGGTATAACCGTAACTGAGGAGAGTAAGAATAAAATTGCACAAAGTAAAGCGATATTCAACCACAGATTTAGATCCATTCACATGCTGACTACTGTACATCTTAAATAGGAGAGTGAGTACATTAACAGTGAGTTTTCATATTTTGGTGGCGATAATGTCCGAATTTTTACCATGCGAATAAAAAAAAGTAAGATAAAAAAAATAATAATAATAAAAATTTAGCCCCGCCCATAACCCCACCTCTAAATAAAACAGTAAGTAGACAGACTGTAGAAATGTAGCGATGTTTGAAGCACTGTTTACGCAGACGTTTTTTCAAGCCAAATTTTGGCAAACTTGCTCTACTTCAGAGTTTGGGTTGGCACTTGGTCACTATAGCAACAGTGTTCGACATGTGAGCAGAATCTGGTCACAATTACAGTTTAGGTGCATGTGTGTGTGTCTATATACAGGTATGTAGGTGTGTATGTGTGTTAAGTTCCTGTGTAGGGTGTGAAAGAGACACACCTGCTTCAATAGTATGTCTTTTGAACACAATAAACCACATTTCCACTCGCTGCTCTTGACAAAGCCTGTGTTCTCAATAAAGAAGCACGAAGGATTGCAGATACTAGTATGCAAATAAACTCAGTGTCACACATATCGCACCGGTCAAGCATTCCTCGCTCTATACCGGTTTAATTCACAGCGTGACTGTGCTGACCTCTTGTTGCCAAACTCTGGTGTCTAATTGACCTTTAGTAATCAAGGAGGAATGGTCTGAAAGCTAGAAACTGACTGTAGACTGTAGCAGAATGTAGTTTGCTTTCCTGGAAAAAGGGAACAAAAGCTCTTTAATTGGCGCCACATTCAACAAGACGCCTGCTGAATATGTAGATGACTAATATAAAATGTTAGATAAAATGTCAGGGATAATAATAATATATAGTGCAATATGCACTATATGTAAAACATAGACCTACTTAATGTCATTAGATTAGATTTGGACTGATGAAGCAGAACAGAATTTACAAACCTGCTTCTCTTTCACTGATTGGTCTGTTTTTGAAGCTGCTGCCAACGATCTGGACGCGCTCACCGAGACTTTAACATCATATATCTGTTTCTGTGAGGATTTGTGCATTCCTACCAGGACTCGTTTAACATACAACAATGAGAAACCATGGTTAACTGCAAAACTCATCCAGCTCCGTCAGGCCAAAGAAGATGCTCGCAGGAATGGGGAAAGAGTTTTGCACAAACAGGCCAAATACACACTGGAAAAGGAGATCAGAGTGGCAAAGAGGAATTATTCCGAAAAGCTAAGAACTCAGTTCAACTCTGGTGATGCAGCAAAGTCTGCAAGACATCAACAGATGCATGGGATCTATTGCAGGTTTGCGAGAACACCATTCACACCTCCTGCAACCTGCAGATGAAGAAGTTCAACCTGCCACAGGAGCTGCTGGTACAGTTCTACACAGCAATCATTGAATCCGTCCTCTGTACTTCTATAACTGTCTGGTTCGGCTCAGCTACCAAATCTGACCTCAGACGACTGCAGAGGGTAGTCAGGACTGCTGAGAGAATCACTGGAACATCTCTCCCCACTGTACTTATCCAGAGTGAGCAAAAGGGAAAGAAAGAAAATGACTCTGGACCCCTCACACCCAGCACACTCCCTCTTTAATCTGTTGCCGTCTGGTCGACGCTACAGAGCACTTAGCACCAAAACAACCAGACACAGGAACAGTTTCTTCCCCCAGGCAGTCCATGTCATCAACACATAACAATTTAATTTTTCCACATATCATCAAACATGTACAAACACTTCTTCTTACTTGAATGTCTATATTATATATAGTGTTGTTGCTATTTTGTAGACTATTATGTATATTTGCATATTCTTTTTATTATTTGTGTCTTGTCTTGTCATTCTGCTTCACTGTAAAGCTCTTTCATAAAAAAAGTAAACATACCTTGCAATAAAGTTCATTCTGCTCTGATTAATGTGCAGTTCAATTGTTATGAAACAACTTACTCAAGACGAAAGACAACAAAGTTTGGTTTATTGTCGCATTATCCAACTCTGTCTCACAATCAATTCGTGCATGATTTATGAGGTGGCTATGACCTCATTTGGGTAAGTTTAGGGGTGGGGTTAGGGGTAGCTCATTCTATGCAAAAATCAAAATCATACGAATTTGTATGATTGAGGTTGGGGCGAATTCATACTAATTAACTACCTCGTAAAATATGTACGAATTGCCATGAGATGGGATTGAATGATCTAATACAGTTAAAGTGTGACTGAAACGCTTTTGAGGTCCGTGTCGGTCAGGGTAAAATTATAATGTAATGACATTAAGTACGTTATCATAACTGCCATCTAATTTGCACAGTCTCTCTCTCTTAATGTGAGAGCCGGTGTGTGTGTGTGTGTTATCCATCTGTGTTTGCTTGTAGGGTGGATGCGTGACTGGTAATTCAGTGTTCAAAAACAAATACCATTTATAATGCATTGAGTGTGAATAAATATTTAGTAATTCTGTCTAGGATAATCCTCTTCTTCCATATTCAAAACCTCACAGATGTGCGTGTTATTATACGCAAGTCGCCGTTTAAACGGTGAAGTTATATTCCAATGAATAATCTTAAAGCAAATTCAAATAATAGTTCAAAGTTCTAAACTCTGATTGGACAAGCTGTTTGGAATGTTCAGTAGATTCTAAAGTGATGCGGTGAGTTGCTATGTTGCTTGGCAACCATAAACAGTCCACTGTACAGTTACACTGACATGTTTATTCATATAGGTGATGTTGTGATGATTCTTACTTCCGTTGAGCATTTCGAGGGCTTTTAACAGTGCTTCTGTACAGATGTTCTTGAAGTTCGTAGTGGATGTTAAAAAAAAAATGTTTGTGTGTTTTAACTTCAAAGCACTGCTTCCAACTCCATAATCAATACTAACACTTCCTCCATTATGGATAATGTAATCATATTTTACCAAAGGTTTGAAGTATTAAACACCTTAAATTATGGATTACTTGTGGATTATTGTGATGTTTTTAGCTGCTGTTTGGATTTTATTCTGAAGGCACCCATTCACTGAAGAGCATTTTTCCGAATCTGATGAAGAAACAAACTCGTCTACAACATTGACTAAGGGCGAATATATTTACTGCAATTTTACAGTAAAATTGGGTGAACTGTAGTTAAAAGGAAAAACACTATTTCTTTAAACCCTGTTGTACTGTAAATGTTCTTGAAATAAATGCGTTTTGATATAAGAAATGCTTAGATGTTTGTACTTAAAAACAAGATGTTTTGGCAGTAATAAAAATGTGAATATGAAGACAAAATAGTTAATTTGGCTCTACACAGTCATTTGAGATGCCCTGCGGTCTAAACACACTCCAGAGATCAGTGCTAATGCTGAGAACGGCATGCTAACACGTCGCAGCATGCGTGCCGGAGCAGGTTGAGCTCTAATGTGTGCCTCAGGTGTTTCCTCTGTCTGTAGGGCGCTGGGACATAGAGTTTCTTCTGTCAGGGGTCAGAGGTGACTGTGCATTCAGTTACTGTCCTGAGACTCGATTGGCTTAATTACAGACTGTAAGTATGTCGTTAGTGGGTGGTTAAATGCCTTGGCTTTTGAGTTGTGATGATAAAGGAGCAGCGACAGAGAGAGTTCTGACTGGACTGACAGCATTCCTGCTCCACCACACACCAAACACTCATGCATTTACACACCTGTTATACAGGTGCAAGAGCAGATGAATATTTATATAGAGATCTCAGACACTGCATGTTCCTGACTTCATTATGTTTTTGAATCGAATGGCGTTCCGATGAATTTTAGTTGATGTATGAATAATGTTCACACAAACAAACAAACAATACTTACTGGATACCTGCATTTTTTAGCATTTCGATCAAGCATACATTCATGCAAAGGCAGGCACTTTTATCCAAAGCGCATTAATGCATTAACTTGCACTGAAAAGTTTTTGAATAAAGGTTGAAATGTTTGGAATAATAGTATTTTTTTATGGTTTTGAAACAAGTCTCCTCTGCTCACCAAGGCTGCATTATAATTATGATTATTATTATTAGTCATTTAGCAGATGCTTTGGCAAGTCTCAGTTAGCCTAACACAATACATTTTTTTTCTAAGAATACAAGTAGATCGAATATAGTAAAAAGGTGTGTTTAAGAAAGAATTTATTTATAAATAAAAAGAAGACAGACAAATAAAATTGAACAAGAAAGAGAAGACAAGTGGTCCAACAACTGAGCCCTGAGGCACCTCAATAGATGTTGTGGATGGATACCTTATCTACTGTATATCTATACTATTTTGGTTTAGAAATACAGTAAAAATTGTAAAATAAATGTTTTAACAATTTTTAAATAATAGTTTTTTTAATGTGAATATATTGTAAAAAAGAAAAAAGAAAAAAAAGAAATGTATTCTTGTGATGCAAAGCTGAATTTTCAGCATTGTAACTCCAGTCTTCAGTGTCTTCTGCTTTTGGTTGTTGAAAAATACAGTAACAACTGTAAAAATTTAGGAATTTAATTTCTTTTTAACAATTTCAAATAACAGCTTTCCATATAAATATATTGTAAAATGTAAATGATTTCTGTGATACGCAGCTGAATTTTCAGCATAATTACTCCAGTCTTCAGTGTCACACGATCCTTTAAAATATGATGATTTGTTGCTCAAGAAACATTACTGATGTTGAAAACAGTTTTTATTTTGTCTTTACTGTCACTTTTAATCGATTGAATTCCTCCTTGTTGAATAAAAGTATTTAGTCCGTTCGAAACAGGGGCTTTTGAACAGTAATAATCTATTTATGCATTAAAATCTGCATTTCTATGTGCTCCGCGACACATGATTGCTCTTCCTAGTGATGTTCAGCAGGTCAGTCAATCAGGTTTTTCAGAGGATGGTGAAAGTGCAGAAGAGGTAGAGTTTGCTGGAGGAATTCAGAGGGCAGGAACAGGTACGTCCAGTCTGACACACCTGTTTCAGGGGCGGAGCCACAGCAGATGACAGACAACCATAACACAAGACCTCGACAGCTCAGAAACGCACAGACACCGAGACGGATCGCAGACACAGCACGAGGGATGTTTAAGAAAAAGGAATCATACAGTCTTGCCAAGGCCGAGCAGTGAGTTTCCTTCAGTTCTTGTTTCTCTCATAAGATGTTTATACCTGTGACAAGGACATTACGGGTCATTAGATCACGGACACACACCCGAATGAATGACAGATCTGCCTAAAGGCGTGTAGAGTAGAAACAGACTGCTATAGCTGTGAGTTGACTGGATTTGTGTGATAATGTGGAGTGTGCGATTTATCTTTATGGCAGGGCAGGGCTGTATCTCACACACTCGGGTCATTGAGTAATCTGGACGTTTCATTGGAGATAATGTACCGTACAACTGGCGTTATTGCAAAATAATGCATGACGGGCTGATCCGTGTCTTTGGCCGATAATGATTGTACCTGATTATCCTGCTCGTTACGTGACTAATTAACACAGAATTCAACAAATAGAGCGTGAAAAACTGAAATTCATTTATTTTGAAGCTAGAAAAACCAGTAGTTCTTGACAATAAGATTGGAATTGTTAGCATTGCATTAGTTGACATGACCTGACAATGAAGAAAAGCATGTAATAATCTTAGTTGACAGTCATTTCAATATTTACTAATGCATCAAAATTTCTGTTCATTTACTTAATGTGCCTGAGCTGGCATCAACTAACAATGAACAATTGTATTTTCTAAATACATTTACAAATGTATTGCTCAACTGATGACATCTTATTATAAAATAAATGTTTCTGTCATGTTAGAAGTTTTATTTTAAACTTATATTGGCACAGATGAATAAATACTGTTCCATATGTAATGCTATAGAACTGTTAAATATATTATATACAAATATACAAATGTTATTCATATTTTTTTTCAAAATCAGATAAGCCTTAATTAAAGTTTTTTTTAATTATATTTATGTACTAACTAATATTATCAACGTGCAATACAGCTACAAATGTATTTCCCGACTATTGCCTATGGCCTTTGTTATAAAGTGTTACTGAAAGCGGATGCAGATATTTGACCCTGGAGTGAAGGTGTCGGCCAATCAGAGCGCAGGATTCTGACATGCAGCTGACAGATAGTGAGGGGAACTAGTTATGACTGTGAGTGACTTGTCTGACCGTTTAATGGTGTGTCGTGTGTACTGTGTGGGATGGGACATTAACTACAGTGTATTCTCAGTAAATGAGTTCATGTGTCATATACAAACCGACCGGAGAGACAAAGATGCTGTAGAAGAGTTATCAGACACGCCTCATTTTACACATGCATGCAGGTTGAATGACATTATTAATTATGGACTAGGAGATTTAAAAATGGTGGAATATCATTTTTTCTTCATATAAATCTTACATACTATTACATAAATTTTAACCTGCTGAATAAAACAAGTTCATGTTTAGTCTGATGGCATCTCGTGTTATCTTAAGACATACTCAGCGAAACTGAACAGAACAATTCAAGTCAGTGAAGCGCATTTTATTTTATTTTATTTTATATTTTAATAATAATAATAATAATAATAGTTTAATTTACATGGCACTTTCCCTTTTTATTTGATTATATTTTACTTTTAATTTTATATTGTTTTTAGTCAGTTTTAATTATATTATTAAGACAATTATCAATTTATTTAATCATATATTTATATTTTATCATTTATATAGTTTTTTATTTGAGATATTTCAAATTATATTTAGCATTTTATTTTATTTATATTATATTTATAATATTTTGTATTTAATTTTTTACATGTAATTTCATATGTAATAATTTAATTTAGTGTTAAATAATTTAATGCTTTTTTTATTTTTATTTTATAAATTATATTTTACATTTAATTGTATTGATATTATAATCTTTTATATATACCGTACCGTCCCCTGTCAACCTGAGGCAGTTAACTATAGGTGGGAGAACAGGGAGCTGTTGTACAGTGTGTGTTAAGTGAGTCACGTCTATTATTTGACACTGAAGCGATCGTGTTTGTGCTGTTTGTGAGCCGCTTTTGTGTTCATGATCAGCCCGTGTAAAGATGGGTGTGTTGTTTAAAGCACCGGTTCTTCTCTCTCTCTGTGTGTGTGTGTGTATTAGGAGGTGTGTGTTTAACCCAGAATGTAATTGTGTGTTAATCAGTGTGAGTTATTCTCTTCCTCATGCTGATGCATCAGTGATTGTTGTAATTGACTGATGGCTAATTGTTTTGTCCGAAAGAGAAAAATCTGCCTTTGTTTAAGCTCGAGCAGTAACATAAGAATAAGCTCAGGTGTGTGTGGCGTGTCAGTTTCACCAGACAGTCACTAATATTTCACTTTCCTCTCCTTATTAATACACTCTCAGTCAACAGTGTTTATTTTATGTGTGTATGTATATATATATATATATTGTGTGTGTTTGTGTTTGGTGGTAAATGTGGTAAAAAAGTGGCAAATATGATCTTTATGAATATAAATTGTGAATAAGACCATTGCATGACGTTTGACTGATGAAGTTTTATTACAAATACTTCATGCGGTGTCTCAGTATAACTAGTAATGGCACAGTGTTGTTGAATGGCACAGAGGAGAGCAGAAAGACCCGCACGAACTTTGTATCCCTTCTCAGAAGTGTCTGACCTTTGACCTGTAATCAGCCGCATGCTTGATTGTGTAAAGACAGCGATTCAGGCTGTGACTTTATACAGCTGCAGCGGAGATTCCTCAAGAACAGAGCAGGAATTCCCAGAGTTCCACCTCAACATTCCACAGACACGCCCACACACCTGTCAATCACTCTCTCTCTCTCAGTGTCTCTCTCTCTCCCTCTCTCTCTCTCAGAAGGGTGTGACGCCGTTGCGTAAACGCCTGCAGGAAAGTCAGAACTATAAACACACAGATGAGCTCACAGGACGAGTGACTGACAGATGTAGATTAACGTGGGCGACGGAGAAAGTAGAAACTGAACTTTGATGAAATGACTCTGAGTGTTAAACACACACTTGAGCTGTAGATGCGAGTGTTTCTGCAGCAGGTGGAGCGTGAGCAGATGTGAATGAGGTGTTTATAGAGCCGCAGTGGTGCTGAACGTCTCTCTCATGTTTTCATCTGTTCAGGTCACAGGCCAATGACATGCTGGTGTTGAGCTCACGCCTGCAGCAGAACGCCGACCAGGTGGAGAAGAATGTCCTGCTGGCCGACAAACTGCTGCTGGAGGCAAGAACACACACACACACACACACACACATATATATATATATATATATATATATAGAAGTACAGTTCAGTCATTAAACTCTAGATGGTGCAGGCTGATGGCTATTGAAGGGTTAGTTCACCCAAAAATGTTGTTCCAAACCCATAATACCTTTCTTCAGAACATCTTCAGAACAAAAATGAAGATATTTTTCATAAAATCAGAGAGACATCAGCTCTTCTGACAGAAACACAATCGAAGTATTATGGACATTACCTAATTTGTATTTATTGTTATTAAATCAAATGATTATTTATTTAATTAGTAGCTATTTAGATTATAATAAAGATGACATTAATCACATCAAAGCATGAATGAAATATTATCCAAACCGTTAAGCCAGCATGTCTAAGATGTGTGTGTGTGTGTTTTGTTTGTGCGATCAGGATCTGGAGAACAAGCGTGCTGGCTCTCCTCTAAAACAGCAGGGTCCGGCCGCGGAGAACCTGTCTCAGGCTGAGATCTTACTGAAGGACCTCTTCATGGACCTCAGCAAAGCCAAAAAACTGCAGCACCCTCAGGCCAGCATGATCGAGCAGGAGTGAGTCACAAACACAAACACACACTGTACCCTCGAGCGAGCGCTCAGCACTAACTCTTTCCCCCGTGTGTGTGTATGTGTAGTGTGAGTAACCTGCACGAGCGCTGGTCCAAGTACTGCAGCACCTACAGAGATCTGTACGGCCAGCTGCA
The DNA here is from genome assembly GCA_032359395.1 of Enteromius anoplus. Taxonomy (NCBI): domain Eukaryota; kingdom Metazoa; phylum Chordata; class Actinopteri; order Cypriniformes; family Cyprinidae; genus Enteromius; species Enteromius anoplus. The sequence continues at coordinate 1,312,770 of JAUMHG010000035.1, forward strand.
CGAGCTCTACCTGCCGCCCGGAGTCGACTGGAGCAAGCTGCTGTCAGACAAACAGGTAATGCACACTACTTCTGACTGTGTACAGGACTGTGTACGAGTGACAGAGAGAAGTGAGAGGAAAAATACTGTTAAACGAGGTTCAAACGTGATGTGACGCGAGACCCTGCTGACATCTGTGATTTAAAACAGGCTTTTCAAACCCAGATCAAGACAAACTATAGCAAGTGACATGGAGAAGTATAAAATAATTAAAAAATAAAATAAAATAAATTTAATAATAATAATAATAAAATAAGATTAAAAAACATTAAAAAATATTCAAATGAATAAATAATAGGTAATAAAGTAATAATAAATATATGATTAAAATATAATATAAAATTATATTAAAACATATAATATAAAATATAATATTAAAATTATAAATGAGATAAAAACAATAGAAACAAATGAATAATAAATAATTGTTTGAAAGAAATACTGACATAAATATGAATACAACAAATATAATAAATATATACAGTGCTATAACAGTACAGTATGATCATAAAAAAGATATTTTCTGCAAAATATCTTTGACGTATAAATACTGATAAATAAATAAATATTAGAGTAAGGCAAAAACAACCAAATTAAAGTCAAACAAAAACAATGAAAGAATTAATGAAGACATTAATAAATAAAAAATACATTAAGAAATATTTAATAATTTATTTTAAAAGTTGAATAAATGTCACTATAACTACACAGTTCTACAATAGGAATATATATATATATTATATATATAACAGAATAGAAACTATAATATTTTAGACATGTAATTTCATGTTTTTCAAACATTTATGGAGTTGAGAGATAATACAGCTGCCTCGTGTTTGGGAACTGGTGGATTCTAACAGATGAAAAACTGCTTTAAAGCATCGGAACCAAAACACAGATCTGAAGAAGCTTTCATGAAACACCAAGAGCTCTCTTCATCTCCAAACAACTTTATAGCCTAGTGTGTGTGTGTGTGTGTGTGTTTCAGAAGCTGATTCAGGGAGATGTTTACGGTCCCACTCTGTCTGATGTGGAGAAACAGATCGCAGCCCATAACATCCTGCATAAACAGATCGAGGTGTATCGCTCGGCCCTGGAGAGCAGCGGAGTGAGTCTCACACACACACACACTTTTACAAGCTCTGTGAACATCAGATTCATTTGACTGATTTCAGAGAATGCCTTTAGCATGACACTCATTTAATTCATTTTCTTTCATTTTTTCCTTTCAGTTGAGAGCTAGTAGAATAATTCTGGAATAAAAAAATGATAATTTTCACACGTTTTTACAGATTTTAATAATGCATTAGTAAATAATTTAACTCTTTAATCTCTTTATCCTCACATTAAGGTTAGAGTGCTGTAGAAGTGTGGTTTATTATTAATGGTAACTAATGTTAAATGCATTATTGCTATTTTTTGACAAGTACAGCTGTCTTATAGTTATATTACAGTGTTTTAGTGTTGATACTATTAATGCTTGTAGAGTGGACTTCAATGTTGACATTTTCCTTTCCTCACAGGATAACTCCTCCGCTCTTCAGAAGCAGTTTGCAGATCTACAGGTAAGACTTTCTGAAGTCTTCATTAAATGCTTTTATAAAGCCATGTGAAAGGGCACTGCAGTGAGTGAGTGTGTGTGTGTGTGCAGGAGGCGAGCAAGCAGCGCCGGCAGCATCTGGCGTCTCTCTATGAGTTCATGCACAGCTGCAGTAGAGAGCTGCTGTATCTGAGCGAGCAGCAGCACAAGATCATCAGCAGAGACTGGAGCGAGCGTCTGATGGACAGCGCCGGGGTGCGCATGGACTACGAGGTGAGAGCCTGCGTTTAAAGAGACAGCTCACCCAAAAATCACACTCCTGCCATCATTCAAACCTGTAGCAGTTACGTTCTTCAACGCAAAAGAAGATACTTTGAAGAATGTTGGCAACCAAACGATTTCTGGTCATTCTTCTGAATATCTTCTTGATGTTTTTTACTTCAGTTATCATATGAAGGACTTTCATGAATGTGTTTCAGAGGTTTAAGAACAACGGTCTGTTGTCACACGAGAAGGAAGTGAGCAAACTACAGGAGGACGCCAGCGTGCTGATTGAGGACAAACACCCCGGGTCATCCGCTGTTAAGGTATTCAATCATTCATTCGTTTATTTGTTTGTTCCTTCAGTCAGTCAGTGATTCGTTCATTCATTTGTTCATTCAGTCAGTCATCGATTCATTCATTTGTTAGCTTGCTTACAAGTTCATCTAATCATCTAATTGGTTGGATCATTTGTTCATTCACACACACTAATTGATGTATTTGTTTATTCACTTCCTCGTTCATTTCTTAACTTCTTGAAATTATTCGAATCCCGACTGGCTCTGTCTCGCTGTCACTGATTCACTGAATGAATGTGATTCTCGTCTGTTTCAGTCGTACAGCGCAGACGTGTCCAGAGAGTGGCAGCGATTCCTGAATCTGTGTCTGTGTCAGGACACACACCTGGACAACGTGGAGGCATACAAGAAAGTATGCAAACACACACGCACACATCATGAGAAATTCAGCCGAGCGTTTACTGAAGCAATGTGTTCTTTGATCTCAGTATCAGCTGGATTTGGAGACGTTCACTGAGTCGCTGAAGAGAATCAAATCCTCGACCGAACCATCAGCACTGAACAACATGAGCAACCCTGAGATCCTGCTGACTCTGGAGGTCAGATACACACACACACACTCACACACACATCGCAATATATTAATAATACGGTGTGATTAATGAGTGTGTGTTTGTGTTCAGGGCGAGGAGAGGTCCATCATGAGGAACGAGCAGCGTCTGGCGGATCTGAGAGAGCTTTGCACCAGCATTGCTCCTCTACACCTGCGCCGGAGCACCGCCAACAACCCCATCGGCGCCATCGCCCTGTGTGACTGGAGCACTGACAAGGTACCGTCCATATGATGTTGCTAAAGATTTGTACAGGCCATCAGTGGAGAGTGTAGCGTACTAAACGTGGGGCAGTCGTGGCCTAATGGACAGTGAGTTGGACCCAAAGGTTGTGGGTTCGAGGCCCATGTCTGGCAGGCATTGTGGGTGGTGTTAGTGAATAACCAGCGCTCTCTCC
>JAUMHG010000035.1:1316530-1354360 GCA_032359395.1 Enteromius anoplus
ATGACAGCAAATTTGTTCATTTTTAGTTTACATGTGTTTAGCTTCAGTTATTTTAGTACATCAACTTAAAACAACAATATGAGGCAGCACTTCACATTTTCACATTGATGTTTATTTTATTTCAATAAAATTTATTTTTTAAGGGTTTTAGTTAAAAGATACTTGACTCAAAAGAGATCATTCCCTGAAAATATATTCCAAGATGTAGATTAGTTTCTTCATCACATTTGGAGAAATGTAGCATTAGCAAGTGCACCAGAGATCATCTGCAGTGAATGGGTGATAGTCCAAACAACTGATAAAAACATCACAACAATCCACACCACTCCAGTCCATGAGCTGCATGTTTGAAGATATTTTAAACTGTTCAAAATATGTGGGTGTATTTCAGTGTGAGATGACCTTTATCGCTGGAAGAAGTGTTATTATGGATTATGGACTCAAATTTTAGACTCCATAACGTGTTTCTCTCAAGCATGGAGATTTTCACAAGACATTAACTGAAGGACTGATTGACTCTCCATTCACTGCAGAACATCCAATGATGAGACAGTGATGCAATGCTACATTCCTCCAAATCAGACGAAGAAACCAACTCTTGAATGATATGAGGTTGAGATGTCATATTAAATTTGATTTGTAAATGATGTTGTTCCTCCTGGTAGTCGCTGTGGCCACCGTTCCCGACAGCGCGAAGGCCGGCCTCATCGATGGTCGCCTGGAACAGCTCTATTCAGACCTGCTGAAGTTAGAGAAGGACATCCAGAACCGAATGAGGTCTCCGTTAGATCGCACTGCACCCATCGGAGATCTATCTGCCAGAATCAAAGATCAGGATGTAAGAGCGGGAAACAAAACCAAAAGATTTTTGAGTCTAAATGTGATTATTTAAGTCACTTAGTGACTTTGGTTTGATCTCTCCAGGGTTTTGTCATGATTCTGAAGAACCTGGAGGCTGAGAAAGCATCGGCTCAAAGGGAGATGGAGCCCCTGATATCCCAGAAACCCCTGGGGCCCACCACATCCTCGCTGCCTCTAAAACTGAGCAAAGTTAGTAACAAGATCGATGACATCACCGCACTCTCTGATCTCTACAACAAGAAGTAAGTAATTCATACAAGCAAGGCTTCATAAAGTACAGTGGTACTGTGGGTCATACTATGATAAAAACATGGGATTATTTCCTTAGGGCCACATCTTCCGTGTTCCTGGAGAAACAGATCAAGAAGGTGGACAACATGCTGACGGAGTTCGAGGATCAGTTGGCCGCTGACACAGGTGTCTTAGATGAGCCCAACGCCATCCGCATCCACTCCAAACAGCTGCAGGTAAACACTTTTTATACCAACATAATGTTGATATGAATCTTCATCTATAATATTACAGGGATGTTTCAGCCAAAAACAGACAATGAGAAATTCTGGCATCATTTACGTTCTTAAATATACATTTATTTATTTTTAATAGTTAAAAAAATAAAGTACCTTAAAAGGTGGTCAGAATCACTATGATAAAAAAGAAGTTTATTTATATTTGTTTTAAAAAGGATTAATTAAATGGATCCAAAATCCTGAATTAAAAAATGTCATTTTCCACCAAAATATAAAGCAGCACAACGGTTTTCAATATTGATGATAATAAAAAATGTTTCATATTAAATATTCATTTCAAATCATCATATTAGAATGATTTCTGAAGGATCATGTGACACTCAATATGTAGTAATATGTCACAGTAATACAGTTTTTACTGTGTATTTGGAACAAATTAATGCAGCCATGATGAGCAGAAAAGAGTTTTTTAAAAACTGACCCCAAACATCTGAACAGACTTTCAAAAATGCAGACCATACTTTGTTATTAACACTCCAGGGTTGCATTTCAGTGTAAACCAAAAAGGAGACTTATACATTAACATCATGTTTATTGTTGTACCTGTATGAATGGTCATGTGCCATTTTCAGTTGTGTGGACGGAGATCTTTTATGAAATGCAGTGCCTTAATGTTGAAATAAAAGCATGAATGGTTTTTAATTTGGTAAAAATTCCCTTTGTAAGCAATGTAGTAATGTTTCTGTATACATGTAATTGTTTTTTCTTTAGATCATGAGTAAAGATGTTGCATTCAAGAAGGATGACATCCAGCAGTTGAACCGTGAGCTGGAAGTCACAGAGCAGGCATGCAGCTCCCTGCAGAAGAGCTTCCAGGAGTATTGCCCTGACATCCGCCATCAAGAGACCGAGGTCAGGCGCTTGAGGAATCGCTACTCTAACATCAACAGTCAGCTGCAGCAAAGGTGAAATGTCATAAAAAGCCTTTTCTTGTTTATGTTGATATCTTTTTTGTTTTCGGAGGCAAGTCTGCTTTTTTTTTACAGTGCTACAGAATTTTAAACTCAAAAAAAACTTTTTACTTCACAGGGCGACTCTGTTGCAAGAGGCTGTCAGTAAAAATCAGGAATTTAACAGTGCCATCCAGTCGCTCACTGCTTTCCTTATCAATATGCCCAATAACAAAGTTCGGCCTGGTGAAAGTGTGTCACAAATCTATGCCAAGCAAAACTCGCAGAAGGTCAGTATAAAGTCTTATTAACATGTTTTGAAACAGTTTACATTGCTTTATTATTATTATTATTATTATAATATAATCTTCAATATTTTTCATGTGAAAACAACTATAAGCTATTAGGATATTTACGGTTTGTTTTTTGCTATTCTGTTTAGTTCCACTAGTTGAATGGAAATTGCATGCATTACATTTAAACATCTTTAATACGTTGAATTTACAGTCAATGTAAGTTTGTTTTTGGTTGCAGAGAGCAGTTGAAGACATCAAGAGAAAGCAGGATGATGTAAACCGTGTGGTGAAACTTTCTCGTGAACTGCAGGATGTTCTCAACGTATGATGGCCCTCTTGAACATTTGCACAATTCACATGTCAATGCTAGCATGAATGCAAATGTTCTATTGCTTCTGTGTCTTCAGGAGTATGAGCTGAATTCAAACAAATACCGCAGTGCATTGGGAAAACCAGAAATAACCAAAAAAAGAAGTGATTACATCACGCTGGCTGAAGCTGTGCAAAAAAAGGTAGGTTGCTTTGCCATAAGACAATAATAATGACTTATTGTTTATGTACATTTCCAAATATCTGTACAATTGGCTACTTTTTAGGAAAAGGATGTTGTGAACCTTTACTCTGAAGTATCAGCAGAGAATAATCAACTACTGAATCAAGTGATCTTGGCCAAGGACCTCATCAACAAGGTACTGACTTGGAATAAATAACAAGTTAATGCCAAATGTTGTTGAAGGGTCTACAGCTACCATAAACTTCTTAACTTGAGCTAAACAAATCTTTATTTGTATTCCAGAATGATGAAATTGTGAGCCATGTGGTGGTGAGGCAGCAACTGCAGATGCAAAGTCAGCAGAGGGACATGGACGAAGTTGACGGTCTGAAGCAAGAGCTAGCTGAGGAAATATCTCGCCGCAGTCATGCCGAGAATGATTTATCCACCTACAGGAAACGGATGGTGTCCTTGAGGAGTCGGAGAGGCGTGGAGCGAGTGGAAGAAAAGGAAACGGTGCATTACTACCGTGATGCGAAGCTGGAGGCCGACTTGGAAACGCTGAAGAGTAGGATAACCGAAGAGATATACAAACGCTCTCAAATGCAGACTGAAATTGAGATTGTCAACCAAAAAATTGTCAGTCGTGAGCGAGAGATTATCGAAGTGAAGCCCAAGCTTGTAACAAAAATTTTTACAGAAATTGAGCGTGATCCCAAATTGGATATTGAAGCTGCGAGGATCAGGGAGCTCATACTCAAATTAAAGGAGGAAATTCGAGTACACGAGAGTGAAACGGTACACATGAGAACAGAAGTTACTGTCTTGGAGACCAAGAGGCCAGTAATAAAAGAGAAAGTGGTCCTGAAAGAGGTTGTGAAGCTGGAAAAAGATCCTGAAATGCTGAAATCTGTGATTATCTTGAAGAACGAGATCTCAGATGAGGGTATCAGATGCAAGAACCTGAACGATCAGATATTTCAGATTAGGAGTCAGATCAATAATCTGGAGAGGATTATTCCAACTATACAACCGAAAACTATCATCAAAGAGGTGAAAAAAATTGAGCAGGATGCCGATCTCCTACAGGAGTCCAAAACTCTTCGTGTCCACCTGCAAGAGCTCATCCAAGAATACAGTATTTTGATGAAAGAGTTCTCCAGCCTTCAGCTCCGCTACAGCCAAGTGGAGACCATCAAACAAAAGGTAGAGTTTAATGAGATCATCCATGAGATATTTAGAATTGACCCTGAGACAGAAATGGAACTGAGACGGCTGAGAAATGAGCTTCTTGAAATAAGCAGACGCCGTACTAGCATAGAGAATGAAATCAATGTGATCATGGTGGATCTAAAGACTCTGCGTGCCGAAAAGCCCAAGGTTGAACTGAAGGAGGTGACTCGAGAGTTGGTGAAAGAAGAGAGGAGTCCTGAAATTGTCAAAGAAATTAAGAGGTTGAATGAGCAGCTTACCATTTTGAGAACCAACTATGACTCCACTATGAATCGGGTGATTCGTCTACGCAAGGACAGAGATGAGTGGAAGGCCGAAAGATCGAAGGTGGAGAACAAAGTGGTGACCAAAGAACTGATAAGGTATGAAAATGACCCTCTTCTGGAGAAGGAAGCCGAACATCTCAGGAAGGAAGTACGTGAGGAAGTTCTGCGTCGTCGAACTGTTGAGGAGAATGTGTTTGACCTTCAAAACAAGTATATTGTGCTGGAGAGACAGAAACCAGAAGAAAGGGTTGTGGTTCAAGAAATTGTGCGCCTCCAGACGGATCCCAGTCAGATTTTCGCCCACGAGAGGTTAGTCAGGACCTTGGAAGAGACCATCAAGGGTCGTAGGCAGCTTGAACTGGAAGTGCAGCAGATGAGATCTATAGTTCTGGAGCTGGAGAAGAAGCTGGAGCTTGTGGATCGGCAGAAGAAGATCCTAGTAGAGACAGAGCTGAGACAAATCAAGGCTAGAATCTATGAACTTGAAACTTGCCCAACGCCTGTTGAGGAAAAGATTGTTATAGAGGAGGTTTTGAAAGTTGAGAGAGACCCTACAGTTGACAAACGAATCACTGACCTTCGTACTACCCTAGAAAGTGAGAGTGCCAGCTTTACTCGCCTGGAGAGAGATATTCGAAACCTCAAAATCAGGATAGAGTCCCTGACCAAAGAGAAGTCTGTAGAGAGGGTCATCCACAAAGAAGTCATCAGGGTTGAGAAGGACCAAGCGGTGGAGACAGAGAGAGAAAACCTCAGAGCTCAACTTACCCAGTTGAAGAATGCAAGAGCCCTCAAAGAAGAAGATCTTCTGCGACTCAACAACAAAATCACTCGAATTCAGACAACCAGAACCAATTTCTCTCAAGAGGAGACCACCTTGATTGTTTACAGGGATAGAATCAAGAAAGAGCAAAACGAACTTCTCCAGGAGTTGAGAAGACTGGAGTCTCAAAAGCAGGAGATCACCATAACTTTCCAACATCAATCCAAAATCTTGAGTGAGAGAAACCAAGTCAACAGGCAAAAGACCATCAAGATGGAGTCTGAGATACAGCGTTTGGAGAGAGAAATCCTGGAAGTCAAAGAGCTTATCAACCAGCGGGAAATTACTATCATGGACCTCCACAAACAAGCAAAGGCAGCGCAACATACAGAGACAAACACCAGAGAGACCAACGTCTCCACCAAAATCACTATTCTGGACCCAGAGACTGGCAAAGACATGTCACCCTATGATGCCTATCTTGAGGGTCTGATTGATCGCAATCAGTACATCCACCTTCAAGAACTTGAGTGTAGCTGGGAGGAAATCACAACCACTGGTCCTGAAGGTGAGACCACGCTTTTGCAGGATCGTAAAAGCGGAAAGCAGTACTCCATCACTACGGCTCTGCAAAATGGCAGACTGACCCAGTATGACCTTCAGCGCTACAGAGAGGGCAAAATGTCCATTTCAGAGTTTGCACTTCTGGTTGCAGGGGACACAAAAACAAAGTCCTTCCCTCCTACTACACAAACAACAACTGTTCAGACAATTGCTCCAACAAACTCCTCGACATTGACAGGCCGCTTATCCTACTCCAGCAATAGCAACTTGAACTCGTTGGTAACCACCAGTGGAGATGACCTCTTCCCCATTTCTGGTATCTTAGATGTCACCACAGACAGCCGCATGTCCGTACGAAGTGCTCTAACACGCAAACTGATTGATCAAGACACAGCGATGAGGCTTCTGGAAGCCCAGGCCGCTACCGGAGGTATTGTGGACCTGAACAAGAAGGACAAGGTGTCCATTCACAAGGCAGCTGAACGTGGATTGATCGATTCAAGCCAGCTTCCCAAACTCCTCAGTGCTCAGAAAGCCTTTACTGGTTTTGAAGACCCTGTGTCCAAAGAGCGAATGTCAGTGGGAGAAGCCGCCCGCAGGGGATGGATCCCCAACGACAGTGCCATGTGGTTCATGGAGGCACAGGTGCTGACTGGCGGACTAGTAGACCCAAAACGAGCAGGTCGCATTGAAATGCAGAATGCCGTCGATACAAAACTGATCGACGCATCCGTGGCCAAAAAACTTCAAGACGATTCCGCCTTTGTGAAGAACGTGACCGACCCCATCAAGAAGGATACGATCACATATAAGGAGGCCATGGCTCGATGCAAGAGAGACCATAGCACAGGGCTGCTCCTGCTCCCAGCTGCCTCAACTGACACTGTTGACGCGCCATCCTATTCCAGCTACAAATTTTCCAGAAGATGAAGATCACACGCAAGAGAGAAACAGATTTAAGTTCTGCATAGTAAGGGACTCCTGATTTTAGGGCTTTTTTCCGTAAACATATATAAGATAATCTCTGGAGCCTCTCATACTTAAACTTTTTTTTTAATCTTCTTTCTTTTCTTTTTTTTAAAACACTCTTTCAGTTGCTCATTATTTTCTGGTTTATCTTGATGAATGGGTTGCTTCTTGAACTTCATATATTAAAAAGCCCTGTTTCATACCTACCAAGTCACTGTCTATGTATTAATTTTCAAACTATGAAAAGTGAATTTTTTTACAGTAAAGTCAATCTCTAAAGGAAAACGCTCAATAGCAGGGATTCATGAACCCCTAGAGGTTTGAGAGTGAACTGCAGGATACTTGTGAGTTAACAAAAAACAATTAATCATAAAAAAATATGAATCAAGAACATACTAAGTGAAATTTTCTTTCCTCTCCAATAGTAATAATATAATAATTGCAGTGCTTTTACTGATTCACATGTCACTTTACACATGAAAAACAACACATATACATAAATGTTTACCATTTGAAATTTTATTTCTCTTTTTCATAAAAATGTAGAACTTCGGAAAAATATAGAATTTTTTTTAATTTATTTATCTATTATATCTATCTATTATATCGAATTATATTTAAACATCACAGTACAGTTGCAATCATATGCACATTTTTAATTTGCTAATAAATCAAAGCACTTTTAATCTGATTGTTCCCCCCTGGTCACATACAGTTGTGCAAAAATCAAATGTCTCAAAATCATTGCGCATACAAATATCAGTCCTTTACCATTAAAAACAATATTTTTAAGTGTTTACATCATTTCACCTCTGATTCAATAAGTCACACTTTTGTGAACTTGGTTCACTTTACAAACAAGACAGTGTCATCCATACACAAATCAACACAACATGTTCTATGGATGTTTGATCGCCTATATATAACGACAGTCACGTTTAGCCTGAATCTGTCCGTTGGTCCGCATCTGGCTCATCTAAACAAGCCTGTAACAAAATGTTTACTGAAAAACCCATACTGATAGTTTGTACTTTGAGCTATATTATGTCTAAGATATTGTGCTATTATTTAATATCACCTGTTTATTGGTTGTTTTAAAACCCAGAACCTGCGAGACTAAAATTATAGTAAACCCACAACTAAAAAAAACATTTTAGTTAATAGCTTTTGCTATGGCTGCTCGTTTAATAAATGTGTTGACCTTTAACCTTTCACTGATGACATCACAGAGCAAGTGAGATCATCTTGGATAAGAAACAACATCAGCAAGTGTTATCAATGGCTAAGCATTTCATCTTGTTTGAAAATTGACAAATGTGAGAATGACAGTCTGACCCCAGAAGCAAATCAGATTTTGTTTCTAACAGCTTTATATATATATATATATAGTTTAACTAAGAGAATTTTATTTATTTATATTTCTTTTGTTTATTCTGACATTCATGAAAAACAAGCTTTAAAGAGAGGACATCGAGCATGTTACAGTATCAACGATAGTGTATTTAGTAGTTACTTTGTTGATAAAAAACTGTGGTTTCCCAGGAGGATCTGAAGGCAGCATGTTTAGTACATTTAGAAACAGCAAAACAGTTTCATGGCTTTTTCATTTTAGTATTTATATTTAATAATGGCTGATCTACTGCAGGCATAATAAAACCTTCAGACATTTTGAAATGAGACATATTGATGCAGGCGGCTGGTGAGACCTCATCACAAACACACAGACTGACAGTCAAACAACTCTTAAATAATGATAAACATGAACATAACCTGATTTATATCATAGAAAAATAAAGATAAACAACTACATCATTTTTTAACATTGGCACTTCTGAAAATCAAGATTGGCGCATCGCAGCAGCAGAAACTCCAGCATCAGAGACCATGAAACTCACCAACCCTCAGAGGCGACAGACTTTTCATTGTGCTTTTTTCAGTAAAAATTCTAGTTTAGCTTAAGGAAAATTTATGTAAACTTGTAAAAACATTACATTTCCTTAATGCTTAATTTTTGGGGTGGAATGCAACCCAAGTTATATTTTCAGATGGGCAAGCATCGGAAATTATGATTCTTAACCTGCTCAGGTTCAAATTTCATCCCAAAAATCAATGCATTTAAATATGTTTCAACATAAATTTACTATTTTTTAATGTTTGTGTTTAAATTGTGCAAATTTATGTCAAGGAAACAGTGTAACAATGTAAAACCTGTAAATCGTCTAACCACAAAGTATATCGTTTCCTATTTTGGGGTGAAACAGGCTGTGACCCAGACCCCTGGTTTCATGAGATTGACCCAAAGTTACAATTCCTCAATAAAACAAACGAACATTAAATTCAAGTTTAAAGGCAGCCAGTCAGGATTGTGCGCTTCCGTGTTGCTTCGGGTAAAGGATATCCCGTTCAAGGGCCAGATTTACTAACAGCACAAACCGTCTTTTGGCGCTAAAATAGTACAGTATAGTATCAGGATTTACTAAAGATGCCCACTGAAGAATTAGAAAAGGGCTCTTGGCAGATTGTGCCAACCCGATCTCACAGTAATTCGTCATTTTTTTGACGAAGTGGCTAATTTGTATGACTCTATTCATAAGAATCTGTGCAGATGTCCTACATCTAACCCCGCCCCTAAACCTACCAGTCACTGGGGATTAGACAAATCGTACGAGTGAGGTTTGTACGAATTATCCACCTCATAAAATACATTGGCCGTGAGATGCCGTTGATTGGAGGTGACTATGCGCTTTAATTTGTGCATTGTGAGAATTTTCCCCTCCCTTCGGCATAGGGCTGCATGATTAATCGAAATTAAATCACAAAAGTGATAAATTGCTATTAGAAGCTGTGACTGTCATGCGTATCTTTCAGTGAGGTAAGGTTCTGTGACCAGTAGTACCATCCGAAAGCCAGAGGGCGCTCTTGCGCAGAAATTTACTACTGATCACAGAACCGGCTTTACCGACAAGACACACATGACTATTGCTTACAATTGGTCGTGAGATTGCTCTGTCAGTGTGTGCGTTCTTAAATGTGCTCATTGTTAGTAAATCACTCACTGAGTTTTCCCTTCCCAATTGTGCTATTTTGCCCTGTTTAGTAAATCTGTCCCTTAAACGGATGTTGGTGGTTCACGCGGAGATGAGGCGGGCCGCTCCTCTGTGCACCTGTGCCTGCACGGGCCCGTACTCCACGCGCTCCCCGTCCACCGTCATGACCCCGGTAGCGCTCAGCGGCTCCAGCCTCAGCGCTCGGACGCGCCGGTACACCAGGTGTGCACAGCCGCAGTCCAGGTGCATCCCGCTTTGCATGGCCCGGAAGAGTCGCAGCAGTGCGGCACGCGAGATTCCCGCCGTCACGTAGAACAGGTGGATGAGCCCGTCGTCTGGGCGGGCATCCGGAGCCGCAAGCAGGTCCTCGCCCAGGTGCGACTGGAACATGGCGAGCACCAGAACGAACTCCCGCTCCTCCACCAGCGTCCAGTCCTGTGGGACGGGCTGCTCGAGCGGGGCGAGCAGGTGGTCCGGCAGCCGGCTGTCAGTAGCGGAGTACCTCGCGGAGTCCGATCCGCGCTCGTTTTTGGCCGGCAGGAAAGCCAGTTTTCCCTGATAGATCCGTAAGGAGGCCAGGCGGAGCAGCGTGCCGATGATGAAGCGCAGTGCTCCGATCTGGCGGAACTGCTCGCTCTCGATGTCGACGTCAGCCACGAAGCCCCAGGCCAGAGACAGGAAGGAGAAGAGACGAGCGCCGGACGACAGGTGGACGGAGATCAGGTCCAGTTTAGACACCAAACCCTTACAGAGCAAAAAGCCACAGCTGGTCAGCAGATCTTCACCCCACACCGGAGACGCTCTGCAGAGAGCAAGCAAACACAGGCACCAAAACCAGAGATTAGTGTTAACTGGATTGACATTACTGATGTTCAAGGGAACATAAATGGAAACCTTATGATATTAGTTGTTTATAAAAACATCTTCATAACAGTGGTATGTTGGTATTATTGAAATACTATTTTGAATAAGCATTCATGTATATTTTCTTTTTTATTTTAGTCATTTTTTGTCATTTTAATTCGATTTTTTAATCTGCATAACACTTTATAGATGTCCTTGTAACATGCTATTATAATAACTGTATGCAAGTAACCCTAAACCAAACACTAATTTGGTACCTAACCAGTACTCAGCACACAAGTGTAACGCTGTAAGTGTATTAATGTTTCGAATCAGGTTAGCCTGTAGGCCGATATCAGTGTTTCACACTAAATAACTGCCCTTGGGTAGGTGTATGTGTGACACATTTCAGGGTTTCTGCTGCAACATCCTGTCTTGTCAAACTTTAAAACTAAACTCTTTTACTTTTTTTAGAATGTTATAGCTAAGTTAACCTAGTTCACCTGTCAACCATCAGATCTTACCGGACAGGCGAAAGGCGGGAATCGAGATCCCGAGAACAGTCACTGAGCGTCCCATGGTTTCTATTTGTCTCCGCTTAAAAATAACTGATATTGAGATTAATAAACCAGAAAACGGATTCAAACGTTGTTCCCAGCAGGTCACGGTGAACTGAACACGTCCTCAGGTTAATCAAATCACTTGCTAAACGCCAGTAGAAGGCGCTTGTGTTTCAATAATGCAAGTCAACGGCCAAACACTGGATGAGAGCAGTTATTACGAGCTGAATTACACCGTCTCTGGTGAGTCAAGTGCTGATGAATGACTGCGGTCTGCTTCACTTTCATGAATAGAAATGACTCATTAATGAGGTTAAAGTCAGCGTTTCTCTCCAGAGATCGCCGAGCTCGAGTGTTTCCTGAACTGACCTGTTATCACCCGCTCTCTGATCGGATGCAAGTCATTAGTGATTCATTATGCATTCTTGTTTTGCTTTTGTTTTTTTCTCTCTCTCAGCAGAGCTGAACTTTTATTCTTTTGTTCAAAGAAATGCTGAGTTTAACTCCTCCGAGATTCAGCTCTCAGAAACGCGCGCTAATGACTGGAATAATGACTCTCGGTAATGACTGCTTACTTCGCAAACTTTAAATTGAGCATCTACACGAAACAGCACAGGCTGAGTTTAACGGAGATTACTAAACCAAATGAACACTGACTCTAGATCAGAGATTTAGAAAACCTACTTTATTCCAAGAAATTTATTCCGTTTAGTTCAGTCTACCGGGAAACTTTAAAAAAACTTTAAAAATTATGGCATAAAATCATATTTTAACGTGTTCTTTTTTCAATTATAAGCCTAAATGAATTAAATATTCAATAGAAATGCACAATAAAGGCCTATCATAATATTGGCTGCTGGCTGATATTAGAGATTGTTTTGTTATTATTGTTAGGTTTTGGTCTTGGATATTAAACTGTGCATGCTTATTTGGAAATCCACATTTAACCTTTAAATCACTAGCAAATTAATAAGACAAATGTATTTTAGAACATTTTAAAATGAATAAATATCTACTGTAGGCTGCATTAATGGCTGCATTAATGTTAATGAATCGTGTTAATGATTCAAGTTAAGTTGTATTTAAAATAAAATAATAAAATGCAAATAAAATTGTCTAAAATTTAAATTAATAGATTACATAAATACATTATTTTTTTAAACAAATTAAAATGGTCAGAATTGCAATTCTGAATTTAATAAAATGCAAATGAATTAAAATAAAAAAACAACAATAAAATATTTCTAAATAAATAATTTGTAAAAAATAAAAATCAGTATTTAAATTGTTTTTAATTATTTGCCATATCTTATTGACATTGGAATTTTAATTTCAGATTTCTTAACACTTCTATTAAATTATTACATTGACTTTTAAATTAATTAGATAATTCATTTACTTTAATTAAATAAAATAAAGTTGTAAAAGTATAAATAAAATATCATAATTTATCATTGGCCATAACTTATTAGTAATGGCCAAAAAAGAGATCTCTTGCAGTTTAAATTAATTTCATTCATTTAAATAATAATAGTAATAATAATATATTTTCTCATTGGCCATAATTTATTGGCACTGGCCAGAAATGTAATATAGGCTTTTATATGTACTAGTCTCTAAACACCATGTAAAGAAGTTTAGTCCAGTTGGTCTCTTCACATGTCAATCAGACGTTGTTGTGGGCGGTGCTTGTCTGTATGAGCTGACAGTTTGATTGGCTCACTGTGTGTAGTGATGGACGGACGCAGCCAGAGCATTTCCTGAACCTCCGGGCAGGATTCCCAGAGGAGTCTGGATGGCCTTTTCCCAATCCTGCCTCTCCATTAGACCGTTCACTACCTAAAACACACACACACACACACACTTACATGAGCTGAGTGCCTAACACACACACACACAGAAACGGACACAAGCACACACCTCAAACAGCAGCCCGTCTCCAGACAGAATGACCAGGGCGTCCCACTGCGTCAGGTCGGCGCTCCGCACCAGGTCCCGCGCGTGATTCTGCCGCTCTGTAAGACCACAGATATCTATCCCATCAGTCATCAGCACTGATACTAGAAACTTAACCAGAGGTGCTGACAGACCTGCAGAAAGATCTGATTCATCTACACTCGTGTTGGTTTCACTGATATGCTGTAGAAGTTTTCATTCATATTTTGAATATATTTATGTATTTTTGCAAATTTTGTAGTGTAGTTTCTATTTTTTAATTTCTGTTTTAGTTATTTTGGTACATCAGGTTAGTCTAAATCAACAGTTAAGTCATGTTACAAATTATTTCTATTTCAAATAAATTATGTTCTTTTGAACTTTGAGAAGAAAAAAATGTTTTTCACTGTTCTTAACATCAAATAATCAGAAATGTTTTTGTGCAGTTAATCAGTATATCAGAATGATTTCTGGAGATCATGTGACACTGAAGACTGGAGTAATGATGATGAAAATTCAGCTGCGCATCACAACAATAAATTACATGTTACAATATATTCAAAGAGAAAACTGCTCTTTTAAATTGTAATAATACATCACAGGTTTTACTGTATTTTGATCAAATAATTACAGCCTTGGTGAGCAAGAGAGACTTCTATCAAAAACATCAGCCCCACATTAACTTCTGAACAGTATTTGTTGAATATAATTGGCTATTCTGATTTATAGTTTGTGATGTTGCCCAGTTCTAGGCTGCGTAAGGCATCCATTAAATGAATCGGTCAGATGCAGCACATGCACAGGAAAGCTGCACAAAACTCCTATAAAAGTGTCACCTAAACTGAAGGAAGTTTAAATCCTGAGTGTGTGTGTGTTCCAGGCAGAAGTGAAGATTCATAGTGACTGAATCAGCAGAAATGCCTAAAGCTGAGACTGCAATTCTCTCTCTCTCTCTCTCTCTCTCTCTCTCTCTCTCACACACACACACACACACTCACTAATTTACTGGCCTCAGTGTGGATGTGGTGTGGAGTGTGAACAGAGGGAGACGGATCACAGGCAGAAACGCCTCAGTGACCCACATCACAGATCACACTCTCACACACACACACACACACACACACACACTCACACACACACACACACACACACACACACGACAAACATAAATCAGTGCTAATATTAGTATTATTTTAATGATAATTTAGCGCTGTTGGCCCAGAATTTTTCATCTACCATTCAATTCATCCATCAATCAGCCTTCTGTCCATCCATCTATCCATCAATCGTTCTATAATCCATTCCTCTATTGCTCACCTTTTTTTCTTCCGTCCATCCAGAATTGCATCTAGCTATCCATTCATCTTTTGTTTTGTCCATCCATCATCCACCCATCATTCTGTCTGTCTGTCCATCCGTCCATCCATCCATCCATCATTCTGTCATCCTTCCATCCATCCATCCATCCTTCTTTCCATCATCATCCATTTATTCCTCACCCATCATTTCATCTATCTTTCTTTCTAGCCTTCCATTGTTCCATCCGTATATCAATCCATCCATTGTTCTACCCATCCATCCATCGGGAACAAAAAGAGCAGAGTAAATCTTGCTGAATCTACACAAACACATTCTGAACATTCACTGATGGATGTGTAAACAGAGCCATCACTCAGATGTGTATGTGTTTCTCTGTCTGAGGTTGGAGCTCTTCATCTGTAGGCAGACCTGCTGCTCTCTGACTAATGGTGAGGTTTCTGAATGAAGCTGCCAGCTCTATATATGAGATGGAGACCTGTGTTTTATGAGTCTATAGACTCCTTGCATTGAACTCTCTTTTGGCCTCTTTTGTTGTTGGAAATGAGCTGAAAACGCCCTGCTTACTAAACTACTAGCAGACCATATAACACCGTTAACAGGTTGAATCTGTTCAGAGAGCATCTGTGGTGTGTGTGTATGTGTTTTACACACCTGTGATGAAGAGTTTGTGTGGTATATCTGCCTCTGTGAGCATCCTCTGAACGTGCCCATTATAGAGAGCCATCGCTTGGCCCCGCCCACTTTGAGGATTGACCAATACCATCACGCCACACGGCCGACTGGCCTCAGAGAACAACACACCTGACAGAGAGAGAGAGAGAGAGAGAGAGAGAGAGAGAGAGAGAGAGAGAGAATATTCATAAAATAAATTAAAAATAAATAAAACAAATAAATAATAAAAAATGAGTTATAATATAAAAATAAAATGAAGAAAAAAATCAATATGCTGTGTGTTTCAGTGTGGAACTCAACCTTCACAGTTAAAATAAAATGAAACAATTAATTAAAAAGTTATAAAAATTACAACTAACTAAAAATAAAATAAAAACAGAATAATAAAAAATAAAATAAATGCTAAAAAATTTATACAAAACAAAATTGCTCAGAGCAAATTAAAAAGATATAAATAAATGAAGCAAGAAAATGAATTATACAAAAAAAAGTATCTGATGTTATATTTAATTGGTAACATCATTCAAATATATGCATAATTCATGTTTTAACCGTGTGATGTTGTGTTTCCTATTAAAAAAGTACTAAGTAGTAAGCAAATAGTGACTGCTGTTCATTTTTACTCATATATTGTGCATATTTATTTATTTACAAATGCATTTATATAACATTATATATATATATATATATATATATATATATAGACACACTTTTTAAAATTATTAATTACAAATATTATATTAAATTATAAATTATTATAAATTATGTTTATTTAATTTTATAATTCTAATTCTAAAGTATACTCGTTCTATTTTAATTATTTTATTTAGTTTTTGTCTTTTATAATAATGCAATAAATTATTACAGTGATTGTTCAGTCAGATTGTCCTGCTGAACTGTTTTTCTCTGTTTGGCTGTTTTGACATCTGTGCCACAGGAGGTTTTAATCGGCTGCTGAAAACATGATTCTAATTCTATTTAAGAGGTTTTATGTTTGACAAATACTGTGTGAAAAGAGTGCGTGGCCTCGGGCGGGAACACCGCTTACAGATGGCAGCGCTAATGCTAAAAACTCACAAACGGTGCACAAACAGATGCAGGTTTGCCTTGACGCTGTGCTGCATTAATCTGAGAGCGTTTCTGTGTATTCCAGGAGCTCAGCGTTTCACGAATCATCCGGTTCAGCAGGACGGACTGGTTTCCTGGGGAGCGTTTACTCACGGGACGACTGACCCGGATGACAGGTGAGACATTCAGAGCCCTGCGGGGCAATCCGGCATGAGCCTATTTCAGGATGAACACAGAGAAACATAAAGAACTCACACTGAAGCTCTCAGTGTCTCAAACAGGTCCTGGATCTTTACTCTTGCCACATTTTCACTACAACATAAATGATTCATGAGCAGCTTTGGTTTATTTATTCAGACTAGCGCTGCTTCTGTAATTTATCCAAACTGACTATAATAACACAATAAAATAAAGGAAGTAGTGAAAGATGTAACCCGAGGGGGAAAAGGTAAATAATAAACATCAGGGGTCCCAGGACAGAGCCCTGGGGCACACCTGTGGTGACAGGCACTAGATGAGAGGTAAATGATTTTAAATGAATGAACTGAGTGCAATTAAATACATAAAAAACTAGTGCTGTCAAGCGATTAATCGCATCCAAAATAAAAGTTTTCGTTTACATAATATATGTGTGTGCACTGTGTATATTATTGTATATATAAAGACACACACATACAGTAGCCAAAAGACATATATTTAAAGAAAAACTATTATTTTGGATGTCATTAATCATTTGACAGCAGTAAAATAAATGTACATATTTTGACTTTATAAAATGAAATAATATATAAAATAATAAAAAAGAAAAAATATTACTGTATATTGTGATTCAGAATAATACTTCGTTAAATCATATATAAAAAGCCTTGAGTTACTCTGATGTGTTGCTCAGTGTCATTTAACGGTGGTAAAATTACTGCAGCGCTTGACCTATTGCATTAGTAAATGATCTCTGCCACTTCCTGTGAACTGCGAGGGTTTCACATCCAGCAGCAGCAGCAGGAGGAGGTTGTTTAACCTGAGCTTCATCCGTAACCCAGAATCCTCTGGGGCAGAGGGCTGTAATGAGCTCCTGCGGGTGCCCTGTCATGCGCATCAATGCCAGCGTTTAGAAACCCACAAAACAACAGCCACATTCACTGGCGCCCGCTAGTATCAGCGCTTTCACAATGAGACTGATTAAAATTCACTGGGCAGATTCACACCGACGAACTCTAATTAGCACCGGAGCCTCTGACAGCGTCATTAACTCAGACTACACAGGCCTGAAATTACAGCGCTTCCCCTCATAACAACACAAACCTGCAGAGACTGTCAGCCTCACACAGGAAGCAGCTCCTCGACGAACACTAGACAGCTGACTACTGAGGGAACTACTGAAGCTGCAGAAAATATACTCAATAAAGGAAAGAAAGGCATTTTGTGTTGTATTTTGTTTGTTTGTTTATTTGGAATTATTATAATATATAATAATGCAATTATAATATAATTGTGTGATTAGCAATAATTTTACATTTAATCAATTAAAAAGCAATTAAATATAAATACTGATTCATACTAGCATTTCCTGTTTCAATCTGAACTTAACTGATTAAATCAGGGACAATGAAACAGCAAAGAAATTAATTAATTAAATGAAATAAAAATATTTTAAAACCTACTATACGCTAAAAGATTTAAACTAATTTGTTTATGGAAAATCTTTGATTGCTAAACTATAATTGACAACTATAAACGATATATATTGCATTTGTATAAGATGATTTCAAATGAAAATATATAAAATAAATGCAAATTAATTACTTGAAACATTAATTATTATTTTAATTAATTTAATAGATCTTTTAAACTAAATATATAATAAATAATGTAAAAATTAAATGAACTAAAAAATTTATACATTATAAATAAATTAATATATTATTAATAAATAAAATATTTAAAATGACTTAAATATGAATACAATGCTAATAAATAATTTTAGTAAGACAATAAATAATACATTGCATATTTTGGCTTATAAATATTAAAAATGGTTAATTAACATAAAACCGGAAAGCCTGACCAACATTACATGCAGTCATCAGGGGAAAAAAATAATCAAGAACACAATATGACATTTTGTAGTTTTTGCTTGGCTGATGTTGTTTTCTTTTGTAAATTTCTGAGTCGTCTGCAGGCTTGCACAAAGTTTTAAAGCTTACACTGAAGTAATGGTTTTACATCCAAAACCAAAGAATATAAAAGAGCATGTCTGCGATTCTGCAAATAGACCTCTATTTTTACTGAGAGAGAGAGAGAGATGAATGTGTGCTTCATTTCTCACACTGGTGAAGCTCTCAGCATCACAGCTGCTGAACTGTGAACATATGCTAAGGAGATACTGAGGTGTGTGTTTGTGTTTGTGTGTGTGCGAGTGCTAGTGTTTACACATATTTGAGTGCGTGCCAGTACAAACACCTCAAACTATCCAAAAACCACAAGTATTCAAAAACTCTCACAAAACCTGTCAGGAGCAGGTTGTATTTCACAACAAAACCAAATGGAAGGAAGTCTGTATTTAAATGCATTAAATGTGACATATCATGAAAATCTGACTACGCGCTATAATCAAGTCCCCAGTGCATCTACCGACCCAGAAAATGTGAAAAGAACAACCCAGTACCGTTGTTTTAGTAAGCCTTTTTCTGCAAGCTTGATTTCGCTCGCGCCATTATGTATTATATTACCGCCCCTTAATCTGCACATTTCCACCCACACCAGCACCTCTGTGTACCAGCTCTAAGGCCATGGCCAAAGTTTGAGCAAAACATGCTGTTCTGTTCTGTCTTGGGCTGCACAGACGAGAACAAGCACCGTTTCGAGTCCCAGACTCAGAGGAGACGAGAGAGCAGTGCATTTATTGATTTATTTACTGTAGGCCACACAGATCTGCAGCTCATTTGCATTTAAAGAGACAGGCACAAAAACAGCGTGCTTCTGCTACTACTCTAAATAGGCTTTGTAAAATAACATTTGGAGCTGAATCTTCACAGACACATTCTGGGGACACCCGAGACTTATTTTGTAAAAAGGGGCATAATAGGTCTCCTTTAACATCTGTTTGCATAACAACATTAATTTGATTACAGTGGAACCTGTTTTGGTAACACAACATTTTACAGTTACACTTTTTAGTCTGCATATTACCAGAATATTATCCATTTATCTGTGCTAATGAAGCACATATTAATGCCTCATTCTACATCCCTAATCCTACCCCAATACCTAAACTTAACAACTTCATGACTAACTATTAAAAGCAGCAAATTAAGAATTTATTGAGGGAAGAGTCATAGTTATTAGTTAACAAGTGTTAACTAAAGTGTCACCCTAATTATTACAATTATATGTGTATACATATATGATCAGAAATGTGTCCTGAGCAGCGAATCAGTATTAGACTGATTTCTGAAGGATCACGTGACGCTGGAGTAATTAATGATGCTGAAAATTCAGATTTGATCACAGAAATAAATTACATTTCAACTTATATTTACTTAGAAAACCCTTATAATAAATTGTAATAATTTTTCACAATTTTACTGTATTTTTGATCAAATAAATGCAGCCTTGGTGAGCAGAAGAGACTTTAAAGTTTTGAGCACTAGTGTAGCTGTATATATAGGGACCAAAGATGATACCAAAGTTTAAAGGGGGTCATATAATGCCCGATTTCCACAAGTTGATATTTCTTGGGGTCTTAATGAATTGGTATAGTGTAAAAACACTTTTTTTTACCTTGTCAAAAACAGCTCTTTTCAGACCAAGCCTTATTGTGTCATTCTCCTTTAAATGTTAATGAGCTCCGCTGACCACGCCCTTCTCTTCAGAGCCACTCTCTGAGGGACTATTTACTTTAGCCGCATTCATCGTGAAACTTGCTAATTAGCACATTATTAAGAAAGCCAATTAGCGAACATTATTTTAATTAATACATTCATCAACAAAACACCTCAATCAATTCTTGTCTACATCTCGGACTGATGACAGCTCACTCAGAGCGGGTCTGAAGTAAGACACGAGTGTAGTCTGTGCTGAAACGCTACTGTCAATCAAACTATCGTGGGAGGGGCCTGTCAGTGTGATGTCACACCTCTGATCATCTGAGATCGACTCGATTTGAGAAAGGGGTAAAGATTTAAGTAAAATAAAAAACCAATACTGGGTGGATTCTGTCATTATAGGTTGGATGTAAACACATTTCAGTTCAAACCACTTTGATGTAGCATTATATGACCCCTTTAAGAAGCTCCGCAGCTCCTTTCATTGCAGATGTAGTGTGTTTAAGCGTGTCCTTGTGTAATGAATGATTAAGTGTGTCTGTGTGAACGCTGCATGCCGACAATACCAGCCTTCAACACGCCATTTAGCGGCTTAAACGACTTTCTTTAGAGAAACGAGCACCAGGGTTAGAGACAGATGAAGCAAGAATACCCTTCTTGGTGTTGAAGTCTCGCTGACCTTGTTGTAAGAGATGAAGGCTGAGTAAAATAACTCTCATCCATCAACATTTAAACTCCTGGAAACACATTCATCATGAAAGAGTGTATAAAGCAGGAGAGCTCAGACGCTGTTATCACGAACACTGACGCTTGACTGACACTGATCATTAAAGCCTCCAACCCTCAGCTCATTAATCAGACGATTATTTGAATAATATTCATGTGGGATATAATTAAGCAATAATGTGGATTAATGCATGTGTCATCACTGTGATCATATGGGTGTGTATTGCACCAGACTGCATTAAATCAATGTGTTAGCAAAAAAAACAAAACATAAAAATAAGTTGATATGTCTCATTTTACTTTAAAAAAATAAATACATTTAAAATGATATAATTTTAAAATATATAAAATATTAAAATAAATTTTAAAAGTTTTAAAAATGTAAATAAGAAATTTTAAATAAATTAAATATCTTAAATATTAATTAAAAAGTAAAAATAGATTAAATAAATGTGAGTTATAAATGTAATAAATCCATTAAACATTTGGAAAAAAAAATATTTAAGATAACAAAAAAATAAATATTATAAAATACATCGACCATTTAAAATATTTTTAAATAGATAAAAAAAATAGGTTAAATAAAAATTAAATATAATTTAAATATAAAAATAAATGCATGAAACATTTAAAATAAATATTTTAAAAATAAAATAAATACAAAGAAAATATACAGGTAAAAAAACAAAATTCAGTGAAATCATTTTAAAATGATCATTAAAAAAATCTGAAATAATATATTAAATATGATACCGTATATTGTGACTGGAAATAATATATTTATCATCTACAAAACAGTCAGTCAGTGTCCCAAAGCCTTCTGTAACCACATTTAAAAGGGTTTTAAAGACTCTTCTGTGATGAAATCATATCACAGGAATATGAAAAGATTACTCCAGATTGGTGACACACAGCTCATATAAACAGTAAATGATGAGTGGCGTGTTTTGGCCGAGAGGCTCGTGGGAATGTGATTGGATGCAGCCTGACAGCATCATGACATTCAGAGGAAAGGTCAAGAGGTCAGAGGGCAGCGCAGATGAAACACTAGAAGCCCTTCAGGCCTTCACTGCAGATACAGATGCTGGAGTCCCTGTGGGAATGACAGAGAGAGGAGACTGTGTTCGGCGTCTCTCTCTTTCTCTCTCTCTCTCTGCAGTAACTGCATCTTCAGCAAACGCTCAGAGAGTTCAGTGCTAATCAAACTCTCCTGAGTTCTGCATGAACGCAGATTATTAGCAGCTGAGAGCTCAAGAGATGCTGCTCTAAAAACAATCAGATTAACAGACTCGTTTCATTTTACAGCATACTTTCATTAAAAACACAACACATTTAAATGGCAGTAGACTGACTGACTGACTGTGCAATGAACCAGTTTTGCTGTTTTAGGTCAATCTGAAACACCAGCTCCAGAAAACAAATGATATATGATTTTATATATGAATTATATTGTTGTTCCAGTGTCTTTATAGAACATCTTAAACAATCACATCGACATTTATATACATTTTCAATCAAATTTGAATTTTTTTTAATTCTCTTTTAAACATACAGAAAAACGAGGAAAAAAAAGAGGAAAGAGGAAGATATATCAAGAACAAAAAAATGAATTATTTTATTGTAACTTTTACAAATTTATTGTATTTTAATTTTAAATTGATTTTATTTACATTCTTAATGTATGCTTATATGGCTTATAATGGCTTTGTTGTTTATATTTTAAAACAACAAGAACTGTTTTTATGGCTTGAAATGTATTATTGCTAATCACAAAATGCAATACATAATTTGTCTTATTTATTTATTTTTATTTATGAATTTATTTTTTTATCTTAATTCTTATTTTATTTATTTTTATTTATATATAATTGTTTTATTTCACTTCTTAAAAATACATTTGTAATCATTTTAATTTGAATATGTTTAGTTAATTGTAATTAATTTTATATATATATATATATATATATATATACATACATACACACATATTTAAATATCAGTGCTGTCAAATGATTAATCGCATTCAAAATAAATGTTTGCATAATATATGTGTATAAATATATCTGCATTTGCATGATATATATATCGGTCCATCCAAAATATGTAGGCCTACTAATTATTTTTCATGCACATAACTGTACACATAAATTTCTTGCTCACATAAACGTATATCTGCCAACGATCTGATGTCACAAACCTTGCAAACTTTGACAAATCCCATGTTTTTATTCTCGAAAGCGACCCCAGTATCGACCCGGTAGCTCATACACACGACTCTGTTTCCACACAGACTGATAAAAATCATTTGCTCGCTCTTACTCCTGGAAACACATAAAATCTTTCAGCGGCAGATCGTATTTCCAGTTCAGTATGGATTCATGAACAGGCCGTGGGCGGAGGATGGAACACGGATCACAAAACAACTAAATGCTGGCTGTTCAGGTGCAAAAAACCATTAGAAGTGGGCCTTAAAAAATTATTTTCCTCTTTAAATGTCTCCCCTGTAGTACTGCAAACTTCTAGGACACAACACAAACCCTCCCTCAACAGAAACGGCCTCAGATAGTGTTTACACTGCCGTCATCTATCGCTCTGAGCCTCCAGACTGTCCTGCAGCGAAGAGAAGAGAAGAATGAATCACGTTTTGTGTTTGTTTTCTGGACATCTTCACATGTGACAGTTCTGTGCCGCACGCCGTACAGAAAAGGCTCATTTAAAATACATGCATTCTGTTAAATAGTGTATTATCGTCTGCTGCGGATCACACATGCTGGAACAAGCTCATCAATTAAACATACGAATGCAGTGTGACTGAGGCTGTGAGCCGTAGATGCCAGGCTGTGCCCGCAGCAGTCCAGCCCTCAATTTTTGTAACTGTGATACATTTTATTTTTCAAGGTTCGTCGATGAACGGAAAGTTAAAAATAGCAGCATTTATTTGAAATAGAAGTGTCTTTATGGTCACTTTCAAACTATCTAAAGCGTCTTTACTTTGCATGTATACATGTAACTATATCGTGCATATATTTAGTTGGTGCGGTTAGTGGTATAGAAACGACACACTTTTACGATTATTAAGACTACAAAGATTTTCAAGACATAGATTTACTTGAACCTGTTTACGGTATATTACAGTAACTTACTGTACACTTAGTCAACATCTAGAAAGCTCAGACACTGATAGTATTGCTTTTGTATAAATACCACTGTCTTGGGCTGCAAAAATGCTCAAAGGAATATATAGAGATAACCACCATCATAAATATGCACATGCATAGATGAATATGCATTGCATACAACCTATAATGACAAAATCATTGAATATGCATTTCCTCACCGTTCCTTTAACCAGAATTTCGAGTTACCATGGTAACCTAGAATCATTTACAACGACCTCATCATTCAGAACTTCCTCATTCCAGTTCTAGAAGCCCAGATGTGCCTCGTCCTGATCGAATATCTGCTGGAACGAGCAGTCTGTGCCGGACGGAGTCTCCGGTGTGCATTTCAGCTTTTTTTACAGCAGAAACAGAGAAACTGTCATGAACGGAAGAGTCTGTCCTATTTCTGTGTGTTCAAAGATTTAAACAGCTGAATTGTTTATGCTTGACATAATTACAGTATCTTCTGCCTAAATGATGCCAGAAGAGTTTTGTCTTGTTGCATAAAACAACTAAACACTGTTCTTAAGAAAACATAACAGTCATGCTCATTTTAAAAACACGATTCATACAAATCAAACTTGTTTAACAATTATGATTATTATTATGATTATTAACTCTGGGTATCATTGTATCACATTATATGTTTTGAAACTACAGAGCTTGGTTAAAAGAACTAAGCATTTAAACACGATCTAAGCAGATAAAGAGGAACGACTGATATCAGAAATGCATCTTACTTTTTGGCCATATACTCCCAAATTGCTTATTATTGCTCAGTTTGGGCCTCTGAATATAATAAGGTATTTTTCCTCCTTATTCTCACTATACTATACGAGCCATAAAATAATTGAATATGCATCTTTGGACCACAAAACCAGTCATAAGGGTCATTTTCTTTTTTAAATTAAGACTTAAACATTAACTGACAGCTGAATAAATCAGATTTCCATTAATATGTGGTCTGTTAGAATAGGACAATACTTGGCTGAGATACAATATCTGGAAAATCTGGAATCTCAGGAATGAAAGCTCACCTAATCAGAAAATAAGTTTTGATACACATACAGCAGGAAATTAACAAAATATCTTAATTGAACATGATCTTCACTTAATGTCCTTATGATTTTTGGCATAAAACAAAAATCTATCATTTTGACCCATACAATGTATTTTTGGCTATTGCTATGAATATACCCCCGGTTTATTTATTTATCAGACTGGTTTTGTGCTCCGGGGTCCACAAAGGACACGCATGCAAAGATAGATTTGGTCTCGGGGTTCAGTATGTTCATCCACTGTTATATGATGTCAGGCTTCACAGGGTTAAACCCCTCAGTGTTGGACATGAGGGCGGAACAGATGGAGATGGACGTGTCCCATATGTCTGCGGGTGACACCTCGTGTCCTCTCAGCATCTCTTCACATCATCTCACACACTCTAATTCATGAATTACACAGTCCTGCCACAACAAGATCATATATGTCTCTAAACGCTAAAAATATACGCATTTCAGGTGTATACCTAAGCATGAAGTATGACTGTCATCCAGCAGGTCAGACTAGTTCAGTGTGTCATATAGCTGTAATATTTTCCTTCTGGCAAACCGTCACACCTCACCATCACACGTCGAACCGGCCAAACTGTTTCTGAATGTAAGAAACAAGTTACCTGTGTCACACTGAAAATATTCACCACTGTATGATCACCAAAAACTGAGTTTTACAGTAAGCACATTCTAACAGCTAACGTTAGTAGTAATGGTTATAATTGGTCACTTTCAGTTGGTGGCTTGTTAAATCCAATAAATCCTCACGGTATATGTTCTAAAACTCATTACACAGGAAACCATTTTTAATGACTAAAAGTTTGTCGTGGATACCATTCTTATTTGTGCCGGGTTTCTATTTTTTTGGGGTGGGTTTAGCAGGGGTGTAATGTTTGTTGATGTTATTGTTTGAAAGTGTAATCGAAGACGCTCATGAACTATACAGTTTCACCTGACTGAACGAGAGTTTGAACTCTGTATTAAGTTAGTGTCTCACCCTGAGTGTGTTCCGGACGCCGCGCGGTGTTGATGGCGCGCGCCCACCGTTCCGCCTCGCGCACGCTCGCGTCCTCATCGCTCTCCACCGTGCCGCGCGCGAACCAAAAGCGCCGCTCGTCCCTCTGACGCACCGGACCGGAGGCCATCCAGCGGCGCCGGTACGGGTAGAAATACACGCAGAGCTGCGCGCCCTGGTCCTCGCGCTCGCCCCTGAGCGCGCGGCTCCCCAGGCAGTCGCGCAGGTCCAGGTGCTCCGGCGGTGAAAAGCAGCTGATCTTCTGCACCGTCAGGCAGCTGTCCGACAGAGTCAGCGCCACTGTGAGCCGCCCGGTGTCCGCGTCCGTGAACAAACCGTGCATGCGCGCACCCGCGGCGGGCCCGTTCCTCTGACGCGCCGCGTCCGGTTCCTCCATCCCGCGACAGGACGGTGCTGCAGTGAGTGCGTGTTGCCGCGGGACGCTCGTTAAACACATGTGCGCGTGTGTGTGTGCGTGTGCGGGAGAGAGAGAGAGAGAGTTCACATCTCTCCCTAGCGACGAAAGAGCGGCATGACATTAAAATAACGGAGGCAAAGGGCGTGACTGTGACACTCAGGATCAGACACTCTTGAGAAGTGAACAACTAACTAACACATGCTTTGTGAGGAGGACTGTGATCTGTGAAGTACAAAACTGTGACCGCTTGGGAATGAATAAAACACTTTTACCTACCATGGTACATATGCAAAAAATATAAAAAAAAAAAATATATATATATCAAGATTATTATCAACAACTGAAAAAACATGTTAAAAGTTAACTGAAATTAAAGAAAATGGAAATAAATAAATAAAATAACAAGAGACAGTTATGAGAATTATGAGAAACTAATAAAACGACTGAAAAATGTATGAAAAAAAAAAAAAAACATTACATGGATAGTTCACCCAAATATGAAAATGATCCTGTCTTTACTCACTTTTGAAGCATCCTAGGTGTGTCCTGCACTGGCTCCCAATTGAGGCTTGCATCAAATTCGAGACACTGATGCTTGCATATGGAACAATCTCCGGCTCGGCTCCCGCAGACCTCCACTCACTGCTTCCACTCTACACTCCCTCCAGAACTCTGAGATCCGCCAGTGAGAGACGCCTCATTGTACCATCACAAAGAGGCACAAAATCTCCTTCCAGATCATTCTCTTACACCGTTCCTGGCTGGTGGAATGACCTTCCCATCACTATCCGAAATGCCAACTCCCTTACAACCTTCAAACGACTGCTGAAAACTGATCTCTTTCAACACTATCTGAAATCATAAAAAAATTATTTGAAGATTGCCTGTTATACGGTATTATGAGAACTTCTTTTAAGTTGTTTTGCCTCTGTATGACTAATTGCTTGTTGTTTTTTCCCCATCTGTAAGTCACTTTGGGTAAAAGCGTGAATGCTGAATGAATAAATGTAAATGTGTGTGACTTTCTTCTTTCAGACGAATCCAATCAGAGCTATGATAAAAATTGTCCAGACCCCTCCAAGCCTTAGAATGGGTTTAAATGGGTGATAACTTTACACTTCAGAAGACGTGAAACGCCCCTCACATGGCTCCGGCGGGTGAATAAAGTCCTCTTGTAGCGAATCCAGGCGCTTTTTGTGTGATAAATATCCATATTTCAAACTTAATAAGCACTTTTCACTCACATCTGCTGTCTGTGGAAACCGGAAGCAGTCCTGGAGATGTATGCAGTGCATGATTAGTGATGAGTTCGGAGAGCAAACAGAGGATTTGTAAAGAAGAATGTAGAAGCATTTCGATATAAGCCAAGAGGAGAGCGGCTTTCCTCTGTTAAAGTAAGGAAGCACACACACCGTGCATACATCCACCGGGACTGCTTCCGGTTTTCAACAGCCAGACGCGACAGAAAAGTGCTTAAGTTTACTATATGGGTATTTATTAGGGATGCAACGGTTTTCGGTGGTTTATCGAACTGTTCGGTTCACCCTGTTTGGTTCGGTACACCCACGTGAACTTCGATATTTCAGTAGCCTATTTGAGGCATTAAACAATCATTTTAATTAAAAACGGCATTTTCTGTGTATTAAGCGCATAGACAATCAGGTGATGGTCAGAACTTCTCAAGACTAGTGATGGATCGTTCTTGACCAAATCGTTCATTTTGAACGAATCTTTAATGTGACTCGGGAACAACGAATCATCTCGTGGGAGTGATTGTTCAGTCCAGTCGCGCACGGCTCAGGCTGCATAGGTTAAGCTTATGGGGCCGTCACGTGATGAGCGAACGACTCGAAAAACCCAAAGACCAGAGAGACGAATGAATCAATTCTGTTTCCAGCTCCTTTTTTTTTACATCTAATATTGTCTCTGTACCTTGATAAGTTGAAATAGAAAGGGCAATGACCTCCTGCTATGTTAGAGCTCACATACAGTATACTGTACAGTAATACTGATGTATAGAAACCGTGATACAAACCGAACCGTGAGCTCACTGTACCGTTGCATCCCTAGTATTTATCATAAAAAAAACACTACAGTGGCCACTAATTCACCCCCCGGAGCCATGTGAGGAACATTTTATTACAAATAAGTGCAAGCTATTTCACGTCTTTCGAAGTGTAACGGAAATAATAATAAAGATGAAAGAGAGTAATATTTTTGTAAAACAAAAATGATAAAAAATATATTTAATAAAACTAATGAAATAAACAAAGTGAACTAACTAGAATCCAAATAATAATAATAATAATAGCACTAAACAATGATCTTACTCTGGTACGTATAAAAATAAATAAATTAATTAAACAAATCACAGTATTACTATAACATGATATTTGTCACGGTTCTGTGTTGTAGAAGGCAGGCGAGGACAGGATCAGACTGGACAGGATATATCTTGATGCAATTTAATATAGAAATGCTCAAAGAAACAAACTATCAACACGAAATCAAAACAACGTTAATGAACCAACCAAGACAAGACAAACTGAACGGGCTTTTAAACAGGAAGACATTAGGGAGAAATCAGGACAGGTGAGGGTCACAGGTGGAACAGGTAATCAATTAACTAAACAAAAACAGGAACAAGACCAAATAAGGAAAAACAGGAAGAGTGCAAACTAAACCAAAACTGAACAATGACATAAGGCAAATGAAAAGCATGAGCGTTACACTATTTAAAAAATATAATTTTACAAAGTACATGTCAGGCCATCTCTGTCTTTGTGCGCTGATCTCAGCGCAGTCACTGGCACCCGCTCTCAGTCACCAATCTAATGACTAAATAAGACACACCTGTCCAGTGGTGGACAGTAACGAAGTAGTTGTAATTCATTACTGTACTTACATTTTTCAAGTATCTGTACTTTACTGGAGTAGTTTTATTTTTAGCAACTTTTACTTTTACTTCACTACATTCCTAAGCAAAAATTCCGTACTTCTTACTTCACTACATTTCATAAAACATATCGTTACTAATATAGCACGTGCTCCGAGCGAGACGCAGACGAACGATTAATTAACAAACTGATTTTTTTTAATGAACCTGTTCAATCGGTTCGCAAATCGCACTAAACGATTCATTTTCGAATTGGAACGATCCGATTGCAGCTGATCTCGAGTCGACAGCTCACTGATTCAAACGATCCGTTCAGAGCCGAGTAGACGGATAAGACTGTTAATTCATTATACTGAAAATAAGTAGGTCTATATATATATATATATATATATATATATATGCTGATTGTTCTGCTAATAAAGTCATTTTTAGATAATGTCCAATTTTTTTTGATATAGTAATTTGAGGGGGGAAAGAAAGGATGTGATGTTCAGGTAACTAGAGTAATTAATAAAGTGGGTAGTAATGCCCTCTGCGGGGTATTTGGCCAAGAATGTTTACAACACAGACAAGAAAATATTATATTTTCATGTCATATATAACGTTCCGCAAAACAATAACCTAAAACACTTTTTTCTTGCTGGTGAAAATTAAGCGGTCAAATCTGTTTTCTCTCGGGTACATTGCAGTGTAAAAGCTGAAGAACCTAGCAACAAATTAAGCTATTTTTAAAATGTATTTAAGTTAATGAATTATATTATAAGTTAATACAATGTTTAACAATGTAAAACTTACAAGATTTTATAATTATGCGTTATCCATTATTTGTTGTACATTGCAGGCTGTACCCTATTATAAAATACATTTCTTGGATTGTAGCACACTAACTAACTACTAATAATGGTTTAAAACAGTGTAAGTGTTCAATAATTTGAGCGTATTTATATATATATATAAACTGATGACATTTATGCTGAAATCCTTCAGTTCAAATCTTAAGAGGTTAAATGCGGTTTTATTGTGTTCACTTTTTTAGCCAACATATCGTTAAACTAGGCTATAGCCTACTTTGCTGCTGCATAGAGAAAACTAGTGTAAATTAAACGTCTGATTAAACTTCACCTTCCCTTTAGTGCTATTTTCAAACCCTTTTTGAGAACGTGTGGTCTATCTGCGCATCAAAACATGTAAAGCATTTGTATTGCTCACATAATATTACATTAGATTAAGATTAAAGGGATAGTTCACCCAAAAATGAAAATTTGATTTTTAGTAGCTTACCCTCGGTGCATCCAAGATGTAGGTGACTTTGTTTCCTCAGCAGAACACAAATGAAGATTTTTAACTCTAACCGTGGCAGTCTGGTAGTCATTTAATGGAAGTGGATGGGCACCAAACCTTTCAAAGTTAAAAAAAAACATTCACAGACAAATCCAAATTACACCCAGTGGCTCGTGACGACACATTGACGTCTTAAGACACCAAACGATCGGTTGTTGTGAGAAACTGAACAGTATTTATATCATTTTTTACCTCTGATAGACAACCATGTCCAAACCGTCTCGGGCTTGCGCTTTAGCGTAGGATACGCAAACGCTGTTCACAACAGATCACTTCCGGCGTTCACGCGCTTGCGCATTTGGCGTCTGCGTCTCCAAATCGTGAGTTTACAACAGATCACTTCCTGCGTTTGCGTATCCTACGCCAAAACGCGTACACAGGGAACACGAGCCCGAGACGGTTTGGACATGGGTGTTTATCAGAGGTTAAAAAAATATAGAAATACTGTTCAGTTTCTCACAAAAACCGAACGTTTCGTGTCTTAAGACATCAATGTATCGTCACGAGCCACAGGGTGAAATCTGGATTTGTCTGTGAACGTTTTTTTTTCTTTCAAAGGTCTGGTGCCCATCCACTTCCATTATATGACTACCAGACCGCCACGGTTAAAGTTAAAAATCTTCGTTTGTGTTCGGCAGAGGAAACAAAGTCACCTACATCTTGGATGCCCTGGGGGTAAGCAAATAAACATCAAATTTTCATTTTTGGGTGAACTATTCCTTTAATTCGTTTTTATGAGACTTTTTATAATTATTTGTTTAAACGTTAATTATTGTTCACTGTTTTAATTAGCTTTATTTTGTGAATCCAAACAGGCGGTGAAAACATTTTAAATTGTGCAGTGGATCAATAAATCATTCCACATATATTTAGGATTTATTACAATTACGCAGCAATA
Source organism: Enteromius anoplus (assembly GCA_032359395.1). Classification (NCBI taxonomy): domain Eukaryota; kingdom Metazoa; phylum Chordata; class Actinopteri; order Cypriniformes; family Cyprinidae; genus Enteromius; species Enteromius anoplus. Next base: position 1,348,169 of record JAUMHG010000035.1, read on the forward strand.
ATGTACACTTAGTTTTAAATGAGTTATTTTTAATACTTTTATTTTATAAAACAGTTCTTTTTCCCAGCACGCTTTTTGGTTTCCACGTGACATTTCCCGCGCGCCAAACTCATAATGCTGCCTTCATAGGGCACTTAGAAAGAGAGCGATAACGAAAATTAAGCTTTAGCATAGTTCCAAACGGAAATCAATACACGTGTCTTAGGAAGTGATCTCCGAGTGTCCGTTATTTCGAACGCTACACCTTTCAACCCTCCGACGTGCACGTTCTAAAAGAACAGGACACAGGGACGATCACCTCCAAATGGAACGCGGCTCTGGTCACGTGGGTCGTGACGCTCCAGCGCTATATAATCGCGCGCTCACTGCTCCTCACTCTCTTTCCTCCTGCAGCACGTGCGTGTGCTAATCCAGATAGCATGTTCACGATGACTTACACGCTAAGATCTGGTCACAGCGCGTGCAGACCACCGTGATGAACGTAAGTATGTCGTTCAAAGCTTTCTTGTTTTTAAATTTGATTTTATGTTTAACGCCTTATTTTCCCTCTTGTTGCAGGCTCGATTCAATGTGACTTGATTCCTGATAATCTACTGGCTCGCTTACTGCGCGAGAACTAACGATACGCGCCGTTCAGGAAAATGGTGGGTATTGCCATATAATCTTGTATTTCGGTGTATTACAACGTTTTAAGAGAATGGATTGAGTTGTGTTCGGTGATGAAACCGTATATAGGAAAAGCCGTCTGATGCGATAACTGACGATGGCAAATGAATCATTCTGAGACATAACGTGCAGATCTCAATTGCATCCGTCTGTCCTGGAGACGCAGATCTGATCAAATGTTTATATTCTCAACAGGTGAACGTCGTCTAGACTCTGATTCAACGCTGGTCCGTGCACGTTTCTTCCTGAGACGAGCACGCCGAGATGAATCCGCTTCTGTGACCCGTTTCCTCTGTAACGTTACAGATGGAGCGGAGACCACTGAAGCGTCCTGATTCACCTGGAGACAGAGCTGTATGTACAAATACTGTTGTTGTAAACTCAAGGTCTTAAATATGGCGTCGATGCTTTAAGCCAGAATAGTCTTGTATAGAAACCGTTTAGGCAGTTTGTTAATTCAAGCCTGTGATGAGAGAAGTTATCCCTGTCTGAAAAACATGTGTGGAGTTTTGGTAACCTGAGGCTTGTTTTCGAAAAAAAAAAAAAACATTTTAAACCATAAAAATGTAACTGAAGTGAACTAAATTCTTTTTATTTTTTTACTTTTGCAGATACGCTTCATGACCGTGAATGCTGGGAATTGACGTCAGACCAAGGAACCTTTTTTTAAAAAAAAATTTTTTTTTAATAAAGTTTATTCAAATAAAGTACATGAAAAGGATTCCAGTCTCTGTGTGGTCATGTGTTGAAGGCAGAGTTGTATGAGGCTTTCTTCAGAGTGTCCAGGAAGTACTGCTCCTCCTGCAGGAAGTCTCTATCCTGTTACAGAAAGACAAACCAATACTGAGGCTGGGTTTTCTCCAATTTAGGAGAAATATTTGCTTTATTGACACACTGGCCTAGCATTCTCAATCTAAAGTGACATAAAGGGCTTTCTAATTTTAGTTATTTTATGCTGCGTGCTGCAACTATTGTGGATCTTGAGGAGTACACCCTTTTGGTACACTTCTGATAATTTGTCGTTACAAATTTGATTTCTCTTAATTGGCCTTGAATGGGGCCAAAAGTGGTCCTACTCAAAAATGGAGCAACCGAACTCATTGCTAAACTTTAACAATTCTCTCAGGTTAACTGTTGTAAACCAAGCCCTGTAACCTTAATCCAACACACATACAGCACTTAACATTTAATGTATGTGTGTGTATATATATATATATATATCCTAAAACACATTCTGGTTTTAGGAGAACTATATGAATAATGTTCTGTGTTCTCATTCATCAGCTGGACAATAAAAAATTTGAGAAGTGAACCCAACATATGCCCCCAGTTTCACAGAAGGCTTAAGGTAGTCCCAGACTAAATTGCATGTTTGAGCTGTCTCAGATGAAAATATCTTGCTCTGACATAACTTAAATCATATCAGTGTCATTGTTCTGTGTTAAGATGCACACCTGTAAGATTTTCTTCTAAGGCATTTTTGTAAAAGTTGCTTAAATATCTTAAACTAATGCCTAGTCCTGGCTTAAGATAAGCCCCATTTGTGAAACCAGGCCATAGAGTTCCTCCATGCCCTCCATTTAATCTCAGAGCAGCATTTCAACAGTTCCCCAGTGATTATAAACTACACACCAAGTGTGTTTTTCATTGTGTAGAAAGTGTCTTGAGATTGTGTGGTGCTCGGTGGTTTACATGTGGTGTTCCTCCTCAAGTTGACCACATTTTATGTTGAAGTGGATTTTAAATGGGATTTAAACTGGACTGACTGCATCGTTTTCTGATCTACTGTTTGCCTCTTGAATTAAAAAAAAAAAAAAATGTGCATTTATAGAAGGATTATTTTGGTTTGTTCACACGTTTGAATCCATCATTTTGATAATGTCACATACGGATAAATTGGATTGTGGTCTTTAAAATCAATAGCAAACATAGTGAAATCCTTTTTATGAATTTGTTGGATCGTGTATTTTTGGGTGCTATTTGTGTGATTATTGTTTTGGTTTGTTTAGCTGTCCGTTTGATGTATTTTTTAATATTTTTGAATATGTTTAATATATTTTGAATATTTTCAATATTTAGCTATTCTGGCTAAACTGAACTTTTGTTTTATAATCTTGGGAAATGGGGTGAGATCTTTTCATTTGGTTTTAGCTATAATAAGCTGGGTAATCGAATGTGTGTTTCTGTACCTTCTCAGCGGTGTGTTTGATGAGGGCGAGACGGGCGTGAAGTTCAGTGGGCAGTGGGTTCACTGCGGCGGTCAGGTGTGTGCTGGCTAACGCTGGAGAGAAATCTGTCAAACACACACACAGGTGAGTGACTGTAGGACGCACTGCACGCCCGCTCTGAGTCTGAATCAACAGATTACCTGTGATGAGAGGCACTGACGGCACCGGGTGGACAGGAAGTGTGTGTCTCAGTCGCTCTGTGCCTCTGTGATGATCCGTCATCCTCAGACGCTCCTGCAGGTCACATGAGCAGAGTTACATTCACAGGTACAGATGTTCCCAGTGCAGTGCCACGCTACATGTCCATCAAGCAGTGGTGTAGAATCACACTCAAACATGCTGTTAAACGTGTCAGAGACAGGACATTCATACAGGTTTGAACTACCTGAGGGTGAGTACATTTCATTTTTGGGTGAACTATTCCTTTAAATAGAGTTTTTTGGGAGCTATTATCCGCTTCCACCACGACTCTTCCTCCATGACCTCTAGCATCAGTCACTAGAGCTTCTCCTTTTGAGATCAGGGGAGTGAGGTTTACTTGCACAGCACCTGCTTGCTGGCCTCCGTTGCACTCAGAACCCCCTTTAAGTGTTTGACCTATATAATATTTAGACGTATTTACATAGATTTGTATAGAAGTGGTTGTGGTCAGTGATGAGTGTGTGACCTGCTGCAGGTTGTGCTCCTGTTCCCGTAGTCTTTCCATCTGTGTGTGGATGTTGCGCAGTCGTGTCTGATGTTCGGCTTCCACCTGTCTGGCCTCTCTCAGAGCTCTCTCTCCCTCCTCAAAGCGCTCGGACGCCAGCTGTGAGACAGGAACGCTTCAGTATCACACGATCAGCCTCACACACACACACACACTCAGATCTGCTGTAGTGATGTACCTTACTGAACCCCTCCACCTCCAGCGCTCGTGTCTTGAGTCTCAGAGCCGTGGCGCTCAGGCGCTCTTTCTCAGCGTCCAGCTCCTGTCTCAGTTTTTCCAGACCGTCTCTGTCTCTCAGCAGCGCTTCCTCCTTCTGTTTCAGTTCTCCGGCGCGCAGCTTCAGATCCGCCTGCTCCTGAAGATCACCAGGAAAAAATACTTGCTTTTAAAACAATTTCGTTTATAAATAACGTAACGACTTAACATCATGCTGTTTAAAAGTTCATTATCACTTTAAGACTGTGTCGTTCATCTTGGATTAATAATAGCAGATACACTGTGATCCATGTGCAGTCCTGTACTGTGATATGACCTGTGCCATGCTGAAGATGGAGCCCTCTCTGTGTGCGTCTCTCTCCAAGGCTCGGCTGGCCTCTCTCTCCACGCGCTCCTGACGCAGCTTGTCCTGCGTGTGAAAGCGGCTCCACTCGGCCGCCAGCTTCCTGCGCTCTTCAGCACAGTGCTGCATGACGGACTGCTGCTCCTCCAGCAGAGCGCTCTGACACAGAGGCAGACAGATGTGTGTGTTCATTCGTGTGTAGTGTGACCTCATACAGTAACTGATTCTAATCCCTGTTTCTGTGTTGATTTGCATCTGACCTTTGCCCTCTCCAGCTCGTCTCTCTCCATGCTGAACTGCTGCATCATTGTGCGTCTCTCCTCCTCCAGTCCTCGCAGAGAGGATTCGGCTTTGGCCTGTTCCGACGTGACCCTCCAGCGCTCCTGGACACACACACAGTAACATCACGTTAAACACGTTCATGTTAGCATGTTCACATGTCCTGGGGTTTCCTGACCTTCTCCAGCTGTCTCTGCTGCTCGGCCAGCTGCGTGTCCATCTTGGCGATGACCTCCTTGAGTCGTGACCTCTCTTCAGCCATCTCACGCTGCTGCTGACCCAAGCGCTCCTGCAGGACTGAGAGTGGACGACAGATTCAGATGTGCTGGTTCGTTCTGCACTGATCCGGGGGCGCTCGTGTTTGTGTTCGTACCTCGGAGCTGCTCGTCTCTCTGTCTGGCTCCGATCTCCAGACCCTGCGCCGTGTTTTCATGTGAACTCTCCACCCGAGACGAGAGATCGCCCAGCCTGCGTGAGAACTGCTCCATCTGCTCGATGACCACCGTCAGAGACCTGCACACACAGACACTCCATGAGCTCCGGCTCCAGCGGCTCTAGAGGGACGTCTCCTCTGTGACCTGCAGGACCTGGTCTGAGACGTGGCGCTGGTCACTGCATCGATCTCCTCGTCCTTCAGTTTCTTCAGACGCTGGATCTGCTCTTCATGATCTGTCTTCATCTCCAGGATGGACTTCCTGTGACACATGGATTCTCTGTAACTATTGTTTTGCGTCAAAGCTTATTTTTCTGAAACGCTAATCATTTTTTAAATGAGTCTTCGTAACTGAAAGTTTGCTGTGCGCCTCACCTCTGCAGGTCTCTGAGTCTCTCCACCTCTCGGTCTCTGTCCTGCTGACACTGCATGAGTCTGCGCTGCTGCTGCGCCTGCATCTCTGCTCTCTCCTGCTCCCCCAGACGCGTGACCACAGCTAGTCTCTCCGCCAGGTCCTCGTTCTCCTGCCCCGAGCGCAGCTCTCGCTGAGCAGCCGATTCCTCTAGCAGCTTCACACGAGCTCTGAGACAAAACCACATACGTCACGTCATATGACACTCTTACAAGCAGGGTTGCCAGATTGTGACAACAAACCCACCCAATTTCCACTCAAAACTATCCCAATCGCGTTTCGAGGGGGTCCCCTGGTAAAAGCATGCATCAGGTTTCATCATTCCCCATTCCGCTTAAAGCCGTGGACGTGAAAAACAACCCGCGACAACAGTAGATCAATTCCGCGGACTTGGCAACACTGCTTACAGGTGTTTGTGTGTGTGTGGCTGTTGCTTATGTGCTGCCAGTGTTTGTGTGTTACCAGAGTGTTACCGCTGCTACTGTGTGTGTTAGATGTTATCTGTATGTTACCTCTCTATGTGTGTGTGTTACCTCTGTGTGTTTCTTCTCTGATATGTTACTAGTGTTTCTATAACCTGATTACAGAGAGAGAGTGAGAGTCTGTTACCCATATGTATGTATGAGATGAGTGTGTGTTACATCTGTCTGTCTGTGTTACCTGTGCATGTTCTCCATGTTCTGTGTCAGTGTCCCCTGTGTGTGTGTATGAGAGAGAGAGAAAGAAGAGTGTTTGTGTTACTTCTCTGTGTGTGTGTGTGTGTGTGTGTGTGTGAGAGAGAGAGAGAGAGAGAGAGAGAGAGAGAGAGAGAGTGTGTGTGTGTGTGTGTGTGAGAGAGAGAGATAAAGAGAGTGTGGGTTAATTCTGTCTGTTTGTGTTACCGGTGCATGTTCTCCATGAGCTCAGTGT